>CAMZMU010000094.1:12590556-12811896 GCA_947311845.1 Poa pratensis
GATGCACAATGTATCCGAATGAATTAGCAACCCATTCAAAGGAGTGTTCGAGATCACACAAGCTAGGAGTGAATTCACCTTATCATGAAGAGCTTTGACTCTTGATCTTGTCATTGGACCACTTTTGGTAGGAGCCGTAGGTTGGGCTACATCATCTCCCCCCCCCCCTTGGAAAAGAGTCGTCCTCGACTCTTGGTCATCCTCATCGCTTGATGTTCCAAGGTATGGCGATAGGTCGGCGACGTTGAAGGTGTCATGGACCAAGTGTTTGGAGTTGGAGATGTC
This sequence comes from Poa pratensis, assembly GCA_947311845.1. Taxonomy (NCBI): domain Eukaryota; kingdom Viridiplantae; phylum Streptophyta; class Magnoliopsida; order Poales; family Poaceae; genus Poa; species Poa pratensis. The sequence continues at coordinate 12,590,842 of CAMZMU010000094.1, forward strand.
GATCTTGTAGGCATTGTCGTTGATGCGCTTGATAACCTTGAAAGGTCCATCTCCACGAGGTGAAGCTTGGACTTCCTTGCATCCGGAAAGCGATCTTTGCGAAGGTGTAGCCAACAAGGTCTCCTTCTTCAAATATCATGGCGCGCTTGTGTTTGTTCATCTTCGTAGCATGGTCTTTGTTGTGCTTCTCAAGCGTAGTTCTTGTTTCCTCATGGAGCTTCTTCATGTAAGCGGCTCGCTTGTCGAAGTCCATGTTAACTTGCTCACGGAGTGGAAGTGGTAGCATGTCGAGCGCGGTGTAGGGGTTGGAGCCATAGACGATCTCGAAGGGTGTTCTCTTTGTTGCGCGATGTAGTGCTCGATTGTAGGCGAACTCGGCGTGTGGGATGCACTCTTCCCAATTCTTCAAGTTAGGCTTGATCAACACACGAAGGAGTGTGATAGGCTTCGGTTCACCACTTCGGTTTGGCCATCGGTTTGAGGGTGGTATGCGGTGGAGAATAGTTGCTTGATTCCCATCTTGGCCATCAAAGTCTTCCAAAAATAGCTCACGAACTTGAGTCACGATCCGACACAATGGTCTTGGGCACCCATGAAGACGGACGATTTCCCTGAAAAACAAAGTAGCAATGTGTGAAGCATCGTCGTCTTGTTGCAAGGTATAAAGTGTGCCATTTTAGAGAATCGATCAATGACGACAAAGATGGAATCCTTGTTTGTTTTAGTGCGTGGGAGTCCTAAGACAAAATCCATAGCTATATCGGACCATGGGTGATGTGGAATAGGCAAAGTGTATATAACCATGAGAGTTTAGAGTAGACTTAGCTTTGAGACATGTAGAACATCGTCGAACTAGGCGTTCCACATCACGCTTCATTCTGGCCAATAGTAGTTGGTGGCAGCATGGCGTAGGTCTTGTCGCGGCCAAAGTGACCCATGAGTGTCCTCCATGAGATTCCTTCAAAAGGACCAAACGAAGCGAAGACTCGGGTATACATAGTTTGTTAGCCTTAAACAAGAAACCTTGGTGCAAATAGAAATCACCAATTCCTTTGTGCTCCGAACATTGAGCGAAAATGTCTCCAAAGAAAGCATCGGTAGCATACAACTCTTTATCTCATCCAAACCCAAGACACTAATGTCAAGACGTGTAAGTAGGTTGGCCTTGCGGGATAGAGCATCCGCGACCACATTGTCTTTACCTTTCTTGTATTTGATTACAAAGGTAAAAGACTCAATGAACTCAACCCACTTAGCATGTCTTTTGTTCAAATTTGTTTGACTTTTCAAATATTTCAAGGATTCATGGTCGGAATGAATGACAAATTCCTTAGGACGAAGGTAATGTTGCCACACATCCAAAACACGAACCAAAGCAAATAACTCTTTGTCATAAATGGGGTAATTCAAGCGAGCTCCATCTAGTTTCTCACTATGGTATGCGATGGGTCTACCATTTTGCATAAGCACTCCTCCAATGCCCAATCCACTTGCATCGCATTCAATCTCAAATGTCTTAGAGAAATCCGGAAGGGCAAGGAGTGGTGCTTCGGTTAATAACCGTTTGAGCTCATTGAAAGCAAAATCATGTGCATTGCCCCAAATGAAAGGTACATTTTCTTTGTAAGTTCATGGAGGGGGCAAGCAATTGTGGAAAAATCCTTGATGAAACGGCGGTAAAATCCGGCAAAACCAAGAAAACGTCTCAACTCCTCAAGTGACATCGGAAAAGGCCAAGTCCGAATTGCTTGTATCTTTGCTTCATCAACTTCGACTCCATCCGAAGAAACAACAAAACCCAAGAAAACAAGCTTGTTGGTGGCAAAGTGCACTTAGAAAGATTGCATAAAGCTTTTCATTGCGAAGAACCAACAAAACTTGAGCAACATGAGAAGTGTGCTCTTCCAAAGACTTGCTATAGATAAGGATGTCGTCAAAGTATACCACAACAAATTTGCCAATAAAAGGACGCAAAACATGATTCATGAGACGCATAAAAGTAGAAGGTGCATTGGAAAGACCAAATGGCATGACGAGCCATTCATAAAGACCAAGCTTTGTTTTAAATGCGGTCTTCCATTCATCACCTTCACACATCTTATTTGATATCCACTTTTAAGATCAATTTTGGAGAATATAGCGGAACCACAAAGCTCATCAAGCATATCATCAAGTCGAGGGATAGGATGGCGATACCGAACGGTGATGGCGTTGATGGTATGACAATCCATGCAAAGGCGAAGAGTGTTGTCGTGCTTGGGTACCAAGATGACGGGCACGGCGCACGGACTCAAGCTCTCGCGGATATGTCCCATGGCAAGAAGTTCTTGTATTTGCCGCTCGATCTCCTTTGTTCTCGGGGTTGGTGCGGTAAGGAGCGCGGTTTGGTAGCGGTGCGCCGGGAACAAGGTCGATGCGGTGCTCGATTCCGCGTAGAGGAGGTAGTCCCGGTGGCACTTCTTGAGGGAAGACATCTTCAAAGTCCTTCAAAAGAGACAACAAAGAAGGAGGAAGGTTTGTGAAGTGTTAGTCATAGAAACTTCACCCTTGCATATGAGCACATAGTGGAGGGTGGATGGGTTCTCTCTCAACTCCCTCATCTCTCTCTTGTGGCAAATAGTGTAAGTTTTGTGGGAACTCTCTTTGAAGTGTCACTCATTTGGCTTGTGGCTCTCACTCACTTTATGGTGGATCTCTCGCTCACCACTCATCTCACTGACGAACGATCTTGTTGTGCCCTTGCAATAGTCTTGGCGTTGTCGGCGATGACTTGACTTGGTGTCATGGGACGAAGGACGAAGGTCTTGTCGTTGTTCTTGAAGCTATAGTAATTTGTCTTCCATCATGCATAGCACCCTTGTCAAATTGCCAAGGACGCCAAGAAGTAAGTGACAAACGTCATAGGCACAACATCACAATCAACCGTATCTTCAAGGCACCAATCTTGAAGGACACTTGCACCATGTGTTGTATCTTGACGGCTCCGGAATCACTCAACCATTGGACATGGTATGGGTGTGGGTGCTTCTTGAACTTCAAGTTGAGCTTATCACAAAGTTCTTGCTCGCTAAGTTGTGGCAACTTCCACCATCTATGATGACCTTGATGGACTTTCCATTGATTTCCGCTCTTGTTTGAAACAAGTTGCATCTTTGGTCTTCTTCCACTTGAACATTGGTGGTTAAAGCTCTTGCCACAACCAAAGAAGGGTTGTTGTCGCCATCACAATATATCTCATTTTCTTCTTCTTGAGCACTTTGCATTGTAGCGACTTTGTTCAAAGCATTATACTCATCTTCACTCATAGATATACTCTCCCATGTCATTGATGATTGATGCATGTAAAATGCATACATGAACTTTGCACTATATTACTTATATTCAATCATATTTGCATCATATAAGGGTTATATCATGTTTTATAATGATTTTGGAATATTTCATATTTTCCTATTTTTATGGAATTAACCCTGCACAGGCAGAAAACCCTATTTTCATATTTTAATGTTTCAGGGACCCAAACGACGTCCAAATGACCTGAAATTTACGAGCATCAGTTTTTGGAAGGAACAAAGCGTGGGAGCGAAGGAAGCAAACAAGCGGAGGCCCGAGGGCCAAGATGAGTGGGCCCACGCGGCCAGGTACATGGGCCGCGTGGGACCCCCCTTTTGGGCCTCGGAGCTCCGTTGCCGTCGATCTTTCCTCCACCGACTCGGTTTTGACCTAAAACCGCCTATAAAAATAGCCCCGACGTTTCTGGAAGGAGCGCCGCAGAAACACAGAAACCACGAAACAGAGACCTGGAGTTGCAGATTGGAGGGGGAAAACTCCGGGGGCGCTGCCGGCGTGGTCTCCATCTTCTCCAACGACTTCTCCACCGTCTCCATGATGAAGAGGGAGTAGTCCACCTCTGGACTATGGGTTTGTGGAAGTAACTTATGTATCTCTCTCTCTTGAGCTTCACTAATTAGTACCGTATGAGCTGCTGAACATGATTACGGTCATCTATGTAATACCTTTGTGGTGGATCTTTTTATGAGTTAATATATGTTTGAGATTGCAATGGTTTTGTTTCAGTTATGAAAGTAGATGCATATTATGTACCCCGTTCTTATTTACTTGTCATGATCAAGCATGTTTATGAGAGCGTGTGAGGGGGAACGTGTGCATTAGTTGGAGTAACGGGGGGTGGCTAGTGCAGTGAACGTGAGAGAAAGTTCTGCGATCCACTTGGGTATCTACCTTACTTTGTTGCCTCACTAGGGATAAAAAGAAATACCATGCTACCGGAGATGTGGGTGTGACCATTGCCACTACTCCATGACTAGATCTAGCATGTTCTTATTTTAACTTCATGTCATGATACTTATTGCTATACTCTGAGTTATCTTAATTACTGAGGTGTTATGATTTAGTTCGCATCTTGGTGGAGTATAAGAGAGACTAATAACCAAAAGGTCTCTATGTTAGGACGTGATGCCCATATAATTATAACTTGTCATTAAACTGTTGTGTTGCAATCTCATATGTCAACTCTAGTGTTCCATTGTCTACCACTTTATTAAAGAGAGAGTGCATTTGTGAAACCATGAACCCCGGTCCATTTTTAATCATAAGAAACACCTTTCCAACACTTTTACCACTTTACCATTTTCTGCCATTTAAAAATCCGAAAATACAAAAACACTTTTACATCTTGCATTCATCATATAAAACCCAAAAATATCATTTATCATTGCTACCACCATCCTTGCATATTTATTTACCACCATTGCATATTTATTTCTTGTTTGCATTGCATATTATCTTGATATCATTCTCACACCTTGTGCTTGACAACCACTAGGTGAGGTTGAGGACCAAAACATTTACTTTGTTTTGTAGGTAACCAAAAGAAGGATAGGAAAGATAAATCTTCACTACTGATTCCCCGAGAGTTCGATATTAAACCCTCGAGTCACCCCTCGTGGGGAAAACACGTCTTCCACTTACTACACACTCTGCACTTGGAGTCTCAACCTAACCCATTTCTTTTGACGCAGGTAACTACGTCATCGGGTATCAAGACTGTTTTCTGGCGCCGTTGCCGGGGAATCATTGCTGAAAGGTTTATCCAAGGGTCCCCTGCACTAGCTCTGTTTTCTGGCGCCGGGTTTATCCAAGGATATCTCACCAAGTCAACTTCATCACCAACTTGTGCTAACACCTAAGCTTGGGGAGGTTGCACCTACGTGAGCATCATCTTATCCATCTTTACCTTCAAAGCATTTTATTTGTTTTGTTATTGTCTTGCATATCATATTTATATTCGGTTTGCATTTTATTTTCAGTTTTGCATTTTGTGTTGCATTTGTTATTTCGGTTTGCATTTTAGTATCATTTTATTTTCAGTTTTCATCTAAAAACATAAAATCCATAAAAACTAGTGTTGTTTTTAATATGTATGCTACGCTATGGAGGAAGGTTATGTCAAAACTATGGGAGCTTACTATGAATATCGATCAACCAAAGAAGGAAATAGAATGCTTGAATTGCTTGAACATCTTAATGATATGGCCACTGAGTTTTGTGAATTACATAATATAACTTGCTGCTTTAGAAAAGACTATAAACACTCTCTCTATCAATGTAAGTATAATAGTGATCCTATTATTGCTTCTTATCAAGAGTGTAAATTTGCATGCCATGATATAGAACAAGTTGAGAAATATATTGCTTATGTTGCAGCCCATGAGATAGACTTTCTTATTGATAATTTTTTTGCAACTAGTCATGAAGCTCGTGTAATGAAAGGACACATTTCTATTCTTCTCCAACTTTGCAAAAAGGAATTTAGTGATAATGTTTATGTTAAAGAAAGAATTCTTGCTTCCATGGAAAGTACTAATATTTTGCAGGAAGAGGATGATGAAAACATAAGCTTGGAAGAGGAAGTATGTGAAGAGGAGATTGAAATGGATGTGCTCCAACCTAAGCTTGGGGAAGAGTTGGATCTCCCAACTTCACCATCAACATTTGATAATAGCACTCAAACTCAAAAATCTTTTGTTATTTATGAGAATCCATGTTATGATGAGTGTCAAACTGAAAATTCTATGGTCCTATATGATAACCCATGCTATTATGATGAAACTAATAATGCTCCTTTACTTTTTAATGCTACTAGTGAACTTATTGATGATAATGAGGAGTGTTGCTTAAATATGCTATATGATAATGCTTTAGATGATGGTCCTATGCTTATTGATAATCCTCCATGTTTAGAAGTTGTTACAATTTATGTGAGGATAAAAATGATATACTTGCTGTTTGTGATGGTACTCTTACTCATGAGAGTCCTACTTTGTTCTTGAATTCTCCTACTTACACCATAGAGGAGAAATTTGCTTATGTTGAGAAATACTTATGTGATTTGCAACTATCTTTAGTTCCAAATCTTTGTTGCAATCATGATAGTAAACTTGATATTGATCTTATTAACTATTTTGAAAGAGGGAAGCATGCTAATGAATTCCATAATAAATTTAATAATCCTCTTTATGTGCCTAAATTATCTAAGTTGAATGATTCTTGTGGTTATATGGTTGAATTTATTTCTACTACTTGCAACTATTATGAAAGAGGAGGTGATAAGAACCCTCTTTATGTTACTAATAATTATATGCTGCAAGTAAATATTGTTAATATGCATTGGGAAACTTCTATTTATGGTGATTCATTCATATACAAAATGCCAATGCATAGAAAGAAAGTTAGACTTCGTTGTTATTACTTTTGTGTTTTGTTTTTCTCTCAACTAGGGTTCAACTTGACTATTATTTTGATTGGTTTGAGAACACCATGGGATCCTGGTATTATGCATGAACACTTCCAAGGAAGAGGGACACATCAAAGTTCAAGCTCCCTCATGAGCTTCGTCCACAATAAATATCAAGTAAGAAGCCTAGCTATATGGCTATAAAGAAAGCGCTTTACGGGAGGCAACCCGGTTGTTTTTATTTGTGATTTTCTTTGTGTCCTCTTGCTGTAACAAGAGACTTTGTTTAGTTTAGTTTCTGGAATTTTTAATAAAGTGCCAAGTTTTACTCATTTTGGTTTGAAGAAGTTGCTTATAGCGTTCGGAGATTTTATTCCTGCACGAATCTGTGCACGGTATGATTTTTAATTCTTATTCTGTAACTCCGAATGAGCTCATATTTGAACTGTAGTTGCAACTTTTCATCCTCTGTATGCATGAATTTTTTGGAATTTTTGACAAAGTTAAGTAGGGTAGAAAAATACGTTTTGCTGCTGCTGTTTTTCTGGACAGATTCTGTCCCATTTTGTTTGATGCATGCTTTGAACTTTTAACTTGAATTTTTTGATCCAATTGAGTTTATGAGTAGGCATACAACATTATACACTTTCTGGACATCCATATGAATTTTTGTTAAGGATTATATGCAGCAAGAAATCTATTTGTTTATCACTACTAATGCACCCCACAGAAAAAGAAATGGAGAAACGGTGTTTTGAAGTTTTTTCACAGGGATTAGAGGAGATGCACCAAGAGCTATCCAAGGATGGTGAAGACCATAAGCTTGGGGATGTGAAGACAACCCCACTGGACCTACACACTCTCGGTTTGCACACGTCTAACTTCTGTTTTTCGATCGAAACACTTTATCGCATAAACTTGGAGCGTCTTTTTGTTTGTTTTGGTTTGATTTTTATTTTGTGAGACCACCACACTATCATTTATATATGAGAGAGCTACTGGAAATTTGGGTTGATTTATGTTGGATGCTATTATTAGATTGGGAAAAGGGATGTTTGAGTTGATTTTAAAAGATACATATAGTTGCATGATTCATGAGCTTGTTAATGAGTAATAATTTGCAAGTATTTTATCAAGAGCTATCTTTTATTCATGTTTTGATGCTGAATGTTATTTTACTTTGTTTAACATGGATTAGTTAGTTCTATGGACACTCATGCATGCATTTAGATGGTCAACTTTCTCCCTCTTGCTAGCCCAAAAATTCCAACAAGTAAAAACTTGTTTCCAACACCTTCAACCAAAGTTTTTCCAGTGAGTCCACCATATCTACCTATTAGCTTTATGCTATTCCGAGTATGTTTATCATGATTTTGTGTTATCTATACCTCTGAATGAAAATGCTTATGTTGTTGATTGTTATGGGAAAAGTTGGTTATAGAGCTCTCTCGAACTTGATGCACACTTTACTTTCATTGCATAATAAAACATGACCCATTGTGATTAAAATTATGATGTTGTGGGCTTGACAAATGTCTTTGGTTGAGAGTTAGCTCATATGTGCTGTCACATGGCAAGCTTTCAACATGCACTTCATTTCATTTAGTTGATATCATGTACTTTTGTTTATGGATGCTTACCATGGGTGAAATAAATGTGGAAATGAAGTGGTTTAAATGAGTTTGTATAAATGGTTAGAGAGACGCCTGGGCCGCTAATCTAAGCCATGCATCATTCATGGTGGAAATTTACTTACATGCTATGGTGAACCTTCTGTGATACACCTTACAATAAAAAGCTATCTAATGGTAAATAAAAAGGGTGTTGAGATTGTTCATTGTGTTTGTTTGTCTTGTCATTTTGATATGGGCTTGTTCCATATCCTGGGACAAGAGGTACCCCAGTTGACGCTCTTAATGATACTATTATTACTTACAATGATATTTAACTTGAACTTGCTTTGTTTCCCAAGTTGAGTAACACATGGAGTAGGTACTTGTATTCAAGGGGCATGAGACTTTCAACCTGTACTTTGTCAAGCACACTACTCATATTTGCTTTCACTTTAAACTTAATCATTCAAGATGCTATGATAGGGGAATGAGAGCTTGACACCAAGGATTACCACATTACAATCATTAACTTAAGTAGAGAAGTTCAGAAGTTAGATGAAACTTATTCATGCTTTACCTCTACTCATATATATCTTTCCAAAGTGTCCACCTTTTATATTCAGATTTTCATCAATACTCTATGGCCATTGTAGGATGTTCTTACTTATCATTATGCATACATGTGGTCCATAGTACTTTTTTTATGTTACACTTTGTGAATTATCATTGAACATCCTTGCATTGAATACTTGATATCACTTCATAAACTATCTTGCATATTGCTACTCCTTTTAAGAATGAATCATTTGACTCTATGTAGCAATAGTAATCATCTTTGATATCCATTGATAGTATTAAAATGCAAAGTCCATGTTAGTTTTATCACCTTCATACTCGAGGACGAGTATTGGTTAAGCTTGGGGATGTTGATGCATGTAAAATGCATACATGAACTTTGCATTATTTACTTATATTCCATCATATTTGCATCATATAAGGGTTATATCACTGTTTTATAATGATTTTGGGAATATTTATGATTTTCCTATTTTTATGGAATTAACCCTGCACAGGCAGAAAACCCTATTTTTATATTTTAATGTTTCAGGGACCCAAACGACGTCCAAATGACCTGGAAATTTACGAGCATCAGTTTTTGGAAGGAACAAAGCGTGGGAGCGAAGGAAGCAAACAAGCGGAGGCCCGAGGGCCAGATGAGTGGGCCCACGCGGCCAGGTACATGGGCCGCGTGGGACCCCCCTTTTGGGCCTCGGAGCTCCGTTGCCGTCGATCTTTCCTCCACCGACTCGTTTTGACCTAAAACCGCCTATAAAAATAGTCCCCCGCCCTTCGGAAGGAGCGCCGCAGAAACACAGAAACACGAAACAGAGACCTGGAGTTGCAGATTGGAGGGGGAAAACTCCGGCGGGGCGCTGCCGGCGTGGTCTCCATCTTCTCCAACGACTTCTCCACCGTCTCCATGATGAAGAGGGAGTAGTCCACCTCTGGACTATGGGTTTGTGGAAGTAACTTATGTATCTCTCTCTCTTGAGCTTCACTAATTAGTACCGTATGAGCTGCTGAACATGATTACGGTCATCTATGTAATACCTTTGTGGTGGATCTTTTTATGAGTTAATATATGTTTGAGATTGCAATGGTTTTGTTTCAGTTATGAAAGTAGATGCATATTATGTACCCCGTTCTTATTTACTTGTCATGATCAAGCATGTTTATGAGAGCGTGTGAGGGGGAACGTGTGCATTAGTTGGAGTAACGGGGGGTGGCTAGTGCAGTGAACGTGAGAGAAAGTTCTGCGATCCACTTGGGTATCTCTACCTTACTTTGTTGCCTCACTAGGGATAAAAAGAAATACCATGCTACCGGAGATGTGGGTGTGACCATTGCCACTTCCTCCATGACTAGATCTAGCATGTTCTTATTTTAACTTCATGTCATGATACTTATTGCTATACTCTGAGTTACTAGTAGGGAAGTGCCTTTCTGTGACGCACCAAAATAGCTTTCTGTGGCGCATGGTGGGTGCGCCACAGAATTCTCGCCACAAAAATATTATTTCTGTGGCGCACCCTGCTGTGCGCCACAGAAAGTAGAAAATTCTGTGGCGCACTTCCAGAATGCGCCACAGAAATATTGCTCATGCGCCATAGAAATATTAGTCCATGCGTTGATGAATTTGACAATAATTTATCTGTGGCGCACTTGCTTCGTGCGCCACAGAATATGGTGCGCCACAAAATTATTTACCATGCGCCACCAAATTATTTGCTGAATTATCGATTATTTGTTGTATTATCGATTATTTGCTGTTTTAATTTGACAATAATACATGTATATTACAGTATTTATACAGAAAATAATAGAAACAGTAATATATTTTGACACGGTATTAAAAACAGACAGATAAATATGTCATTACATCAGTTAGAGCCCAAGATACATACATATATAGTGACAATTAACTGGTACAAAAGTTCACACAAGTCTTAGTATAAATGAAGTTTTCACGACCCCCTAAACTAGGATCAAACAGAGTACACGTCCACGTCCTGCTGATCAAAGAGTCTTCTTGTTGAGCGGCGCCGGGAACGGTTTGTAGCCGTCTTTCGTCGTCCACGTCCGGCTGTCATTTTGAAGTGCTAGGTGTTCTTCGATTTGCCTTTGATGCAACCCTGGAAATGGATACAACCATGTATTAGTGTTCATATTTGTAACCATGTCAATATTTGTGCAGTGTCAATATAGGTATATATATTGGTTAATAATATAAATAGATTGAGTATGATAAGTCTATAGTAAAGAAAATAAAGAAACACTTATTGCGAGTATGCATGATTTATCCTACCACTGGCTTTGTTGAAGGTCCCCTTTGCTGTCACAACATCGTCGTAGATGATTCGTGACAACTCCATCTGGATGAGATGAAAGTCTTCTCTAAGCTTATCCTCGGCGATTTTCCCTGCATTTTTGGTCCATTCTCGGATACTAGATGGCAACTTTGTTTTCAGTGCATCTCGGACAAACCCTTTCATGAGATGGAGGACGTAGAAGGTGAAAGAGCATTGTCGCTCTTAATCATGTTTCGATGTTGATGATAATACAAAGTTTGCATCTAACAGTTTTATTCAAGTTTGAATAGGTCTTACGAATGTCGTCATTGCATTCGCGCTTTAAATCTCTTCAGATTGCTGGAAATTGCCAGGGAGCGGTACTACCGCTGGGATAGGCGGTAGTACCGCCAGCGCCCAGGAAATTGCGCTGCAGTGGCAGCACCGTTGCGGGTACCGCCAGCGGTACCGCCATTTCCCAGTTCTGGCCGCTTCCGCGGTACCTCCAGCGGTACCGCCAGCGGCACTGGCCGGTACCGCCCACGCGGAGCTGGTTGGCTCTGGATTTGGTGCCGCTGCGGGTACCGCCGCGGGTACCGCCGATTTGGAGTTCTGGGACGATGTGCGGTACCTCCAGCGGTACCAAGGGCGGTACCAAGTGGTACCGGGAGCGTGGGAAGCGTGAAGACTGGAGACGACCGTGGACTGCTCGAGTGGCTGATCTGAAGACCCCAGCGGTACCACCGCCTGTTCCAGCGGTAGTACCGCCGGCGTGGGTTTCCTGCCTTCCAACGGCCAGATTGAAGGGGGGGGGGTATTTAAACCCCTCCACCTACCTTGGGACAATTTGAGCGTGCGGTACCTCCAGCGGTACCAAGGGCGGTACCAAGTGGTACCGGGGGCGTGGGAAGCGTGAAGACTGGAGACGACCGTGGACTGCTCGAGTGGCTGATCTGAAGACCCCAGCGGTACCACCGCCTGTTCCAGCGGTAGTACCGCTGGCGTGGGTTTCCTGCCTTCCAACGGCCAGATTGAAGAGAGGGGGTATTTAAACCCCTCCACCTACCTTGGGACAATTTGAGCTACTAGAATTGAATCCCCATTGTTGCCAAAGCTTCAAACTACTAGATCTCCCACTCCAACCACTCAATCGACTTGATCCTTTGAGGAGTGCCATAGGAGGTCTAGATCTACATCTCCACCGAAGGAATTTCATTTCCCCCATCATCCTTTGTAGTTCTTGTTCTCTTGGGGTTGCTTGTAACCCTAGGAGACCTTTGTGAGTTTCGGAAGCCTCAACTTGTTGCGAGGCGGTCCGGGACATTGTCGGGAGGCTCCAACTCATTGTGGAGTTCCCGACCTTTGTGTACCGGCTTGGTCAACGCCATCAAGGTGACCTCATAGTGGACGAGCCAATCCCCCGGGAAAAGCTCACGGAGAATAGAGTGAGCACATCCGTGCTATTGGAGCGCCTAGGTGGCTCCACACTCCTCCAACGTAGACGTACTTCCCTTGGGAAGGAACTACGGGAAACATCTCCGTGTCTCCACTTTGCGGTTATTTCTATCCTTTACTTGTTGCTTCCGCTACGTTATTTACCTTGCTTGTATCACATAGGTTGCTATCACTAGTGCACATCTAGTCAACCTTGTTATACTTTGCTCAAGCCCTAATTAATCGAAAAAGAATTAAAATTTGGTAGTCGCCTAATCACCCCCCCCCTAGTCGACATATCGATCTTTCAATTGGTATCAGAGCCTCGGCTCTTATCTAAGGCTTCACCGCCTAAGAGAATATGTCGGACAACTTGGACCCAACCGCGTCGGTAACTAATGAACGCCTTGGTGAGGTTGTTAGTGATCTCAAGAGTGAGATGTCTAATCTCAATACCGAGATCACTACCAACCTCAACCTAAGCATGAAGGAATCGATGCGGGAGATGTTCAAGGAGTTTAGGGAAACCGGAACCTAAGATTGATTTACCCCCCGGAAAAGGAGTCGGAAGGTAGATGTTCTTCCTTCTTCGGTCCTAGTCAATGTGGACGGAAAGGCAAAAGCCAATCCCGAAACAACGAATGCCGCGGAGGTAACTCAATCCCAAGGAAGCCGGGGGTGTATGCAAGTGTCCACCGGACAAGTGTATAACACAATCCACCAACACGTCTCTCCGCCACACATCGCCAATATGGGCGCACCTCCTAAGCTTGATCCAAAAGACTTTCCTAATTGGCAATATGCTATGCGATCACACATGTCTAGTTGTTGTGTTTTCTTGATTGACATTTTAGAGCAAGGCTTCTATCCTCAAGACCCACAACATGACTTCAACGGAGAAGGCCAATCATCAACTCAACGCCACCGCCATGCACATGATCAAACGGCCGCCGGCCCAACTTATACCACTCATATCCGTATGTGCAAGACGGCAAAGCAATGTTGGGATAAACTCCATAACTTGTTCTTGGGGAATGAAAGCATTCAACTTTCCAAGTATGAAGCGGTTCAAGACGAAGCCGATGAGTTTGTGATGAATGAGGATGAGACACCCGAAGATCTCTATCGAAGGCTCACCGCTCTTTCCATCACCTTGAATGATTTTGGCTTCGAGAAGTTTGAAGATAATTGGATCAAGCGCAAGTTTCTCAAGGCATCACTCCCTCAAATCAAGGCTTGGCTCAAACCATTCGATCAAGACCGGACTTCTCAACACTTGATTCCAACACCGTGCTCAACGAGTTTGTATCCATTGGAATGGTGGTCAAGAGCTCCATTCATGCTCATGCTCGGCAAAGAGGACTTGCGGGACACTCTCCAAATGTTGCTTTGAAGTCCACGGCCATCACTAGTGAAGAAGAGTATGAACATGGAGTTGAAGAGGAGGATTCGGAGGACACAAGCAAGACTATTATGAGCACATGGCCTTGCTTCAAGAGCCTTTTGGGGCAACCGTTCCAAGAGATCTTCATCAAGACCTTTTGCTAAGAAGAACTTCGTTGCAAGACCAAGAGGAGACCGTCCAAAGACTTGCTATAATTGTAGTAATCTCAATCACTACATTGCCGATTGTCCTTGGGAGAATCGAGAGGACCACAATGGCAAGCTTGTGAGAAAAGACAAGTCCAAGGGCAACGGCAACAAGAACTACGTGAAGAAGAGGGTTCCAATGCCTTGTGTGTTCAAGATAGAAAAGTTTTGGAAGAATACATGTCCGGTGATGAAGATGAAGTTGTAGCTACCGCTCGCATTGCCATAGCTACACCTTCCTCTACACCGTCATCCCTATTTGAATCCCCCAATGAAAATGAGTCCATTCCCTACACATGTCTCATGGCAAAAGCCACCTCGGTAACTCCTTCTACCAAACCTATTGCCTCTACACCTCCTTCCTTATTGGATTGTGTAGAGAATGTTGTGAAGGAGCCCCAAAGTCCAAATGAGGTGGACTTGTGGCTAGCTAATCTTAAGGGAGAAGATAAAGTGAATGTTGATGCTCTTTTGGAGCAACTTGAGGAAACTAACTCTCTTGTAGATCAAAAGGAGGAGATCATTTCGGGCATGGCAAACCGTGAGGTTGACTATGCTAATGAGATAGCGGATTTCTCTATCGCTCTTGAAAAGAGCAAACTCGTAGAAGGTCTCTTGAGGAGGCCCTATCTAATTCCGAGGAATCCTATGCTATTGACATGTCTAGAGTTAAAAAGGATCATGAACATGCTCTTGCTACTTCTAAAGTCTATAAGAATGAGAAGCTTGAGCTAGGCATTGAACATGCTAGACTTGAGAAGGAAAACAAGAGACTTGATGAGGAACTCAAAACCCTCAAAGAGTCTTTTGCCAAACTTGAGAAGTCTCATGATCAATTCCTAGGTCAACAAGTGAAAGAAGTTATTGCATCCACATCAAATGAAATTGTTGCTAAATCTATTATTTGTTGTGAGCATGCTAACTTGTTGAAGAGAATGCTAGTTGAAATCTCAACTTGAGAAGGGCATTTGGCTTGTGCCCAAGGAGAAAAGAACTCAATGACCTTTTGAGCAATCAAAAGGATCAAATTGGAAAGAAGGACTTGGTTTCTCTACCAAGTCAAAGAAGAAGAACAACAAGAAGAAGAAGCCTTCTCCCTCTTCAAAAGCTATTATCTTTGTGAAGGAGGGGGAGTTGGCTAAAGAGAAGGAGACCAACACCGTTGTGGGTTGAGGTCACAAGGGACCTTCCTACCCATAATGACTTTGCCGGCAAATATAACCCATCTTATGTTCTTATGAAATCTAAGATGGTCATGTTTATGCTAAATATGTTGGCACTTCTTATGGTGATGATTATCATTGGACTATTTGGGTTCCAAAGACCCTTGTGACTAACAAGAAAGGACCCATCGAAAAATGGGTACCTAAATCGAAGTCTTGATTCCTTGTAGGGTGTGGCGTCCGGTGCGGGTCGATGGACGGTGGATAGTGGCGCATCCCAACACATGACCGGACGCATTGACTTGGTGGATGATATTGAACCTCCTCTACCTCAATATTCACGAGTCAAAATTGGTGACAACCGCGAGCTTAAGGTATTGGGACGAGGCAAGGTCGTTGTTGCTAGAGAGTCTCTATCAAGAATGTACTTGTCGTTGAGTCCCTTGGCTACAACTTACTCTCCGTCTATCAACTTACTAAAAGTGGTTATGGGTGTTACTTTGATGACGAGAGTGTGATCATCACCGTGAAGGGATCTCTTAAAGTAGTCTTTGTTGGACATGTCGAGTACGGCATGTATGTGCTTGATTTCTCGAAAGAGAGCATGTCGGCCGCGACTTGTCTAATGGCTAAAGTTGATGTGGGTTGGCTTTGGCATCGCCGACTAGCCCACACCAATATGAGAACACTCCATGATCTTCAAAGTGGTGATCACATTCTTGGACTAACCGATATTAAGTTTTCCAAAGATCGTGTGTGTAGATCATGCGTTCTAGGAAAGCAACATGGAGAAGCCCATCCATCAAAGACGAAGATTACCACCGACAAGATTCTTGAGCTCATTCATTTGGACCTATTTGGTCCATTATCTTATGATAGTCTTGGTGGGAAGAAGTATTGCTTGGTGATTGTTGATGACTATTCAAGATACACATGGGTCTATTTCTTCAAGAAAAGAGTGAGACTCAACAAAGAGTCATTGACTTCATCAACATGTCAACGCCAATATCAAGAGAAGATCATGACAATTCGAAGTGACAATGGGTCCGAATTCAAGAACTACACCGTGGAGGGGTTTCTTAGTGAAGAGGGCATTGCTCATCAATATTCCACTCCATACACCCCTCAACAAAATGGTGTTGCGGAGAGGAAGAACCGGACTCTTATGGATGCGGCTAGGACCATGATTGCGGAGTATGCTTCTCCGTTTAACTTTTGGGCCGAAGCCATCTCCACCGCTTGTCATGCAACAAATCGGTTATATCTCCGCAAGCTATTGAACAAGACCCCATATGAGATTCTTCTTGGGAAGAAACCGGATCTTTCTTATTTTCGTGTCTTTGGATGCAAGTGCTTCATTCGCAAGAAAGGTAACCGGTTATCTAAGTTTGAGACTAGATCTATAGAGGGTATCTTTGTTGGTTACTCCACAAACTCTCACGGCTATAGAGTCTACAACAAGACCACCGGTCAAGTTGAAGAATCTAGTGACGTGAAGTTTGATGAGGATAATGGCTCCCAAGTGGGGCAAGTTGATCCTAATGTTGTAGGTGATGTACCTATGGAGCTCGCTCTAAGAAGGATGGCAATTGGGGACATTCGTCCCATTGAAGAGGATCCTCCTCAAGTTCAAGATCCTCCTCGAGCTCCTCCTCAAGTCATACCATCACCAACTCAAGATCCTCCCCGTAACCAAGAACAAACTCCGAGCCCTCAAACAAGTGAGCAAGGTCAAGAACAAGATCAACCTAGTGGTTCCTCTCCACAACTTGATGTTCAAGACCAAGCTCTAGACGGTGCACACGACAATGATCAAGAACAAGATCAAGATGGTCCACATCAAGATCAAGCTCAAGATCAAAACAATGCACATGACTCCGATGATGAAGGAAATGATCAAGTCATCTCTCAAGAAACTTCGGAGGAGACCAAGAAGAGAAGAGAATTGCGAAGAGAGCAAAAATTAACTCGCTTAGAGCATACATTGGACAAAGTTCTTGGAGGTGTCCAAAGCAAGGTCGTCACAAGAAACAATTGGCAAGCTTTAGCACCAACCATGCTTTTGTGTCCTTCATCGAGCCCAAGAAGGTGTATGAAGCTCTTGAAGATCATGATTGGATTGATGCCATGCATGAAGAACTCAATAACTTCAAGCGCAACAAGGTGTGGAAGTTGGTGCCAAGGCCAAATGGGTGCAAGAACGTCATCGGCACCAAGTGGGTCTTCAAGAACAAGCAAGATTCGAACGGCATTGTCATTCGAAACAAGGCAAGATTGGTGGCACAAGGCTACTCTCAAGTCGAAGGTGTTGACTTCGGTGAAACCTATGCCCCCGTTGCTCGTCTTGAATCTATTCGCATCTTGCTTGCATATGCATCTCATCATAACTTTAAATTGCAACAAATGGATGTTAAAAGTGCTTTCCTTAATGGTCCTATTAATGAGTTGGTATATGTTAAGCAACCTCCCGGGTTTGAGGATCCCAACCATCCGGACCATGTTTACAAGCTCGACAAGGCGCTCTATGGCCTTAAACAAGCCCCACGTGCGTGGTATGAGCACCTTCGAGAGTTTCTTGTAGACCGTGGATTCCAAGTTGGTGTTATTGACCCCACCCTCTTTACCAAGAAGGTGGGTGGCAATCTTTTCATATGCCAACTCTATGTAGATGACATCATTTTTGGTTCTACTAACAATGCTTTCAATGATGAGTTTGCAAAGCTAATGACAAGCAAATTTGAGATGTCCATGATGGGGGAGTTGAAGTACTTCCTAGGATTTGAAGTGAAGCAATATAGGGAAGGTACCTTCATCAATCAAGCCAAATATACCCAAGACATGCTCAAGAGGTTCACGATGACGGAGCTCAAACCTTACAAGACACCCATGTCCACCTCCGTCGACCTCCACACCGACACCGAGGGTAACGATGTCGATCAAAAACTCTATCGCTCGATGATTGGCTCTTTGCTTTATCTTTGTGCATCTAGACCGGATATTATGTTTAGTGTGGGTAAGTGTGCAAGGTATCAAGCGGCTCCCAAAGAGAGCCACTTAGTGGCGGTTAAGCGCATCTTTCGATATTTGCTTCATACCCCAAACTTTGGTCTTTGGTATCCCAAGGGTTCAAGCTTTCATCTCATGGGTACTCGGATGCGGATTATGCCGGAGAGAAGAAGGATAGGAAGTCTACATCCGGGAGTTGTCAATTTCTTGGCCGCTCCTTGGTGTGTTGGTCTTCCAAGAAGCAAAATTGTGTTGCTCTCTCCACCACCGAAGCCGAGTACATCTCCGCCGCAAGTTGTTGTGCTCAACTCTTATGGATGGTGCAAACTATGAAGGATTATGGTATTATCTTCTCCAAGGTGCCCCTCTTTGCGATAATGAGAGTGCTATCAAGATCGCCCACAACCCCGTGCAACATGCCAAGACGAAGCATATTGAAGTTCGTCATCATTTCATCCGGGAGCATGTGGAGAGGGGCAACATTGACCTTTCTTTTGTAGGAACCAAGGATCAACTTGCGGATATATTCACCAAGGCCCTTGATGAACCAAGATTTCGAGAGTTGAGGAATGAACTAAATGTCATTGATGCGAGCAACTTTGCTTGACCGCCTTGCACAAGTACCCATAGTAGACATCGTAACTAGTTTAGATGCATGCATGGACATAGGGGGAGTGTAGCTCAACTCATGAGTCAACACTACTTCTATTATGCGCACATAGACAATTCGTGCTTCATTTGGTCACTCCGGTGACAAATTGTGCTTAAACGATGAGTATTGGCCTTGAACCCAAGATATATCTTCGCGGTTTTGGGTTGATAATTGCTCATACATGGTGGCCTAGGCCACCGCCCTCCTCCTTATGAGGAGTTGACTTCATTTGATCTTATTTGGGTTTTCTAGACCTTTGCTTTCTCTTGTGGAAAACATTCAACCTTTGGCTTTTCCTTTTTGCATCTTGCAAAGTTGAATGTCTCCCACCCCTATCGGTTTGTGATCTATCCTAAGCCAAAAATCTTATCTCAAAAGACTTTTCTTTCTAAAAATGCTTTTGGTTTCATGCTCTTGGCGCTCGAAAGTCGGACCCGGCGACATGGCATTGTGTTCGCCCTCTTGGACTTACACAGCGCGGTGCCCCCAGGCGCCGGTACTGGCATCCCACTTCATAGTTATTCACCTTACCATGATGCGAAAGCATTTTGATCGGGCGAATAACCAAGCTGTGGGCTGCGCAGAAACCGGCTGGCGGTACTACCGCTGGGTTAAGCGGTAGTACCGCTGGCGCGGTTCTGGCGAGTTAAGGCTCGGGAGGGCACGGGGAAGAAGTCAACTGCTTCTTTTTCCCCACACCCTCCCACTGCCTCCTCAGATCCGCCGCCGCCGACCATCTCCGCCGCCGGGACGGAGCCCTCCGGCCTCGGGACCTCCCTCCCTTGCTCCGGGGACGCTCCGGCACCTCTCCCTCACCCTTGACCCTCGCCATGAACACCGGTATGCTTCTTCCTCTCTCTCTCTCTCTCTCTAGTTGATGGAGGAAGATGATTGGATGGTGTAATCTTGTGTTCTTGATGAATTGGTTTGGTAGAGATGCATTTAGGGAACCTAGAACCTTGTGTAGAAGTTTTGTGATGAATCTTTGGCTAGTTTTGTAGTTCTCCATCTAGATTTGTTGGAATCACCTCGGGATGATGTTATTGTTCTTCCTCGAATTATCTCATCATACTTAGTGATTCCACCCCTCCTAGTTGTTGTACTCACCTCTAGACTTTGTTTTCTCCAATTTTTGTACACTTGTGCTCTTGGTTCCCAAATCATGAAATTAATGCATTACTTATCCCCATGCTTTCCTACCCATTGCTACTCACAGGTGATGGTTCGAGAGGTCCTCGTCGTCGGGCTTACAAGAAAGCTAGAGAAGACGAGGTGTTGATGAGATTGAAGAAGAACTCCATCCATCGGGGCCAAGCAAACCGAAGAAGAAAGTTGCAAAGAAACCGGCCTCCAAGGAACTCTCCGCAAGCAAGATGCCTGAACCTCAATTCCTTGACACAAGGAAGAGGGATGCCTACTCCACTGACCGGGCAAACCTGCTTCCCAAGTATCGTGGCAATGATCCCTATTTTCACAATGTCTTTCAAGCCCAATGCTACTCAGAGATCCTTCATCGGAAGGCAGAAAAGAACGTGGTGCCTCAACGTTGGATTGACATTGATCACATGACGAGGCACCCGGACTATTTTGGAGAAGCCATGGCCATGTGTCAAGAGTTTGGGCTCATTCCTCTTATGCAACTTAAGCAAGATTATGATGAAGCGCTTGTTTGTCAATTCCTTGCCACCGTTCACTTTGGGACCGAAGTGGAGGAACCATATCTCACTTGGATGACAAAGGACCAACAAATTTCTGAGAATTGGGCTGCCATTACTGCTATGCTTGGTTTTGAAAATCATGGAACTCAAACAATTCTTCCCTCTCAATTGTCAAGCACTTGGTTCCGTGTTCATGAAGCCACAAGACCCGTGGAGAATGAGTCGCTTCGTCCTCTCTATTTTTGGAAGAAGTTCACCGTTGGGAAATCGGAGGGGCTCTATCCTCCCTATGATATCATGCATCGCATCTACCGCATGGTCCTCAACCCCAAGGTTGGCAACTTGGATGAAATCCATGGATATCTCCGCACCTTGATGGTTATGACTCATCAATTCAAGACTCAAGGGAAGAAGATTGACATTGCGGATTTTATTTGGAATGAGCTCTACAATGTTGTCCTCAACAAGAAGAATGCGTGTCATGGTCCAATCATTATGAAGATCATCTTGTGGGCTTGGCATCTCCGTTTCCCGAATCAAGATGTTAGTAACCCCAATTCTTGGATTGAACACAAGCCCAAGCGCCTCCTCATCAAGGATCATACCGAGAAGCATAAAGAAGACAAAGCGAAGGACAAGAATGCTGAACTGCTGAAACTGCTGCTGGCCCCTCACGGGCTCCGAGGATGGAGGGTGGTTTTGCGTGGATGGCCAAGCAAATGAAGAAGATTTTCTGTTTGTCAAGGCTGTGGAGACTCGCACTTGGCAAAATCATTCGGAAGACAAGTTGGCACGTCAACGCGACATTCAACGTCGCCGTGATCAAGGCGAAGATGTGCTTTCGGGTTCGGAGAAGAACATCACTACCTTGAGCCAGTGGCAAGCAAAGGATGAAAAGGGCAACGTCATCACTTGGTCAGATTATGAAGATGAAGAAGAAGTCTCCTCTCGTCGCCGTCCTCGTCCCGCAAGCAATGAGAACCTCTCCGACTAAGCAAGTGGGACGCTAGCATCGATTTCTCCCTTTTTGGTATCTTGATGCCAAAGGGGGAGAGATATCTATTAGGTCTATCGGGGATTTGCATGGGTCAAGTCACAAGCTTTGTGTTCTCTTTGATTCTTATAAGCTTGTGAACTTTGTTTGTTATCGCTTCAAGTACCTTGTTATGCATGGTGTAAGACATGTTTAAACTTCGTTTATCAGCTTTGAACTTCCTATGTTAGTTGCAAGATTTGTGCTTTTATGCTATATTATTTATCTTGCATGGCTTGAAAAATCTAGGGGGAGTGTTGATCCTAGTTGATGTGCATTTTGGATATTCAAAGACTACTCTTGAGTAGTGCACATATCTAGGGGGAGCTCCGTCTAATTTTTCGAACCATTTGTAGCAAATCATTGTATTGTCATCAATCATCAAAAAGGGGGAGATTGAAAGAGCATTGTCGCTCTTAATCATGTTTTGATGTTGATGATAATACAAAGTTTGCATCTAACAGTTTTATTCAAGTTTGAACAGGTCTTACGAATGTCGTCATTGCATTCGCGCTTTAAATCTCTTCAGATTGCTGGAAATTGCCAGGGAGCGGTACTACCTCTAGGATAGGCGGTAGTGCCGCCAGCGCCCAGGAAATTGCACTGCAGTGGCAGCACCGCTGCGGGTACCGCCAGCGGTACCGCCATTTCCCAGTTCTGGCCGCTTCCGCGGTACCTCCAGCGGTACCGCCAGCGGCACTAGCCGGTTCCGCCCACGCGGAGCTGGTTGGCTCTGGATTTGGTACCGCTGCGGGTACCGCCGATTTGGAGTTCTGGGACGATGTGCGGTACCTCCAGCGATACAAAGGGCGGTACCAACTGGTACCGAGGGCGTGGGAAGCGTGAAGACTGGAGACGACCGTTGACTGCTCGAGTGGCTGATCTGAAGACCCCAGCGGTACCACCGCCTGTTCAAGCGGTAGTACCGCTGGCGTGGGTTTCCTGCCTTCCAACGGCCAGATTGAAGGGAGGGGGTATTTAAACCCCTCCACCTACCTTGGGACAATTTGAGCTACTAGAATTGAATCCCCATTGTTGCCAAAGCTTCAAACTACTAGATCTCCCACTCCAACCACTCAATCGACTTGATCCTTTGAGGAGTGCCATAGGAGGTCTAGATCTACATCTCCACCGAAGGAATTTCATTTCCCCCATCATCCTTTGTGGTTCTTGTTCTCTTGGGGTTGCTTGTAACCCTAGGAGACCTTTGTGAGTTTCGGAAGCCTCAACTTGTTGCGAGGCGGTCCGGGACATTGTCGGGAGGCTCCAACTCATTGTGGAGTTCCTCGACCTTTGTATATCGGCTTGGTCAACGCCATCAAGGTGACCTCATAGTGGACGAGCCAATCCCTCACGGGAAAAGCTCACGGAGAATAGAGTGAGCACATCCGTGCTATTGGAGCGCCTAGGTGGCTCCACACTCCTCCAACATAGACGTACTTCCCTTGGGAAGGAACTACGGGAAACATCTCCGTGTCTCCACTTTGCGGTTATTTCTATCCTTTACTTGTTGCTTCCGCTACGTTATTTAACTTGCTTGTATCACACCTTGTTATACTTTGCTCAAGCCCTAATTAATCGAAAAAGAATTAAAATTTGGTAGTCGCCTAATCACCCCCCCCCCCTCTAGTCGACATATCGATCTTTCAGAAGGCATCCTTCACGCTGCCATGCTTCTGCTTCATGCAATCGAACTGGGTCCCATGCCTGAACCGGTGTTTATTGTTCAGCGAGAAACATTCCCCGTTCGTCTGTCCTTGTTCGAAGTGGCCTCCCTTTTGGGCGTAGCCCTCGAGAGCCTCATCGAGAACACCCTTTATTCTGGTGTAGTCTTTCTTATTGCTCGAACTCCCCGTGTCCAAATAAGTGGCAATGGACCACCTCGGGTTTAGGATGATGAGTATGCAGTACTTGTCCCTAGTCAGAAAAAATGCAGTGGAAAGGATCAACAACGGAAGAAATCTATAAGAAAGCATAAGATACGACGGCGACGAGCGGATGTGTACTTACTTGGGAAAGAAAGGTAGAAGAAGGTTGTTCTTCCTCTTGTTGTTCAGCATGAACCTCTTCAGGTACTCCGTGGCCTTATCCCGTGTCGTTGATCCTTCCACCAGCTGACTGTCACGCATGTAGTAGGGATCCACTACCGTGACGTACGGGGCAACATCTCTCTGGATCTTCATCGCCATATTGATCGCGTATAGGCGGACCAAGTTATAGTCCAGCCGTCTAGAGTGAAACAGGTTGAAGACGTCCTCGGACGCTATGAAGAACAGATCGGCGGGGGCTTCAGTAACGAAGTCCACGTTCTTTGGTACGTGGACCGACAACACCGGGTAATTTGGATTCTTGTCTTTAAGAAGCAGGCCCTCCATCATCAAGATAGCTTCATGCAAAGAGAGCATGGGTCCTTTTGTGAGGCAGAGCAGCTCCGGAGGCAGCAACGGTTTACCAGCTACATGAACTCGGGTCAAGCTATCCGCACGGGGTGATGTCATGTCTTCATAACCCCGGATAACCTTAGGAGCTGGCTGGCTCGTAGAGGTGCCTTGCCTACATCTCTTCTTAGACTTCTTGATCTTCTCTGGGGATGGTGGGGGTGCAGTGAACCCGCGCAAACCGTCCGTGTCAGTGTGCCAGGGCTGAAAATGTTACCCGGTTTGTCTGGAGCTTGATCGCCGGCTTCCGGAGGCGTGTTTTGAGAAAAACTCAGGCGCTGGCATGTAGTGCGACGACCAGGTTGATCACCGTGAGCGCGGAAGGGTGGTTCCTCATCCATAGCAGGCATGTACAAATCTTTGCTCGCGCCCGTGTTGAGGAAGCCATCGACGTCGATATTTTCATCATCATCGTCGTTGCCATCAAGTTGAGGTGCAACGTCTTTGGCTTCGGACGGCTATTGCGGTACAGACATTCCCAACAGTCTTTGGTGGTGGCTGGTGGTGGCAACGACCGGCGGTTCCTTCCGGGTGGTGGCGACTGCTGCTTGTGGCGCCGGTTCCTTCTCAACAGGTTTTCGTGGCGGCTTCGAGGGCCGAACGATCGGATTCCGGGGTTTAGAGGTGGCGCCGGTGGAGCGGCGCCTTAACCCCCAAGACGAATTTGGGTCTTCGGCCATTCCAGGACCCACTGGGGGCAATTTCCAAGGAGCATGTGTTTCTCGGCTCCCGGAGGTTGCATGGGGGGGTCGATGCCACTAAACTCAGGCACTACCTCAGTCACCCTGACCCTCATCACGGCCTCGCTCATTCTATTGTTGTGCATATCACGGCACAATGGTTGTATGAGCATGCCCTCAGCAACTTCCTTCAACTTGCCGTCGGGTACCATCCTATGCAGGAGTATGCAAGGCGTGTCCTTTTGTGAACAAATGTTGGGCATCATGAGGTGGCAGTCATAAAAGGCAGAGTTATAGAAAATGACGCGGATTAAGTATTTAATTAGTTACCTTGTCGATGGCGTTGATCTCGGCTAATGTCGAGACAAGGGCGCCGGTGCCGGTGGCCGGCCTAACATTCTCCTCCGGTCGTTCGGGTGGTGGCGCCTCGGTATCTTTCGCGGGAGGGGGTGTCGGTGCGACAAAAGGGACCGACTGCTGCAGGGTGGCGTTGGGTGGGGTCACCAGGTCCGGTGACACGGCCCGGTTCATGGTTGAGTTGCTGCCGCTGAAGCTGGGCACGTGTATGGGCCCTTGTTGACCTCCCGCATTCCAAGCAGCTAACCCCTCAAACAACCCAGGGGGTATGAGCGTCCGGATCCTCTCGTCCACTAACTTGTCCACTGTACTGGAGTCCACTTTTTGCTTCTCTAGTGACTCCACCTTCTTCCTTAGCTCCACAAACTCGGCGGTATTATCCCTCTTCATCTTCCTCCTCTCTTTTCTCTTCTCTGGGTCAGATGAGTAGTACTCTATGAACTTCATGCTCGTACCAAAGCCAGACACACGACCAGCTGACGTCGGCGGCTTCGACTTGTCCCTATCCTTGTAAGCGTTCGTCGCCCTGTTGAAAGTCGTGTCCCACGGCTCCGTCGACTCCTGGGACGACGGGCCATCCTTCAACTCATCCTCCTGCAGACAAAGGAAATTAAGGTGGACCCATGTAGAAATATATGACTTCGTTATCTAATTAGATCAACGCAATGGACTTTGAGATATCCGCGGAAATTAAATTCCTTACCAGTAATTTTTCGAATGTCCTCACATCGTCATCGTCGGTAACGAATTCCCCCGTTGCCTCTTTCAGATAGTAGCGGGAGCGGACAAAGTTCCTCACTTGCTCATCCGTGATTTTGTGCCACATGTTCTCTTTTCCCATTTTTGCAACAATGGCATTCTCCTTTTCCCAAACGGGCTGTTTTCCTCGGTAACCGCCGCTTCCCAAACGGTGGTTACCTATGTTCAGCTCCCGCATAGACTTACCCCACTCGGTCCATTTTGTAGCCTCCTCAGACTTTAAGGACTCCTTGAATATCTCGAACTCTTCTTTGTCGAGCGTCGGTTCTTTGGCACTTATCTCCTCCCAGCTTTCACCCTTATTGATCTTCTTCTTCACCCGAAATTTCCAGCTGCTCAAGGCGGTGCTCATCTTCGTGATGGCTAAACTGTCCACCTTTTTGTTCAACGGAAGCGGGAACGTGTATCGTTGGTGAAGCTTCGTGAGGAGGTTTTCGACCAAAGCCTCATTGCCCTTGCTTCTGAGGTCCTTCGTGTTGATCGACATGCTTTCCCGGACGATCCACCCTAGTTGCATGTTGTACCCTTTGGCATGCTTTTCCGGCTCCACTGGTAGGCCACATGGCGTGACCTTTGTGAACACGTGTGTGACGTTGTCGAGCGCTTGCGGTGTCCGATCCTTCCTTGGCTTCTTCCGCTTAGCGGTTGGGTTGCTATCGGTAGCAGCATCTGTGTGGTTGCCACCATCAGTGGTGCTGGTGTCATCCTCCTGACCGGCACTAGCAGCTCCATCTGTGGTTTCGGCGTCCTCCACCCGGTCCTCCTGCTCATTCTCGGCGGCCTCCACCTCCTCCTCCATCTGCTGGGACACCTCCCAGAACGACTTGTTGAAATCTCTAGCTTGATCTTCGACGCTCATGTGCTTAGAAGGGCCGCCTTCCGACATGTTTGCACTGCATTAAAAAGAGGCAAAAGGTTAGTACAACAAATATAAGAAAAAAAATCGCTTAATTAAGTACTAAGATACCCCGGCCCATGCATTAGTCGCAATACCCCATATGTCCTATTTTTAGCAAAGTCATGCCAAAATTCACGAAAAAATTCGGCATGACCTTTGCTAAAAAAGAGACATATGGAGTACCCGAATTTGCCGGAACGGAAGTTAATCGACGTTCCGGCAAACTCAAGGGCCTCTTGGGGTACCTGCAGACATTTCACAAATCATATGTCCTATTTTTTTAGCAAAGTCATGCCAAAATTCACGAAAAATTTCGGCATGACCTTTGCTAAAAAATGGACATATGGAGTACCCGAATTTGCCGGAACGGAAGTTAATCGACGTTCTGGCAAACTCAAGGGCCTCATGGGTACCTGCAGACATTTCATCCACAAACATTTGTGGCTGGCATCTCCGGCCGGCAACAACATCACATCAACACAACCACATCTCCGGCCGGCATCTCCGGCCGGCAACAAACACACATACAACATCCACATCTCATAAACATACACGGCATACGGCAAAATCCACATCCACATCACCACATCCACATCTCACCTAAAATCACGCTGATTTTCCTTTAAATTTCCTGCATTTGGCAAAATAATGCATTAGTTAATTCCAACTAAAAATGCATCTTCAAGACAATTAAAAAGTACCAACTTTGGACGCTTACGAAATTATCAAATCTTGATCCTATTTGCAATGTACCTTCATGGATATCTTGCACTACGTTATTACTTCATGATAAAGCTCAAAAATAAATTTTTGAAAACTTCTAACACCTTAATTCAAGTCAGTTTGAAAGGCATGTTTAAACACTGACCATATTTGACTTAGCAAATTTTTCGTCTCCAAAATTTCATCTTCAATTTTTTGCATGTACTAACCTAACACTAACCTAGCAACTAACCTAGAAGCTAACCTAGCATCACTAACAACAACAAGCAGCAAGCAAATGAACAACAAAATTCAAAAAAATTGTTGTCGGAGTTTCAACAAACACTTAGGGTGCATGTTTTTCGGTAGGGGAGGGAGGCAGGGGAGCGGGGAAGCACCTCGGGCAGGGGAGCGAGTGGAGGTCCTGGTGTCCGGTGGCAGGTCCCAGGGCGGCGCCGGTGGTCTTCTTCGTCGGCGGCGGCTCGAGGCCGAGGCGGGGCGGGTTGGGCGGTTGCTCGTTTGCTCGGAGGGAGGGTTAGGCAGGGGCGGGACGCAGGGGAGGTCGATCGACGGCGACGAGTTGGGGCAGGGCGCGTGCAAGGGTGGGCGGGGCGCAGGGAGGTCGCCGGCGGCGGGTTGGGGGCGCGGTGGGGTGTCGAGCGCGCGCTCAGCTGTGTCGAGAGGATGGGGAAATTTGGGAAGAGAGAGAGGCCGGCGCGGGGAGGGCCCACATGTAATTTGGCGCAGAATAATTCTGTGGCGCATCCTAGCCTGGGTGCGCCATAGAATTGTGTTGCCTGAAACTTTAAAAAGTAGTGCTGCTGCTATATGACAATAAAACCAACATATCCCAGTGGTTATTAGCCACTGAACCTGAAACCTGGGGGCAGCCAGGTTCGAATCCTGGCTGTCTCAAATATTTTTGTAAATTTTTTTGGGTTAAATTTTAATAAAGAACACTACATACATTTGTTATTCTTTTTAAAAAATATATTTTTAGTTATATTTAAAAAATAAAGAACACACACATTTGGTTAAATTTTAAAAAAATGGTTATATTTAAAGAAAGAACACACACAATTTTATAAAAAAAGAATGTACAAAACACAAACACATTTGGTTAAATTTTAAAAAAATTGATTATATTTTAAGAAAGAACACACACACATTTAAAAAAAGAATGTACAAAACACAAACACATTTGGTTAAATTAAAAAAAAGAACACACACATACATTTCTGTGGCGCACGGGCTTAGATGCGCCACAGAAATATTAGTTTCAGTGGCGCATCCAGAATCGTGCGCCACAGAATAAGCACCCAGGCAATAGTTGGAGGGGACCCACAACATTTCTGTGGCGCACAGGACTGGATGCGCCACAGAAATGTCACCAGATTTTTGTTGAGGCGGGACCCACCATATTTTTGTGGCGCATTACAGCTTGCATGCGCCACAGTATTCTGTGGCGCATTGTCCATGGTGCGCCACTGAAATGTTTTTGTGGCGCATGGCCAAAATGGTGCGCCACAAAATGTCATTCCACGGAAAGGCACTTCCCTACTAGTATAAGAGAGACTAATAACCAAAATGTCTCTATGTTAGGACGTGATGCCCATATAATTATAACTTGTCATTAAACTGTTGTGTTGCAATCTTATATGTCAACTCTAGTGTTCCATTGTCTACCACTTTATTAAAGAGAGAGTGCATTTGTGAAACCATGAACCCGGTCCATTTTTAATCATAAGAAACACCTTTCAGACCACTTTTACCACTTTACCATTTTCTGCCATTTAAAAATCCGAAAATACAAAAACACTTTTACATCTTGCATTCATCATATAAAACCCAAAAATATCATTTATCATTGCTACCACCATCCTTGCATATTTATTTACCACCATTGCATATTTATTTCTTGTTTGCATTGCATATTATCTTGATATCATTCTCACACATTGTGCTTGACAACCACTTGGTGAGGTTGAGGACCAAAACATTTACTTTGTTTTGTATGTAACCAAAAGAAGGATAGGAAAGATAAATCTTCACTACTGATTCCCCGAGAGTTCGATATTAAACCCTCGAGTCACCCCTCGTGGGGAAAACACGTCTTCCACTTACTACACACTCTGCACTTGGAGTCTCAACCTAACCCATTTACTTTTCACGCAGGTAACTACGTGAAGGGCCATCAATGATCATGACCTTCTTGTTGGTGCACTCAAAGGATTTGTGTCCTTGTCCTCCGCACTTGTAACATTGCAAGAGTCTTGTTCCAGACGAAGATCCTTGAGGCGCCTCTGTAGCGGGAGGTACTTTCTTGAAAGGTTGAGTCGCTTGAGGTGTCGATGTAGAGATTGGAGGACCTCTTATGTTTGCTTGAGGAGGAGCTTGTGTGGGTGTAGGTGTTGATGAGGACGGCTTGTTGGCGAAGAATGCCTTTGTCTTGATGTATTTGAGCTCTTCAAGCACGTGGCGCTCGGCCTTGGAAGCTTGATGTACTAGCTCAACCAAAGAGGCATATTGTTGGAACTCCATGATCTTCTTGATTGGATAGTTGAGGCCATTCATGAAGCGAGCCATGGATTGCTCTTCGTACTCGTTGACATTGGCTCTCATCATCGAGATTTCCATCTCCTTATAGTACTCATCAACCGACTTGAACCCTTGCTTCAAATCTTGCAACTTCTTGTACAAGTCTCGAGTGTAATGGCTTGGCACGAAGCGCTTGTACATTGTTTCTTTCATGTCAACCCAAGTGTCGATTGGTTGTTGGTGGTTAGCGATGCGTGCGTCTTGGAGTTGTTCCCACCACTAGAGAGCATATTCTTCAAACTCCATCGAAGCTAAGGCAACCTTCTTGTTGTCGGAGAAGCGTTGTACGCGGAAGATCTTGTCAACCTTGAGTACCCATGAGAAGTAGGCTTCCGGATCAGTTGTGCCGTAGAACTTGGTATATCAAAGCAAACGTTGTTCAAGTCATCATAGTCGTCGCGATGGGCACCACGTGGGAATGCACGTCCACGTCTCCTTCGATTGAGTCAATCACCATTGTGTTGGCTTGACTCGTTATCACTTGACTCAGAACGATGGTGTTGTTGACGATCATGTGGAAGTTCTTGACGAGGACGAGGATCATGGCGAGGAATGGGTTGTTCGTTATTGTTCGCATGGTCATGATTTTGATGGCGTGGCCTTGGAGGATGACGGGGATGACGTCCTTGTTCATCAAAGTCATTCGCACCCGGTACGCCATTGTCATTAGCCAATGGGTCATGACGATTGCGTTGTTGCGGTGATGGTGATGGTATGCGTTCACGACGTTCATCATTTTGGTGAGGTTGTTCTTGATGCTCATTGGCATTGTTCACGTGAAGATCATGTGGTTGTTCAACGTTAACAGGAGGTCGTTCATGGGCGTCGCGCCTTGGGTTATGTTGACGTTCTTGTCGAGGTTCATGACGTCCATGACGTGCTTGTGTCGACCTTGAGGTGGTTCTTGTACGACTTGAGCGTGATGAAGAAGAAGCTCGTTGTCGCACAAGGTTGTTGAGAGCTTCGGTCACGCGATCCATAGATGCTTCTTGCGCATGCATGCGGTCGTTGAAGTTGGCCTCTTGAGCTTGAAGACGGCGCTCGTAGCGTTCTAGGCCATCACGAAGAAGGTGTCGAAGACCAACAAACTCGGTATGTGTGACATAGCCATGATCACCTCGAAGTCCACTGTGGATTTCATCGTCCAGGCTTGAGCTTCCATTTGTACTTCCCCTAAACATTTTCTCAAGAACAAGTGAGATATGTGGCAAGGAAAAACCATGACAAACTATATCCCAAGTATAATGTGGCTTGAGAGGAGAGAATTCGGTTTTAACACCCAACACACACACACTTATGAGGATAGGAAGGTATGAAGTGACAAACGAAACAAGCAAATCCGGCGAAAAGTATGTTGTTCAAGGTAGAGAAAATCCACAATGATCAAATTACCAAAGAAACTCCAACCACAAATGATGAAGAAACACACACAAAAGCGAAAGATGGGGTTGGGCGACCAAAGGGCGAGCACTCGAAGATATGCAATCTATCGAAGACTACGTGCTCAAATGTCACACCAACACAAGAAGGACGCTAGCTCAATTGCTTTTGGGTGGGCAACGGATTTGCACAAGTGTTAAACACTCACACTCACTTTGGCGGTTTCGGCTTTGTCGCAACATACAAGAGATGATACTTGGCACTACTCATGTCTTTTATTTTCTCTTTTTTTTTTACGATGATTCCTTCTACTTTTGCTAGTGCCAAGATCTATAACGATACACACTCGCCAATACTTTAAGACAGTCACTCGAACAAGTGCAATGCCCCGCAATATCAAAGAGCTAGTCCGATAGGTCAAGGTACGCAAAAGGAAGAAGGGTTCACAACGGATTACGATGTCGGGAAATGTCGAGTCCTTGGTGGCGTCTTTGCTTGTCGTTGATGAAGTTGCTGCGGAAGCTTGTCGATGTTGTAGAAGTTGCACAGACACCGGAAAAGGACTCAAACAACAAAGGAGAAATGCCAAAGTGAAC
Source organism: Poa pratensis (assembly GCA_947311845.1). Lineage (NCBI taxonomy): Eukaryota > Viridiplantae > Streptophyta > Magnoliopsida > Poales > Poaceae > Poa > Poa pratensis. The sequence continues at coordinate 12,623,005 of CAMZMU010000094.1, forward strand.
CGAGAAAAAAGGAGGAAAAACTGCTGTTTCTGTCAAACCGGCCTGGGGGCCGGCCTAGGCCGGCTGGGGGGCCGGTTGGCTCGGGATGCTGGCCGGCCTGGGCCGGCTGTGGGACCGGCTCTGCTGGAGCTCGAAAATCCGTGAATTTTGGGCGAAAAAACGACGCGAAAAACCTCGATTTCGTGGGAAATTGGCAAAATTAAGGCTAGGGAACGCAAACAAGGGTGGAGGGGGGGGGGGGGGTCCTAAAGCAACAGATCCATGGATCAAAACTACCAAAAACTCATCAAATCGACAGATCGGCTAGAATCAAGGAAAGGCTATTTTTGGTGAAATTTTTTGAATTTCTAAAAAACAAAGAAAAATTTGGTGGATTTTGGTGGAAACACGAAACAAATCCGTGCCAACCTAGAGCTCTGATACCATATGATGTAGGTTGGTCCCGATTTTCACGGATTTGGGCGGAGGGATCGATGAACACGAAGAACAAGGGATGAACACAAGAACACAAAGAGGGGAAAACACCAAATCAAGGATAACTAGCAAGTAGCAACTCAGCAAGATTCAACTGGTAACAAGCCCCAAGGGTAGCCCCCAATTCTCCTCTCCCAAGCACACCTTACTCTTAGGATTGTTTGTCCAATTGGTCAATTCAAACCAATCCAATCTAGACACTACAAGAGGGAAGATTAGCAAGTAGCAAACTACAAGAGGAAGCCTTGGTATCCACGAAGTGATCTTCTCCACAAGGGGAGGCCTTGGTTCATCTCCACAAGGGGAGGCCTTGATTCATCTCCATAGGAGGAAAGGACCACTTTGAGAAGAAGGAGCAAGGCTCTACTCTAATCCCAAATCATAGTCTAACCCTAGATCTGGAGGGGAAGGGGTCTATTTATAGTCTAAGCCACGAGTGGGCGAAAAGGTGGGAGTACAAGGCCACACGGGCCCATCAAGCACGCAGGCTGGAAGACGTCGGGGAACCGGCCCTGGGACCGGCCGAGGCTGGCTGGCAGGCCGGCGTGGAGGCCGGCACGGTGGCCGGCTGTAGTTGCTGGGGGCCGGCTGGTAGGCCGGCCGTATCTGTCGGGGGCCCGGCCCTGGGACCGGACCAGGCCGGCTGGTTCGGGCAGGAGCCCGGTCCTGGGGCCGGCCCTGGCCGGCTGGGAGGCCGGCTCTCACTGGAGGATGCCTGGCCTGTGGCCCGGCCCAGGCCGGCTGGGAGGTCGGCCGTCTCTGGAGGCAGCCCGGCCCTGGGGCCGGCTGGCCAATCTTCTCCGCCTCTTCTCCTTCGTCTTGCGTCGTCTCTTGGCCATCTTCCATACTTGCTTGGTGATCTTCACGGTAGTCGTTCCTGAGTATGCACAAGGTATCCGAATGAAGTAACAAACCATTCAAAGGTGTGTTGAGATCACACAAAGCTAGGAGTGAATTCACCTTATCATGAAGAGCCTTGACTCTTGATCTTGTCATTGGACCACTTGTTGTAGGAGCCGTAGGTTGGGCTACATCAAAGAGCATCCCAAGGCCACTTTTTAGGTTCGGTTTTAGGCTTGGATGCCCCCAAGGCCGAAATCCTTCCAGTCGCCTCCCCACGACATCAAAATAGCGCCGGCGCACTAAGGCCAAACCCAGCCCGTTCGGGGGCTGCTGGGGGCGGCGGCGGAAGATTCGGCGAATTGTGCCTCGCCACGTGTCCTTTTTCTTGGCTCACTCAATCATTTCCCTCACAAACTTTTGCTTGGGGTGGGGTGTGGCTGGGAAGTTGCCCCCCCCTCCCCCCAAGACACCAATTTTCAGCCGGATGAAGCATTTGGCCCAACTTTTTTGCTTCGGTGGTGCTCTTGGGGGCGGCAACGGCTGGAGAGGCCCTAAGGCATCAGTAGCATGCGTGGCCAAGGCGTCGGTAGCCAGCGATGGGGCCTCCTCTAATGTTGATGGACCTTCCCGTGGTGCGGCTTGATCCGGGCGGTGATGCTGCCGTGACGGCTTCTCGCCGGCGGATCAGACGCGTCGTGGGGCAGCGCTCAAGGCGAGGAGGAGATGGTGGTCTAGCCGATGACGGGCGTGAGGATGCCAGCGAAAGTTTGTTTTGGCCTCGGCCGGAACCGCGGATGGCTGCACTTGTGGGCATCATTTACCTCGTTAGAGGCGCTCGTGGGCTATTCTTGTTCCAAGGCCGGCCCTGGGGGGGGGCAAGAGGGGCGGCCGCCTTGTGCTACGTGGAGAACAATTTTCCTGTAGTTTATTTTTGTGAACACGCAAAAGGCTTGCGTGTCGTCTTTAATAGAAAGAGAGAACAGAACGGACTACAGCGTTTCCAGCATCATCGATGCGGTTACAGGCATGCAAGGTGTGGCGGGCGACCACAGCCAAAAAACACGAAAAGGAACAAGGCTCCAAAACCCTAACGGACTACTCCCAAATTTGTCTCAGCCCAACAGCACCGGAGAGCTTCCAAAGCTCAATCTCATCGACGATCCTATGGCAGACCAAGCTCACCATCTCAGCTGATCGCTGAAAAACCCTGTTGTTTCTTTCCTTCCACGGCGACCAGACGATGAGGAGGACTAGGGAGTCGAAACCCTTCCGAGAACCCGGCGGCGCACAACGACGAGCGTCCGACCACCACTCAATGAGGGAATCATCAGCCCTCAGAACGAGCATGTCAAGGTTGCAGCGGCGAAGCACATTATACCAGACCTCCCGAGCAAAAACACAACCAAGCGCCAGGTGGTCGGACGTCTCGGGGTCCTGCTCGCGGTGAGGACAGTTAGTATGAGAGTTCAGCCGATGTCGTAGCCTGCGATCCGCCGCCCACAGCCGTTGTTGCAGGGCAAGCCAGATGTGGATTTTGCATTTTGTCGGCGCCCAGGTCTTCCAGATAGTCTTCCCGCATGGAAAGAACTCGAGACCTACAAAAAACACACGGTATGCCGAGCTGACAGAATAGTTGCCGAAGCTCGTCCACTTCCAGACGACACGATCCGCGACCCCCGGCGTTAGCGCAATATGCTCCAGCGCATCCACCAGAAGCAGGAATTGGGTCAGAACAGAGAAGCAGCAAAGAGGGCAGGTGCAGATCGCATGATTGGCGTCGAATCCAGCCACGGATCGGTCCAGAAGAGGGCCATGCGCCCATCACCAACGACGACCTTGGTGGAGGCGTCGAACAAGGCCTGAACCTCTGGTTCAACGCGCAAATGCAGGCCTATCCAACACCCGACCATGCGGTTTGGAGCCACAACCATCGTGCACGTAGCGCAAAACCAAGCAACTTGAGGTTGAGCACCCCAAGACCACCGGCTGGCAGACCCTGTCCCATGCCACTAGACAATGACCACCTTGTATGGCGTCAGTTCCCTTCCAGAAGAAAGCCTGAATTCTCTTCTCCAAAAATTGCAGCAGCCAAACCGGCAACTCGAGCGCAATCGAGACGTAGATCGGGATAGCCGTGATGATAGACTTGATTAGAACGAGGCGGCCCGCCGAGGTGTAGAAGATGGCTTGGACGGCGCCAGCCTTCGGCAGATGTTATCCACAATCGGCTGCAAACTCGACCTGGGGAGTCTCTTGTAGGATAGTGGCAACCCAAGATAGGTGCAAGGGAAGCTCTTCACCGTACATGGAAAATGAGTTGCAACCACGGCAAGATGCTCGTCGTTGCATCCGATCGGCGAGATAGAGCACTTCTCCATGTTGGTGTGCAAGCCCGACGCACCACCAAAACAAGCAAGAGCTCGGCGAATCAACTCCAGTTCACGTTCCACGGCAGAACAAACAGCACGACATCATCTGCATAGATCGACGTGCGAAATCGAACTCCACGACATGGCAGCGGCGTCAGGAGATGAGGAATTTTTTTTAAATAATATTTTTTTGAACAGAAATTCGGAAAATAGCGCGCGTTTTCCAGAAATTTGGAAAATAGCGCGGCGTCGGTAGCGGCCGGACCGAAACAAATGTTTCGGCACGGGCCAAACCGAAACCTGGTTTCGGCACGGCCAAAGCCGAAAGTCCGGTGAACTGCATGCACGCCTGCCTTTCGCGTAACGGCGGGACCGACAGGCCAGTTTCGGCTCTGGCCGTGCCGAAAGTACCATTTCACATTTTTTTTTTTGTTTTTCCCAACTGTTGGCCCATATATTCATATTTCCCGCCACCGCTAATGTTGCCATTATTTTCCCGCTCATATTTCCCGGCACCGCGCATATTTTGGTTTTCTCGAGTAAATTTGTTTCGCGGTCAATTGTTCCCGCTTTTTTTCTCCCGCCATTTTCATCCCGCCATTTTGTTCCCACCATTTTCCTCCCGCCCTTCTTCTCCCGCCATTTTTCTGCCGTGCCTAATTTTCCCGCCAAACTTGCTCCCGCCTTGTATTTTCCCGCCAGCCTTGCTCCCGCCAATTGGTCTGTGCTCGTCCTATAAAAACCCCGAGAGGAGATGTCGAGTTGGTAAGCATAGTCCACTCACTCGAACATGTCGAGATACAATTCAGATGGTAGTTTCCCGGCAGGAATGTCGGCACTCCTTTTGAAGTTTACGGCCGAGTTCAAGGTAGACAATAAGGAGATCCCATTCGAAGATATTGTTAGTCATCCACCTCATCTCCGTGAGCTATCAGCGAAGCTTGCTAGGCATGGGTGGCCATGGAGGAATTACAAGGAAATAGAAAAAGAACTCGTGAGGCTGCATGCTAGGTGGCAGAAGAAGAAGCTAACATATCCCACTGAAGCATATATGTTGGATGCTTTTCATCATCCGATGTTATGGGTCGAGGAGAGCGAGGACGAAGATGATATCTTCATGCCCACTGAAGCGAGCAAGAGAGCTGCAGCAGCGGCGGCGGCGTCGAAGGGCAAGGGTGCAGCGTCGTCGAAACGCAAGGCTGAAGCATCGTCGAAGGGCAAGGGTGCGGCGTCGTCGAAGGGCAAGGGTGCAGCATCGTCGAAGGGGAAGAGTGACGCGGGAGGCTGTGTCGATGGTAGATGACTCTTCTTTTTCAATTTATGTTGTGTTGTCGGTACTACCACTTTTCTTGCTGTCTGTGTAAGTTGCAATGTTTGTTTAATAATATGTGTCGTACAACTTATTTTCCCCTGATATGTCTCGTACATAGATAAGAATATGTCTCATACATAGATAATATGTCTCATACAAACATAAATATGAATATGTCTCGTACATAGATAATATGTCTCATACAAACATAAATATGAATATGTCTCACATAGAAATAGAAATACGGATAGTAGTACCTAGATAGAAATATGTCTCACAGATAGTAGTATCACTCATCTCTGTGAGGACGTGTCCGCGGCTGTCTACGCCGAGGCCCAGAAGGTGACAAGCGTCTCGGAGCTCGGTGGTCACGCATCCCTCGGCCCCGCAACGGCTCCTCCTCCTGTGTCTGGGTTTCCTGCGTCGGGGCCGGCGGTGGAGTCTGGTACATCGGGTCGTCGTACAGCTCCGTCTGTGTAGAGTCGTCACCCCCACCTGTACATGTAGATGTTACGTCAGTACTCCGTCTAGGTGAACATGATAAATAAATGAGAGTATTATAAACTACTTACGGAGGTGGACCGGAATCTGAGACATCGGCATAGCAGACGGGTTCCACACGGTATGTTGAGGTGGATGTATCCCGTAACCTTGCGACATCGCGAACTGGTAACCAGGCAGCATGCCATACCCGTACGAAGGCGGCATCCCGAGCCCGTACATAGGTGGCGGCTGCCACGTCGAACTACCAGGCTGGGTAGGATTTGGCTGCTCGTACAGAATTGGCTGTGATGGACCGGACTGGGAAGGATCTGACTGGTGGGACGAACTACCATGCTCGTATGTAGGTCGTGGGCGAGGGCTCTGTAGTACTGTATGACGTGGTCGGGGGTCCTGTCGACCTGTGGAGTGACGGGAGGGTGATACCTGTGCATCCTGAATAAGTGGAGTCCGGGAGAGAGACTGGCGCGCGGGGCGCGCGGGGCGCGGTGCTGGGCCGTGTGCCGCAACGTCTGCAGCGCCGGCACAAGTAAGAACAGAGTACACACGTCGTAGCTTGTCCTCCAGACGCTTGAACCAAGACACTTGTTGCGGCAGTGGGGCAAAATCGGCAACGTCGCCCTGAATGTCTTGTATCAAGCCTGCCTGTTGTAGGAAAACAAAATGTTAGTGTCGATTATTGAGACATGCATTTACCAATATTAGTGAAGTACATACCTGTCGGAGAATGACTCCCACGAAACAGGGATAGTCAAGCTCACGAAGAGAGTTCGTGTAAGGGGCTGAACACGTTGGTCAAACAACCCTCAACCTGCACGGCGACGGTGCTCGTCGAGCAAGTGGAGGGACATCACGACAGAGATGAACACCAGCCCGTACCCAGGTTCACGGCCCTCGTGTGGAGGTAATACCGCTACTCCTGCTTGTCTGTATTGCACTGCTTGTAGAGGTTACAGTACAATGAGCTTGCCGAGGGCTCTCTTTTGGCAATGGTGTACAAGGAAGGGAAGCAATGGTCTTCTTCTTCCTTGCGCGTAAGTGGCTATGCTGGAATGAGAATGCGATCCTTTGCTACGGTGCACCTGTCCTCCTTTTATAGGCGCCCCGTGCTCCCTCCTTGCACTCGCACTGTGGTAGGGCTGTCACGTGGCGCAGAAGGTGGAGCGCGGTGCATCGCAGCCCGGTGTCCATGGACGCGGTCCATGAGCGTAAAGCTGACTCCTGTAGCAGAGTACCCACCGTCCATGCAGGACGGCCAGCTGGGGCCGCAGAGGAACGTGGGGGTGCCCACGGTGACGTTGGCCTTGGAGCGTAGCGCCGGCCGGTCCCCTTATCACCAAAGAGGAAATCCTTGTAGTCCGGAGCGGGTGGCACAGCTTTATTGACCCCTTTAATCACCAAAATGGCAACTGCGGCGTCGTCGTCACCGCGCGCAGGGGCGCGCGTCACTCTGCGGCCGCTGCAGAGCCCATGTGCGCTCTGCAGAGGTTGCTTTGCAGCGAAGCGATCTCCACGAGGGCTTGGACGCCCTGTAGAGAATTCGGCGTTGACCTCTCCCCAGGGGAGATTTCCTTGAAGAGGGGGCAGCAGTGGATATGGCCTCCGCAGGCCTCTGCTGCCTCAAATGCCCTCGCGAGGCAATGCCTCGCGAGGCTCTCCAGGCCGTAGGCTTGGTCCTTAGCGAAAATTCGCCATCAAGTGTCGAGGGCCGTATAGGACAGGCCCAGCACACCCTGGATTTCACTGGGCCGACAGTAGCCCCCGGGCCCATGATGGGCACGATGTAGTCCAATGGACGCAGGCGAATCGTCATGGGCCCAAAGTGTCCGGCCGGCCTGAGACACGTGCAGGGCAGTTACGCCGCGACGACACGTTCTCCTCGGAGATGATGGGCGTAGTGGGGGGTCCCACCACGTCTCGGTAACTGCTCTGAGGGGAATAAAGCCTGCAGCGCCGGTTCAGGCAGCAGTTACTGCATCATTTGCGCGCCCGTCTCCTTGCTCTTGACGCCTGCGCTCCTGTGTCTCCGACGCACCTCCCCCCTTCGCAATCCTGCGGCAATGGCGCCCAAGAAAGCTTCCGCGGCCTCGAAAGGCAAGCCGTGGTGCAGGGCGGCGAACCTGCCGCGACGCAGCAGGTCGGCGACTTCGAGCCGGCTCTGACCGGCTTCCGCTTTAAGAAGAAGGCGCAGCTGGAGAAAGTGCGTCACATGGCGGCTTCAGCGACCAACGAGCACGGCGCTACGGTGCTTAAGCCGGCGGACAACTCCTTCGGCGACTTCTACCCCATCTTCATGCACACCCTATTCGCCGGGCTTGTGCCTCCTTTCTCCGATTTCTTCCTGGCGGTTCTGGAGCGCTACCAGATCCAGGTCCTTCATCTCCATCCTAACTCCATCCTTGTCCTCGCCATCTTCGCCTACCTCTGCGAGGCATACATCGGCATTCCACCCTCGGTGGACCTCTTCCGAAGCTTCTATGCGCTCCGGTTCACGGCGAACAAGGAGCGGTCAGGGTGCGTGTCCTTCCGCATCGCGAGGGCATGAAGGGCACGTACATCCCCATCGCGCGGAACGGCGAGAACATTGTGACCAATGTGACGAAGAGGGTGGAGGACTTCCGCAAGCGCTGGTTCCTCATGAAGTTCGGCAGCCGGAGCGCCTTCTTTGACCTGCCCGAGGCGCCTCCGATGAAGAGGGCGAGCTGGTCTTCTAAAGCGCTCAAGGGAGCCGCGCTTGGCCCCGTGATGAGGCGCTTGAAGGACCTCCGCGAGGCAGGCCTCACCGGGCAGATGGTGGCCAAGGACTTCGTGAAGCGCCGCATTGCTCCGCTCCAGAGGCACGCGGACGCAATGTGGCTTTACTCCAACCAGAGGGACAAAATGCGCCTGAGCGCAACCCTCTTCACGCAGCAGGAGGTGCGCACCATTATGGAGACACTCTTCACGGCTCCTGATATCCCCCAGCCCGGCGATAAGGCGGTCCCGCTCCACAGGATTGACCTTGGGCGCCGCGTCTCGCTCGTGCAGACGATGCCGAAGTTCGACCGGTGGGGCCTGGTGCCCAAGGGACATGCGGGGCCCCGCGAAGATCCTGAGTCGCGGCGCAGGGGGCGCCAGCTGAGGGCGACGAGGAGACGACGGTAACGCCTGTGGAATCCGACGCAGGCGCAACCGGCGCCTCGGGAGGCTCTGCCTCTCCAGCGGAGAACTCGAGCACCTCGAAGAGCGCGGCGCCTGAGGTTGAGGCCCACGAGGCTTCCTCAGGCAGCAGCGGCCAGTTCGTGGTCGCTCCCTCGCAGCGTGCCGAGGGGCAAGAGGAGAGCGACGATGACGGAGCTTCATCAGGCCATTGCGAGCCCCGCTCCAAGGCCGTTCATGACCGGGCCGCCGGGAGTCCAGCGGGCATCTCCCTCAAGAGGAAAGCCGAGGCCGCTCTCGAGGGGTCCGGCGCCGGAGCCGCACCACCGAGGCCGTGGCGGTCGTCAAACACGGTGTGGGTCGATTCCCGCGCCAAGACATCAGGGTAAGAACCGACTCCCTTTTCTGTTTGGCTTGTTCTTGCGTAGGCTTCCTGCGGAGTTTTTGAGTTTTAGCCTCTCCAGGGGCCCCGAGGTGCCGAAGAGGCGGAGACTTCGGAGGCTTGGAGAGATCCCCAGCGCTGCAGCGGCGCCTGCAGCGTGTACAGTGACGAGGTGCCTCCCGAGGGCACTGCTTCATCTCCTGAGGCTGCGGCACCGCCTCCTGAAGCAGAGGAGCACTGCAAGGAGATGGAGGGGGAGGCAGAGGTGGCGATGCCTCCACCTATGCGGCCTGACGTCTCCCCCCTGCAGCCGGAGGGGACGGCGGAGCGGATGCGGCGAGGTTCACGCCGCCGGCGAAGGAGTGTGCCGCGGTGACAGGGGCGTCCGCGGGGGCGTGCGCTGACGTCGAAATGGAGGAGGCCGCCGCGTCATCGCCCCCACCGAGCACGAAACTTGGAGAGGCCACAGCGGACTCTGAGGCCGCTGGGGAGGCGGCCTCACTGAGAAGGCCAACCCTGTCCCTGGAGAGGAGAGCGCTCCCCAGGGGCAGAAGAATGACGTGGTTGAAGATGAAGATGCCCCGAACCCCCAGGAGGCCTCCGGTGAGGGGGGTTCTCATCAAAGCCCCCTGAAGGCCCTTGTGTGGACCAAGAGGGGGGCTCGCACCAGAGCCCCCAGGCGCGCCTTGAGGCCACTCGGAGCCCAAGGTTGGACGCTCCGGAATCCTCGGCAGGCGCCGGCATTTCCAGGCCCTCCGGCGAGCCATGGGCCTTAGTTCTGCGGGGGCGGCGCCCCGCGCAGCCCGCCGTGGGGCTGTCCTCCGCTCGGCGAGGGAGGTTCTCGACGAGCTTGAGGCCCAGCTTGCCGAGGAAGATCGCTCCAGGGCGGAGGAGGCCGCTGAGCTTGCGCGGGGCTGGGCTTGTCTTCATGAGACCGTGGAGAGCTGCCGCCGGAAGAACGAAGCTGCCCAGGCGCAGCGCGAGGCAGCGCTGCGCTCTGCTGAGGAGATCCGCATCAGCGTGGTCCGCGAGGTCGAGGAGACCCTAGCGGACCTGGGTGCTAGGCGCGAGGCTCTCGAGGTGGAGACCGAGGCCAAACACCAGGAGCTGGCGGCACGCGAGGCGGCGGTCTCCGCCAAGCACAAAGAGCTTCTAGACCGCGAGGCGGGGATCGTCGCCGAGTCGGAAAATGTGCGGCAGAGTTTGGAGAAATTCCGTGAGAGTTTGAGCATTCGCGAAGACTTGATCGTGCAGCGCGGAGCTGATCTCGACGCCCGCGAGGCCGAGGCGCGCAAACGCGAAGACCAGGTTGAGCAGATCGAGAAGGATCAATCCGCGCAGCGGGAGCACCTGGAAGCCCGCGAGTACAAGGTCACTCAAGACGAGGAGTTCTACCAGAAGCGCCTTGCGCTGACCAACGAGAACCTTCGCAAAAAGGAGGAGAAGATGGCGGAAGAGTCTGCGACGAAGGAGAAGCTCTTTCGCGACAGCTGTAGAAAAGACTTCGCGGATAAGGCCAAGAAGCAAGAGGATCGCTTCACGAAGAGACGCAAAGAGCTTGAGGCTCGCGTCCAGGACCTTGAGGCCCAGAAGAAGCGATTCGACTCTCGCCTCCAGGCTGCCGCGGAGGCTCGGGCGCGCGCGGAACAGAACTTTGCCTCTTTGATGGCGGACATGAAGGAGTTGACCGCTCAGGTGGGCCCTGTCGTGGAGCGCGCCGAAGAGGCTGAGCATCGCGTGCAGGCGGCACAGGTCTTGACGCAGCAACGGGAGCGCATGTTCCAATCCTTAGTGGCCCGGGGGAATACTCTCGCGGGGCAGCTAGGAGTGGATGCACCTATTGTTCCCGTCCATGGGAACGCTGATGCCGCCACATATCTTGCTTACTTCGACCAGCTCTTCTCTGTGCTCGAGGGCCCTGTGGCGGAACTTGGCGACGTTGTTGATGAGGAGTGCCGCAAGCTCTTGACCGTGGCGATCGATCGCGTCTTCGCCAACCTCCAGCGCCTTCACCCCGGCTTCGACTTCGAGTCAGTGACCGAGCCCATCGAGGGAGATCCGGCCTGGGAGCTCTCCAACTTGGTTCGAGAAGAAGTCAACGATTACGTCGACCGCTTCAAGAGGGTTGAGGCGGAGCAGGCCGCTGAGGAGGATGAAGGCGCCGAAGAAGAGAAGGCTGAAGAGGACGGCGATGGTGAACCCTCTGCCTAGGCCACTCCTGCAACAAGATGCGCTTGGCGCAATTATCTTTGTTTTAAGACTTGTTTTAATTCACGCTGGCTTGTAAGATACTTTGATCGTATGCAAACATGTGTGTGTGCCCCTCGAAGGGTCCTTTATCCCTGTTCCATGTCTTTCTTCGCTCTACGTCGTCAGGACCCATCTCTTTGCGCTATGACACCGCCGCTACGGTATGCCGGAGCGTGACTCGGCAAGGCCGGGGGGTGTTTAAGGCTTGGAGAGGTAAGGGCTCTCGAGTCGCGGTGCTCGAGGGCTCCCCTTTGACGCACAAGCAGTCCATGGAGTGTGAGAGAGAAAAAACCGCTCGAGGGGCGACAGGTGCCCGTGAGAGGGAGAAAAACTTCTGAGGAGCGCAGCGCTAGACTTAGCTTGGCGAGACTTTGGCCTCGTAGAGGGCGTTGGCTTCCCTGATGGTGCGCTCCCTTCTAGGGGTCGGAGCGTGACTTCTCGACCTTGGGGAGGACTTCTTGTTCCCTGTATTGGTTAGAGAGGCAGACCCAAAGCAGGCACATGGTAGTAAACACCCATGCGCGCTTATAGGCTTCCTCATGGGTATCTCGCGAGGAGAGTAAGTACCAAGGTCCTTTGGTGAGGTGGCGTGTTTTGGGAGCAAGCCCATGGGCCAGAGCTCTTTGGGGAGGTAACAGGCGTGAGAGCGTGCTCACGTGCTAGAGCTCGGATCCTTTGGATTTTGCGGTGCTGTTGGGGTGCTCTTGAGGCACAGTCACCGTACTCAGCCCCCGCTCGCGAGGTGCGCATGGGGAAGAATATGAGCGCGAAATGAACTAAGATGATGAAAAGTAAAACTCACCACCAAAATATTACATAGCGGCGCCTCAGCGCAATGTTTCATCGAGAAACGAATTGGTTCATTACACTTGGTGTGACCAAGATAAAGTTTTCCATGTCGAGGCATGGGGACCACATTCAGTGGCTGAGACTCTTCACGGCCTGCGGCGGCACGTAATCAGGAGAGCTCAGAGGGGCTGGCCCTCGGGAGGAGAAGCTTTTGTGAAGCTTGGAGGTGAAGTTGTGTGCTTCCCTCTAGAGACAAAAAATGTCTGGCGTGACTATGATCACGGGTAGAACTTGCGTAGATGCGCGATGTTCCATGGATTCTTGACCGGAATGCCGTCCTCCGTTTCGAGGCGTACCGCGCCAGGCCTGGCGATGTGTGAGACCCTGTAGGGGCCTTCCCACATTGGCGAGAGCTTGTGGAGACCTTCCCTGGAGAGGATTCTCCTGAGGACGAGGTCGCCTGTCTCGAGAGTGCGCGGACGTATGTGGCGGCTGTGGTAGCGTCGCAGGTCTTGCTGGTACTTGGCTGCCCTGAGGGCGGCACGGCGGCGCAACCCGTCAAGGAGTAGCAGGTCGTCGCTGTGGAGGTCTGCTTGATCGTCCTCGTTGAAGGCAAGGACCCGTGCGGATCCATGCTTGATCTCTGTGGGGAGGACTGCTTCAGCTCCATACACGAGGCAAATGGCGTCTCACCAGTGGGCTTCGTGGGGTTCGTGCGGATGGACCAGAGCACGGACGGGAGTTCGTCTATCCAGCCCTTGCCGTAGCCCTTCAGGCGATTGAAGCTTCTTGTCTTGAGGCCCTTGAGGACCTCAGCATTTGCTCGCTCGGCTTGGCCGTTGCTCTGTGGGTGAGCCACCGAGGCGAAGCAGAGCTTGGTGCCGAGGCTCTCGCAGTAGGCCCTGAAGATGCCGCTGGTGAATTGTGAGCCATTGTCGGTGATGATGCGATTAGGCACACCAAAGCGGCAGACCAGGCCTCTGATGAATTTTACTGCTGCCCTGGCCGGTATGCTGCGCACTGCTTCAACCTCTGCCCACTTGGTGAACTTGTCGACTGCCACGAAGAGGAAGCGGTAGCCCCCTTGTGATCTCGGGAAGGGTCCCAGAATGTCAAGGCCCCAGACCGCGAAAGGCCACGAGAGCGGGATGGTTTGGAGTCCCAGTGCAGGCTGATGAACTTGCTTGGCGTGGAACTGGCACGCATCGCAAGACTGGACGATGGTGGTGGCATCTTGAAGCACTTGGGGCCAGTAGAAACCGCTCCTGAAGACCTTGCCTGCCAGGGTGCGTGCAGAGGAATGGTGGCCACACTCTCCACTGTGAATGTCTCTGATCAGCATGCGGCCTTCCTCGGGGGGGACGCACTTGAGTGCAATTCCATTTGGGCGCTTGCGGTACAGGTCTCCCTCGAGGATGTAGTATGACTTGGCTTGTCGAGCCACTCGTTCTGCCTCCGCGTCTTCTTCAGGAAGGACTCCCTTCAGCAGGTAGTCTTTGAGTTCGTCAACCCAGCCTGTCTCTTGGTGCACCATAGCCAGCAGCAGACGCTCCCCTGAGGATGGACCGCAGTTGGGTGCCCCACCTATAGGAGGTGGTGGGAGTACTTCGTCTGTGCTTGCGGCTGCTGCTTCTTGTGGCTGCTTTATGGACGCCTTGGAGAGTCTCTCTTCAAAGACGCCGGCCGGCTGGGCCTGCCTTCGTGATGCTCGCTTGGCGATGTCATCTGCCTCTTGGTTCTCCTTTCGCGGGATGTGCATGAGCTCCATGCCCCTGAAGTGCTTCTCGAGCTTGCGACCTCTTCAAGGTAGGCGGCCATGTGGTCGTCTTAGGCGTGTAGCTCTTGTTGGAGAAGTTAACCAGGAGCTGGGAATCACCCTTTATGAGTAAGTGCTTGACGCCAAGGGCGATTGCGGCTCTGAGCCCGGCGAGGAGGCCCTCGTACTCGGCGATGTTGTTGGAGATCTTGTCTATTGTGAAGCACAGCTGGATGGCGTAGTAGAGCTTGTCACCTTTTGGTGAGGTTAAGACAACGCCAGCCCCACCATTGCGGCAGGCGAAAGCTCCATCGAAGTGCATGGTCCAGTGACTTGGCATTGTATCTCCCGATGACGCGGTTTCTTCTTCGCGAGGCTCTTCAGGAGTTGGGTCTGTCCACTCGGCGACGAAATCCGCCAGCGCTCTCCCTTTTATGACTCTTGTGGTGTCGAAGCGCAAGTTGAATGGCTGCAGCTCAATGTTCCATCCTGCGACGCGGTCAGTAGCGTTGGGGTTGCGCAGGATCTGCTCCAGGGGGAAGGACGTGACCACCGTGATGGGGTGACCCTGGAAGTAGTGGCGCAGCTTCCTGGAGGCGATGAGTAGCGCGAGGAGGAGCTTCTGCTGCACTGGGTACCGCTCGCGAGCATCTCGCAGTACAGTACTGACGAAGTAGACTGGATGCTCGACGAGGGTCGTTGATGGTGCGCAGCGTCGGCTCCCTCGAGAGGCTCCTCAGGAGTTTTGGCGAGGTTTGCCTGTGGAGGAGCCTCGGCAGGAGTGCTCGTGGAGGGCTCGACTTGAGGCTGTGGGCCTGGCACTGGGTCTGGAGAGACTGTTCCTTCGTCGGGAGGTTCTGGACTTGGTGTGGCAGTGCTTTTCTTGGAGAACTGGCTCTTCTCTTTCCACCACCAGGACGGCGCTAGCAGTTTGTGGAGTGGCTGCTAGGTACAGCTTCAGATGCTCGCCTGCCCTGGGGGCTACCATGACTGGTGAGCTAGCCAAGTATTTCTTCAAGTCCTTAAATGCTTCGTCAGCCTCTGGAGTCCACTTGAAGGTGCCGGATTTCTTCATGATCTTGAAAAATGGCAAGGCTCTCTCGCCGAACTTGGAGATGAAGCGGCCTAAGCTGGCCATGCATCCTGCTAGGCGCTGCATGTCCTTGAGGCGGCGAGGTGGCTGCATGTCTTCTATAGCCTTGATCTTGTCAGGGTTGCTTCTATGCCGCGGTGGGACACGAGGAACCCGAGGAGCTTGCCTGAAGGCACCCCGAAGACGCACTTGGCGGGGTTTAACTTGATGTTCACCTTGCGCAGGCTGGCGAAGGTTTCCTCGAGATCCTTCAAGAGAGTGTCTCCCTCGCGAGACTTGACCACGATGTCGTCGACATAAGCTTCTGCATTTCTTCCCATCTGAGCCCCCAAGGCGATCCTCATGAGCCTCTGGAAGGTGGCGCCGGCATTTTCAGGCCAAAGGGCATGCAAGTGTAGCAATACACACCACAAGGGGTGAGAAATGCTGTTTTCTCCTCGTCTTCCTTGGCCATTTTGATCTGGTGGTAGCCTGAGAAGGCATCCAGGAAACAGAGGAGATCACAGCCGGCGGTGGAGTCCACAATCTGGTCTATCCTTGGCATGGGGTAAGGATCCTTGGGGCAAGCCTTGTTCACGTCTGTGTAGTCGATGCAGAGCCGGCCTCCTCCATTGGGTTTTGGGACAACCACACCGTTGGAGAGCCAAGTGGGGTGGGCAACTTCTCGAATGATGTCTGCTGCTTTCAGCTTCTCTACTTCTTTGATGATGAACGCTTGCTTCTCGGGGGCTTGTTTCCGCGCTTTTGCTTTACAGGGCGTGCGTCTGGACACACGGCTAAGTGGTGCTCGATCACCTCCCTTGGTACACCGGACATTTCTGACGGAGTCCATGCGAACATGTCAGAATTTGCCCGAAGGAAGGCGACGAGCGCGCTTTCCTATTTGGGAGGCAAGCCAGCGCCTATGGTGACGCTAGCCCCCGAGCCTCAGCCCCCGAGCCGCTGGTGCTCAGCGACACCTTCTTTGTAGATGCTTGCTCTTGAGTGAACAGTTGTTTCTTCTTCTTGGGCCTCTCGAGAGGCTCCATGTCCTCGTCAGCGGGGAATGCCATGGCAGCGGCCTTGTAGGCGATCTCGACGCGCGCGTGGCGTCCTGTACGTGACCACGTATGGTGATGGTGCCACCGCTGCCAGGGATCTTGACCATGTTGTAGGCGTGGTGCGTGACGGCCATGAACTTCGCGAGGGGGGGTAGCCGAGGATGGCGTTGTAGGGCAGGCCAATGTGCGCGACCGCGAGCCTCACTTGCCCCAGAGGCGAGATTGAGCTGCTGGCGACCCCGTGAAGGGCCTGGAGGGCATGAGCCACTCGTAGGGCACTTGAAGCGTCTCGAAGGTCTCGACAGAGATGACGTTTAGGCCTGCACCCCCATCTATGAGCGTCTTGCCGACGGCGATGTTGTTGATGGTGGGGTGCACACCAACGGGAGGGTGCCCACAGTCTTTGTAGACCAGGGGTGATCTTTGGCGTCGAAGGCGATGGTGTACTGGGACCACTTGAGGGGGCGGGACGTCTCGACCCCGGGAAGCGCTGCGTTGAGCTCGCGAGCGAACTGCTTGAACTGGTTGTTCGACCTGGGCGCCTGGGATCCGCCGAGGATGCATGCCATGGCACCCTTGGGGGCCTGGTAACCTCCAGGCTCTTCGTCGGGAAGATTGTGTTCTTCTCGGCGGCATTCGCCTGAGTTCCCTGGGGCCTCTGGAATTGCCCTTGCGTCCACCTTTGCGGTGACCACGGCCTCTGCCGCGGCCACCGCTGCCTTCTTCTTGCTCACGCTTCTTGCTCAACTGCTTGAGGTCATAGCAGTTCTCCGTCGCATGGCCGCGCCTGTTGTGGTAGATACAGAACGGGCGGTTGTCCACCTTTTTCTCGCCAGCCTCTGGAGAGTCCTCGCGAACATGCTTGGCGTCGGGTTCAGCTGCCAGGACTGCGGTAGGCTTGCGTTTGATCTCGTCGCGCCTCTTCTGGGTCTTGGATCCCTCGACAGGGTCGTCTGTCGAGCCCACCTTGACGAAGAGGAGCCCTTCCTCTGCCTTGGCGCATTTGTCTGCGATGTCGAAGAGCTTCACCACGGAGGAGAGGGTATCGTGGATGCCGAGCTTCTCGAGCATCCTGTGGTTGGTGACGCCCTCTCTGAAGGCCGCAATGACGTGCGAGTCCGGGATGTTCGGGATCTTGTTGCGGACTTGGCTGAAGCGCTGGATGTACCTGCGGAGGGTCTCGCCAGGCTTCTGGCGCACAGCTCGCAGGTCGTTGTAGGTGAGGGCGCGCTCGTACGTGCCCTTGAAGTTCGCAACGAACTGCTGGCAGAGCTCCTCCCACGAGTCAATGGAGTCCTCGGGAAGGTTCAGGAGCCACGACAAGGCGGAATCCTTGAGAGCGTGGGAGAACCAGTTGGCCATGACCTTGTCGTCTCCCCCCGCAGCTTGGATGGAGGTGGTGTAGAGCTGCAAGAACTCGATGGGGTTGTTCGTGCCGTCGTAGCCCTTGGGTAGGTCAGGCCTGAACTTCTGTGGCCAGACGACGCGACGCAGGTTGCGGGTGAAGGCCGCGCAACCTGTGGCGTACGAGGCGATGCCACCCTGAAGAGCACGGCGGTTCTGTCGTCCGGCTTGGCCGATTTCCTCGACGATGCGCTTCTGGAGGTCCTTCTGGCGCTCCATCTCCACCCGCGCGTCTGGGGGTGTCCTGCACGATTTGACAATCGCGCGGCGAAGACGCGTGGGATGCGGCCTTGTGCGCCGCGGCTGGAGGCGGACCTGGCGGAGGCGGCGGCGGAGGCGGCGGCGGAGGTGCGCCATGCGCGGTGGTTCCAGCGCGTCCGGAGTTGTGGTGCACCAGAGAGCGCGACGCCGCAGGAGCAGCGCGCGGTGCCGCCGCAATGTCGACGAGGTGCTGAAGGCGGCCGAGCCAGTTGTCGTGCGCCTCAGCTATGGGACGGTAGCGGAAGAGTTCCGCGGCCATGAGCAGCGCGGTGTTTGGGCTGGGCGCTGGACGCCCAAGAGTGGAGGCGTTGTGGCATTGGGACGGGTGCGAGGACTCGGCGTCCTCGCCGTGCCCGTGGTCGACGTCGTCGTCGAAGCGGTCGTCGTGGTTGCCGTCGTTGTCCTCGGGGTGCTCCACCCGCGGTTCAGCGGTGTTGCGCCCCGTGGCACGGCTGGCGCGGGACGGCCGCGAGGGTTGGTGGTGTTGGCAGCGGGCTCGGTGGTTGCCCTGCCTGACGCCCGCCGGGTGGCGCGAGCTGCGCGAGTGTCCGCCATGGCGCAGAGGTCGATGAAGGTTGAAGACGCGCCTCAGGGCCCCTACCTGGCGAGCCAATTGTCGGAGAATGACTCCCACGAAACTGGGGTAGTCAAGCTCACGAAGAGAGTTCGTGTAAGGGGCTGAACACGTTGGTCAAACAACCCTCAACCTGCACGGCGACGGTGCTCGTCGAGCAAGTGGAGGGACATCACGACAGAGATGAACACTAGCCCGTACCCAGGTTCACGGCCCTCGTGTGGAGGTAATACCGCTACTCCTGCTTGTCTGTATTGCACTGCTTGTAGAGGTTACAGTACAATGAGCTTGCCGAGGGCTCTCTTTTGGCAATGGTGTGCACAAGGAAGGGAAACAATGGTCTTCTTCTTCCTTGCGCGTAAGTGGCTATGCTGGAGTGAGAATGCGATCCTTTGCTACGGTGCACCTCGTCCTCCTTTTATAGGCGCCCCGTGCTCCTTCCTTGCACTCGCACTGTGGTAGGGCTGTCACGTGGCGCAGAAGGTGGAGCGTGGTGCATCGCAGCCCGGGTGTCCATGGACGCGGTCCATGAGCGTAAAGCTGACTCCTGTAGCAGAGTACCCACCGTCCATGCTGGACGGCCAGCTGGGGCCGCAGAGGAACGTGGGGGTGCCCACGGTGACGTTGGCCTTGGAGCGTAGCGCCGGCCGGTCCCCTTAACACCAAAGAGGAAATCCTTGTAGTCCGGAGCGGGTGGCACAGCTTTATTGACCCCTTTAATCACCAAAATGGCAACTGCGTCGTCGTCACCGCGCGCAGGGCGCGCGTTACTCTGCGGCCGCTGCAGAGCCCATGTGCGCTCTGCAGAGGTTGCTTTGCAGCGAAGCGATCTCCACGAGGGCTTAGACGCCCTGTAGAGAATTCGGCGTTGACCTCTCCCCAGGGGAGATTTCCTTGAAGAGGGGGCAGCAGTGGATATGGCCTCCGCAGGCCTCTGCTGCCTCAAATGCCCTCGCGAGGCTCTCCAGGCCGTAGGCTTGGTCCTTAGCGAAAATTCGCCATCAAGTGTCGATGGCCGTATAGGACAGGACCAGCACACCCTGGATTTCACTAGGCCGACAATACCGCGTAGTATCTGCTTCCCCCAATAGCCTCAAGTGGGTACATGTCCGTAACAGAAGGAGGTGGCAACTGATCAGGCTGGGACGTGGGCACTAAGCGAAGTCGAGTGGACTGTCTGTACGTCCGCAGATATAAGTTGAAATCATGTAGCAGAAATGGCTCATCCGCGGGCCATACATTAGCCGTCGCGGTCGCCCATTCCGCTATGTACGGATTAAGTGCCTATAGCCAGATGCAGAGATCTATCTCCTTGTCGCGACAATCTGAAACATGTAGGCGTAGTGTAATTAGAAACGTACATTCCAAATTCCTTGGTGTAAACACAGTTGATTAAAAACATACTTGTGGATGTGCGGAGGAAGGGCGGGAACTCTAGTGGGAGGCTCCGGCAATTGTCGCTTGCCAAACTGTCTCATGACACGTTGTTGGGC
The DNA here is from genome assembly GCA_947311845.1 of Poa pratensis. Taxonomy (NCBI): domain Eukaryota; kingdom Viridiplantae; phylum Streptophyta; class Magnoliopsida; order Poales; family Poaceae; genus Poa; species Poa pratensis. Next base: position 12,642,684 of record CAMZMU010000094.1, read on the forward strand.
TATCTCCTCCACCGTGACATCCTGTCAGGACGGTACGGCTCCCATATAACCTGATTGTCTTGCAATTGATCAAACTGCATCGTGAAGGACTCGTAGCAGTTTTTAACCTGCTGGCCCGCGTACCGTCTCTGCAAATAGATAAACTAGTAAGTAAGTGATGTGCAAGTTTACCAAAATAAGAAGTTTGAAAAGTTAAATGATGTGCAAGTTTACCTCTCTACGCGCCCACATACTACCAATAGTAGGCAAAGCGACTAGGTTTGTCTCAACGAGCCTGTACTCCCAGGGTGTCTGAGCGTCGACGTCAGGCCTACCGATAGGGAACCTCTCCAAGACCATAACTGCAACAGTAGTGGACAGCCAAGAAGCGAAGCGGAACGCTTATTCTTCGTGCATGCCGAACACATAGCTCGGTACGTGGCGGCTAAGACAGCTGACCAAAAACTCTGTGGCACTATGTCCTCAACGTGATGTGCCTCCGCAATCTCTCGCGCCATATTGATGAAGCGCGCACTAATAGTGTCGACGTGGGAGTCAATGAACATTACCTTGCCGAACAGCCACATCAGGTATGCCTCCAGACATCTAGTAATCTGCGCTTCAGTCAACGCGGCATCCGGGTATCCTAGAACTCCAATCTGCATTGATCATACAAAACGAACTGAGTAAGTACAAGTTTGCTGATAATAAAAAAGAAAACTCATAATTCTAACAGTCTTACCTGAAACTTGCTCAATCATGAAACCCGAGGACCGTGTCGCTGGTACTCTAAGAGCGGGTTTTCCGGATGTATCCCTGCGAAATGTGCCTGCATTTCGTCACGCCAATTATCTTTAGCCTGTAAAGGACCTACGACCGCGCCCGCCAGTGGGAGACCCAACAGATATGACACATCCTGAAGAGTCGGTGCCATCTCTCCGCACGGGAAGTGAAAAGTGTGGGTCTACTAAAGCATATGTGCCAGGATTCCTCTCCTTCAATGTGCTAACAAGACGAATAACATTATCATAAGAGTCATAGAAAGACCCAAACCTCTCCTCTAGAGCCTTCTGCTTAGCTCTCCAGGCCTTTCCGTACTTAATGGTGGTTTTCCATCTTGCGTGAACTGTATCTATGATGTGCTTTGCTACCATGTCTTTCTTGTTCACTATCTCACTGAACAAGAGACGTGCAATGAGAGTTGACGTTAGGTTTGGGTGATCTGTCAGCAAACTATTAATTTCACATGTGTGTGGCACGACGTCTGTCACCACCCACACCACGTCATACTTCGGCAAGTGACCATGCACCCGTGACGGACAACCAATGTCAACACAGCTCATTGTCAAATATTGCCTATTTGACACGTCAGTGCGGAAAACCCTTTGCGTGGACAATGCCCACTGAATCACGGCTTCCTTAACTGTTGCTTCGTGCTGTACTGAGCCCCGATTTGAATGTTATTCATGTGGTACTCCCAGGACGATTCATGGACATCAGGCACGGCCGTGATGGCAGAGTTGTCCTGATTCCAGTAACTGGGAATAGGCACATCTTCATCATTGTTTCATCAGAATCATCAGAATCAATATCTTCTGCGACGCCATCCTCCTCGTCTTCCGCCAATATCTCAGCATGTACTGTACCTTCGTGCTCATCCGCATCAGCCTCCCCAATTTGGGCAGGTCCTGCTGACAGTGCTGGTTCATAATGAAGAGGAATTTCTGACAGTGATGGTACATAGCCAACAGGAATTTGAGCATGTCCTGCTGACGGTGATGGTTCATAGCCAACAGGAATTTGAGCATGTCCTGCAGACGGTGATGGTTCATAATGACCAGGCATTTGGGCACAATGCGAACTAGTTGCTTCACTAGTCTCTCCAGTCTGAACAGCACCACCACCTATTTCAAATTATTCTGCTTCAGAACAAACGACACTAGGACTTCTGGTTTTGTCCCTCGGCGTTTGCATGATGCTAGCCAAGAAACCCATTGATTTGTCCGATCAAGCGGCAACAACTCCCAGCGAATATTTGACCGGGATTTGGTCCATACCGACTGAATCCTAACAGTCCAGTAATTAGGATCATACCCAAAATTCACCGTAATATACCACTGGACACCGCTGATTTTCACTTTCTCTGGCTCTGTCAACTGAATCTCCACATTTTCAAATTCACTAAGATCAACTCCTGACTCAGATGTACGGACTGTACCGGCACCGTAGTGCACAACAACATTGACCACTTCCATTACCTAAACAAATTTATTCAATCATTAAATACTCCACAGCGGATATATCTAAATATTACGACCGCCGAAAATAAATATGACGACCCCCAGGTAAAATAAAGACTACTCAAAATATACAATACATCTAACCGACAACACACACTAATCCTGACACATCCACCGGCAAACTATATTAACATCTAACCGACAACGTATACTAATATGACCACCTAAAATATGCCGACCAACTAAAATATTACCACCACCTAAAATATGACCACTAACTAAAATATATCTACACTAATCCACACATATGTCATGCATCCACCCTTAAATTATATTAACACTTAACCTAAAAAATCTAGAGATTAGGGTTTACCCTTGACGCGTGCGTAGCTCCCGCTGCCCTTCAATCTAGCACCACCACCGCCGCACCACGCCTCTAGCTTCCCCAACACCGGCACACAGCACCACTATCCACCATTGTTGACCACCATTGCTCCACCTCCACACCCCAAACGCCTCCACAAAGTGCTATCCCATCAATAGATCGGGATGCCCCAACCCTCCTATTCTCTATTCCTTGAATCTGTGGGCTTTTAGGAATTTTTTGGGGCAAGAATCGGTAGTCTTTTTCGATGGAAAACGGAAGAAAGAGAGAGAGGGCAGCAGCTCGGGAGAGAGAAGGAGAAGAAGGCCGAGCCTGGTGCGTGCTGGTTATTTGGCCGGTTTCGGCACGGGCGCTGCCGAAAGGCCTCTTTCGGCACGGGCGCTGCCGAAAGACGTGGGCCACGCTGGGCCACGCCTGCCGCTGCGGTTGGCGACATGCAGATCAGATCTTTCGGCGCCGGCCGTGCCGAAACCCCTTGTTTCGGCACGGGCCGTGACGACACCGTGCTAGATTCCGAATTTCTCCAAAACGCGTGCTAGATTCCGAATTTCTGTTTAAAAAAATATTATTTAAAAAAATTCATCAAGGCTCTCACGCTCTCAGCACGCCGAAGGATGTGGCCTTGAAGACTTCCATGATATTAGGTCTTTACCATGTGTTGTGTGTGTGTGCGCGATGTTCAGTTTAAGAGCCGTTTTTTTTTTCATTCTGCTCACTGAATCCTCAGCATTTTTCTCCATAAAAATAAAACAAAGATGCAATTTTGTATACATGGTGCTTATCGCTTACTGACCCGCCTACTGACCTAGTGAGCAGACAGAAGCTGGGTGGTCGACACGTATCCTGTGGTACCCACCATGTTCAAATCAGTTGTCCGTAGGAATTGCCACTTTGGTGCTGTCAGCCAGTCTACAATTGGTGACACAACCCGATGGACCTAGCGAGAAAAAAGGAAAATGAACAGTCTGCTGCAGTGCAGGCTCACACACGCTGCCTACGACAGAGAGCTAGCGAGCACTTTCACAGGCACCTACTGTACAACTCTACAGAAGTTCACGCGCAAATGAGCAGTCTGCACGCTCACAGGCACCTACAATATTCTAAATATATAATACTAAAATATATTTGAGGATGTGTGTGTAATAAGTTGATTTGACATTGTAGAAATTGATAGTGTTTCCTAAAAGTTTGGACAAACTTGACATGGTTTGACTTCTGACAAAATTTATTATTTCACGGATGAAGTACAAGTCAAATATTTTTCCATTCTGCTCACTGACTCGTCAATACAAAAAAATTATAAAAAAGTGAAACCGGAAGCTGGGTGGTCGACACGTATCCAGTGGTACCCTCTTGTTCAAATAAAGTTGTCCGTAGGAATTGCGCACAACGACGATGGAAGTGTCACAAAAACGGAAATGAGCAGGCTCACATGCTGCCCGCGACAGAGAGATCGATGAGCCAATCTCCAACTTTTGGGCATCTCCTTCCTTGGCGTACAGATGTCCACTCTGCTGCTGGGTGAGTGGGCACGCTCACATGCAACTACAAGCTTTCACCCGCCGAGCCCAAGAAATCTTTAGTTAATTTGGGCTGATACATTAGCGGATGCACAGAAAAAAAATTAGAGCCACCACTTGTTTTTATTTTGTTTTGTTTCTGACGATTAGATTTGAGCGGCACATTAAGATTTCCATCTGTCTTTGATTTTGCAGGGAGTTATAGAGGGGACGGGGTATTTGTTGTTTGGATTAGACTTGGCAGATATGATGACCACTTGTTTGGTTATCAAAATTTGGTTTGTCAGCCGCTTCTGTCACAACCATAAGCCAAGTAGCCTAAGAGAGCATCATAAGTAGATAACCTATTTTAGGGCATAAACTGATTTTTACATCACCCGTGCCAAAAAAAACATGCTCAGAAGATGATGTATTCCTACCTCCTACCAGTTGGTGATGTGAATTTTTTTTGGACATAAGGGCTGGCCAAAAACTCTCGTTGATGTGGCGCGCAGCCCAACTGCCGCCCTGAAGCTTCCCCTTCTCTCCACCCTCGAGCCGCCCGCCGCCGTCGGCCAAACTCCGCCTCCGCCGCTTCGCCGCGCCTCCCCCGCTCTGCCCTGGTCCCCGCCGTCATTAACGCCCAATTCCTGCCGCCAGTGCACCCTCCCGCGGGCGGATTCGCGTTGTGGAAGCCGCGACCATCCGCCTCCGACCGCCGCCGGATCGGGCGTTGCAAGCCCCGCCGCGCCGCTATGGTTAATGTTGTTAGAATACGTACACGTATTAGACTAGGGATTAGGATTAGAGTACATCTTGTATTCCAAGTCTTAGGCTTCTTGCCTCCCAAGTTTGTACCACTATATATACCCCCACGAGCGTCCAAACAATACAACAACAAATATTAGGGATTCAATATTTTCTACAAATGTTTATCTAAGAACACAGGAAACCGAGAAATCCCTAATTTCCCAAGAGATAACGTAAAAATATCAAAATCTACACCTACAAGGATTCCTCCCGCACCACCTTTTGCTGGAAGGAAGTTCCAATGATGTTTTATTACTAACTAGGGATTTTAGGTAGGAATCAGAGAAGTATTCCTTTTTAGTTTCTGAAAAAACAACCATCGATGCATGGGTTTTATTCAAGGTGTCTACAATAAGAGGTTTCCTTCCCATTGCGTCAATATTGTTGGAATTTTATGGACTTTTGCCCATGGCCCAATTAAATCTCAACTTTTGCACATGGCCTAATTAAAATTCTGAAAATCTCATGGCCCATTTATATGGCTGGTTGGGGACTAAAGTTTAGTCTCACATTGCTAGTTGAGAGAGAGAGTTGCACCACTTTATAAGGTGGAGTGTTGTGCTACTTGGTATGCTTGTGAGAACAGAAGGCTCTCTCCCGCGCACTCCTCCTCCTCCTCCGCCGCCGCTCGCTCGTCTCGTCACGACACGCCGCGTCGTGCCGCGCGTTGCGGGAATCTCGCCGAGCCGAGTTATATTTTTGCAGTCTGGAAAAATTTATTGAGTCACTGATTAATAATTAACGGACGCGTTAATTGTTTTGCCGTTTCCGATTCTTTTGGATCGTGGAGACATTACCGACTCGATCGTGGGATGCGCCCACTTCCTACCCGACCCACGATATAAGCAGAGGAAAACCCTAGCCGCTAGAACACACGCAACACATGGTCGCTCGCCGTCCTAGTTCAAGAACCTTGCGCCGCCGTATTCCAAGTCTTCTCCATCCCGTCTTCCGGCGTGCACCGGTTGAAGGGACAGTAGGCCTCCGGAACCCCGCCTCTTGTGATCCTGTACGGGAGAGGGGCGATCAGGTTTTTGGGGAGCGCACTCGCGCGACTACTGGCTTCAAGTACTTCCCCAACGACGACTTCTTCCCCGACATCGGCAGCCTCTTCATCAACGACATGGCTGACAACGTGAACGCCAACACTTCTGGTGCTGCTGCACTGTATGCGTTCTTAAGCTTCCTGTTTCATATTTTGCTAGACTTTCTGCTTGTAGTAGTTGCTTTAGATTTCATCTGTTTATCTACGGTATTGGTAGATCGCATCTGTCTGTCTACTGTATTGGTAGATCGCATGATTAGTTTAATTCTAATTATTCTAGTCATGTTTTGTTTACTGTTTTCGCGAATTAAATCATATGCTAAATTGCTTATATTTTCAACAATCCAAAAACTGATTATAGGCAATTTGCATCGCCTGGCTTTCTCGCGTCAACGAAGCTGTTTCCCTTTAAAGGGGTGCTTTATAAACGGTGGCGCATGAGAGCAGTTTACTGGTTCCAGAACAGTAACTGCTATGCCGCCACCAAAGGCAAGCCTGAGGGCGAGCTTAATGCTGAACAATTGGAGGCATATGAGAGGCTCGATACTCTTTTCAAGAGTGTCCTCCTTAGTATCCTTGACGACTCCATTGTGGACTCGTACATGTCGTTTGATAATGGCAAGGATATGTGGGATGCACTCGAGGCCAAATTTGGGGCCTCGGACGCTGGTAGCGAGTTGTACGTCATGGAGCAATTCTATGACTATAAGATGACTGATGAGCGTTCTGCTGTACAACAGGCTCATGAGATACAGTCACTCGCAAAAGAATTTGAGCACTTCAAGTGTAATCTACCGGATAAGTTTGTTGCCGGTGGAATTATCGCTAAGCTTCCATCTTCGTGGAGCAACTTTGCTACTGCTCTGAAACACAAGAGGCAAGAGTTTTCCGTTTCGGATCTCATTGGGTCTCTTGACGTGGAAGAGAAGGCGAGAGCAAAGGACACTCGTGCTCGAGTTGCTGAGGCTGGTTCTAGTGCCCACATGGTACAGAAGAAGAATTTCCAGCAGTCCCACAAGCCCAAATATAACAAGGGCAAATCTAGGGCAAAAGCAAGTCTGATGATAGGCACAAGCCAAAACAGCCTACCAACTTCAAGAAGAACAACAATAAGCCGAGGAAGGGATCATGCCATGTTTGCGGTGATCCAACTCACTGGGCACCTCGCTGTCCCAACCGCCATGAGCTGCGCGGACTGGACAACAACGGCAAGACTGCCAATGTTGTCATTGGCGACACTAGATGAAGGATTCTGGGTACGGTATATTTCCTACCATCCTTTCAGTTTGTCATTCTCCTGAATGGTTGATTGACACTGGTGCCAATGTACATGTTTGTGCTGATGCTCCATGTTTTCTTCTTACCAGGTCACAGGGACTTCTCCGTGCTGATGGGGAACGGGTCACATGCTTTGTTCGTGGTGTTGGCACGGTCGATCTGAAGTTTACTTCGGGAAAGATCGTGCGCTGAAGAACGTGCATCATGTGCCCTCCATCAATAAAAATCTCGTCAGCGGATCTCTTCTATGTCGAGATGGTTATAAGTTGGTTTTCGAGTCCAATAAAGTTGTAATATCTAAGTATGGACAATTTGTTGGTAAAGGCTATGAGTGCGGAGGCTTGTTCCGCCTATCTTTGTCAGATTTTGCACTAAAGTTATTAATCATATTTGTCATGAGGTTGAGTCAATATTTGGCATTCACGACTTTGTCATATTAACTTTGGTTGCATGACGCGGCTAGCTAGTTTGGATTTAATTCCGAAATTCACTACTGTCAAAGGTTCCAAGTGTCAAGTGTGTGTGCAAGCTAAACAACCTCGCAAGTCCCATAAGACTGCTGAGGCAAGAGACTTGGCACCGCTGGAACTTATACATTCGGATCTTGTGAGATGAATGGCGTGTTGACAAAAGGCGGAAAGAAATATTTCATGACGCTTATTGATGACTCCACTAGATATTGTTATGTGTATCTTCTGAAATCAAAAGATGAGCTTTAAACTTCTTCAAAATCTATAAAGCTGAAGCAGAGAACCAACTTGATCGGAAAATTAAACGGCTAAGGTCTGATCGTGGTGGAGAGTATTTTTCCAATGAGTTTGATTCTTTTTGTGCGGAACATGGTATAATCCATGAGAGGACGCCTCCCTACTCGCCTCAGTCAAATGGGGTGGCCGAAAGAAAAACCGAACTCTAACTGATTTGGTTAACGCCATGTTAGACACTTCGGGTCTCTCCAAGGCATGGTGGGGGAGGCTCTATTGACAGCTTGTCATGTCCTAAACCGAGTTCCCAAAAAAAAAACTTTCTCCATTTGAGGAATGGGAAAGGAAAAATACGAGACTCTCTTACTTACGTACTTGGGGTTGTTTGGCGAAAGTCAATATACCAATTCCCAAGAAGCGCAAGCTTGGACCAAAAACCGTGGATTGTGTTCTTCTGGGCTATGCTTTTCATAGCGTTGGTTATAGATTTTTTATAGTAAAATCTGAGGTATCCGACGTTCATGTTGGTACGATTTTGGAGTCGAAGGATGCGACTTTCTTTGAGGATATCTTTCCCATGAAGGATATGCCTAGCTCATCAAATCAGGAGATACCTAATACATCTAGTCAGGAATTGGTTGATATTCCTGATCCTACCATTTCGATAGAACACACTGATAATCCTGTGGAGGATGACAATGAAGTTCCTGTTAGGAGCAAGAGACAGAGGACTGCAAAGTCCTTTGGTGATGATTTCATTGTGTACCTTGTGGATGACACACCCAGTACCATTTCAGAAGCCTATGCATCTCTTGATGCTGACTACTGGAAGGAAGCTGTCCGTAGCGAGATGGATTCCATCTTGGCTAACGGAACCTGGGAAGTCACTGATCGTCCTTATGGGTGTAAACCTGTAGGATGTAAGTGGGTGTTCAAGAAAAAGCTTAGGCCTGATGGTACTATTGAGAAGTACAAGGCACGGCTTGTGGCCAAGGGTTATACCCAGAAAGAAGGTGAAGACTTCTTTGATACTTACTCACCTGTGGCTAGACTGACCACGATTCGGTGCTACTTTCGTTGGCTGCCTCGCATGGTCTTCTCGTTCATCAAATGGACGTTAAGACAGCTTTCCTAAATGGAGAGTTAGACGAGGAAATTTACATGGATCAGCCCGATGGTTTTGTAGTACCTGGTCAGGAAGCAAAGGTGTGCAAGTTGTTGAAGTCTTTATATGGCCTTAAGCAAGCTCCTAAGCAATGGCATGAAAAGTTTGAAAGAACTTTAACTGCTGCAGGTTTCATTGTAAACGAATCTGACAAATGTGTGTACTATCGCTATGGTGGGGGCGAGGGAGTTATTCTCTGTCTGTATGTCGATGACATATTGATCTTTGGAATTTCTTATCTCGCTGTTTTGAGATGAAGGATCTAGGAGTGGCTGATGTTATCTTGAACATCAAGCTGCTGAGAGATGGTAATGGTGGGATTACACTGCTTCAGTCTCACTATGTGGAAAAGGTCTTGAGTCGTTTCGGGTATGACGACTGCAAGCCTTCTCCGACACCATATGATCCTAGTGTGTTGCTTCGAAAGAATCAACAGAGTGCTAGAGATCAGCTGAGATATTCTCAGATTATTGGCTCGCTTATGTATTTGGCTTGTGCCACGAGGCCTGACATCTCTTTTGCTGTGAGCAAGTTGAGCCGGTTTGTTTCTAATCCGGGAGATGATCATTGGCATGCTCTTGAGAGAGTTATGCGTTATTTAAAAGGCACTGCGAGCTATGGAATTCACTACTCCGGGTATCCGAGGGTACTGGAGGGTTATAGTGATTCAAATTGGATATCTGATGCTGATGAGATTAAGGCCACGAGTGGTTATGTGTTTACACTCGGTGGTGGCGCTGTTTCCTGGAAGTCTTGCAAGCAGACCATCTTAACGAGGTCAACTATGGAAGCAGAACTCACAGCGTTAGACACAGCCACTGTTGAAGCAGAGTGGCTTCGTGAGCTCTTGATGGACTTACCTGTGGTTGAAAAACCAATACCCGCTATCCTTATGAACTGTGATAATCAAACTGTGATAGTTAAGATTAAAAGTTCTAAGGATAATTTGAAGTCATCAAGGCATGTGAAGAGGAGATTGAAATCTGTCAGAAAATTGAAGAACTCCGGAGTTATTGCGTTGGATTATATCCAAACGTCTAAGAACTTGGCAGATCCCTTCACAAAGGGTTTATCACGTAATGTGATAGATAGTGCATCGAGGAGATGGGTTTGAGACCCACGGTATGAGTTGTCCACAGTGGTAAACCACTCTATGTGATCGGAGATCCCGTGAATTAGAAGTGGGAGACAAGCTGTTGGTCAGCTGAGGAGAGTATCCCTACATTATTTTTCCCACTCCGTGAAGATGCAATACTCTCCTGATCTGCATGGCAGGTTGATATTTATCTTAATGTGTTCAAGCGGCTTACTTTTATAAGCGGAGATGTTATCCTGCAGAGCATCTCTTGAGGAATACACCTATATGAGTCTGACTATTAAACGTCGTAGTCTATGAGAGTTGGGTGCTCTTTAATAAACTCATGAAAGGTCTTGGAGTATGACGCATAAGCTCCACCCGCGGGGAAGCCTTGCGGCAGCCCAGTATCGGTCAAGGATTTGTGTGAAACTAGTCGCAGCAAACTTGTAGTTCAAGGCATAGTCCACTATCCAAGTTGTGATCTAGTGTAGCATAAGTTTTTAGTGGAAGTTCAACTTAACAGTCTCCGCTAATCACCGGTATATAAAACAATGTTTTGGAACTGAATGATGAGATGTGTGCCAATGAGACTTTGTGGAGATTGTTGGAATTTTATGGCTTTTGCCCATGGCCCAATTAAATCCTAACTTTTGCACATGGCCCAATTAAAATTCCGAAAATCTCATGGCCCATTTATATGGCCGATTGGGGACTAAATTTTAGTTCCACATTGCTAGTTGGGAGAGAGTTGCACCACTTTATAAGATGGAGTGTTGTGCTACTTGGTGTGCTTGTGAGAATAGAAGGCTCTCTCCCGCGCACTCCTCTTCCTCCGCCGCCGCTCGCTCGTCTCGTCACGACACGCCGCGTCGCGCCGTGGGTTGCGGGAATCTCGCCGAGCCGAGTTATATTTTTGCAGTCCGGGAAAATTTATTGAGTCATTGATTAATAATTAACGGATGCGTTAATTGTTTTGCCGTTTCCGATTCTTTTGGATCGCGGAGACGTTACCGACTCGATCGTGGGTTGCGCCCACGTCCTACCCGACCCGCGCTATATAAGCAGAGAAAAACACTATCCGCTAGAACACATGCAACACATGGTCGCTCGCCGTCCTAGTTCCAGAACCTTGCGCCGTCGTATTACAAGTCTTCTCCATCCCGTCTTCCGGCGTGCACCGGTTGAAGGGACAGTAGGCTTCCGGAACCCCGCCTCTTGTGATCATGTACGGGAGAGGGGCGATCTGGTTTTCGGGGAGCGCACTCGCGCGACTACTGGCTTCGAGTACTTCCCCAACGACGACTTCTTCCCTGACATCGGTAGCCTCTTCATCAACGACATGGCTGACAACGTGAACGCCAACACTTCTGCTGCTGCTGCACTGTATGCGTTCTTTAAGCTTCCTGTTTCATATTTTGCTAGTTTCTGCTTGTAGTAGTTGTCCTAGATTTCATCTGTTTATCTACGGTATTGGTAGATCGCATCTATCTGTCTACTGTATTGGTAGATCACATGATTAGTTTAATTTTAATTATTTTAGTCATGTTTTGTTTACTGTTTTCACGAATTAAATCATATGCTAAATTGCTTATATTTTCAACAATGCAAAAACCTGATTATATGCAATTTGCATCGGCTGTCTTTCTCGCGTCAACAAAGCCTGAGCGCTCGATTACATTAGCGAGGTGTCATCTGTTTAGAGGAACTGAGCCTGAGCGCCTAGCTAGAGTTGATCAAGCAAAGAATTTGTTCTCCGTTGACGAGCCATCACAACAATGTTTCTAGTCTAGTTGAAAAACAACGATCAACGAACTAATCAAGCGGCACGACCAGCCGGAGCACGACCAGTTCGCCAGCGATGGTACGTCTCCAGAGCATGCTCCGCTCGCCGCCGAACGTGCTCCTCGCAGCGCACGAGCTGGTGCACCGCCGCCACCTTGGCGCTATCCATCTCCTCCTCCAGCGCACGCTTCGCCGCGGCGAGCTTGACGAGCTCGGGCCTCGCCTTCTCCTGCCCCGCCGCATCTGCTGCCCGCGTCGCCGCTGTGAGCTTGGCCTGCGCCTTCACCACCTCCGCCTTCGCCGCGGCGAGCCCGGCTTTCGCGTTCGCCAGCTCGGCCTGCGCCTTCACCAGCTCGGCCTCCCGCTTGGCCGATGCGGCCTCGCTCTTCGCCTCCTCCACCTGCTCCCGCAGCGCCGCGGCGTCGCGCTCCTGGGCAAACAGCTTCTCCTCCAGCTGTAAACGAATAATGTGATCGATTGCACTCCGTAAAGGCACCAACAGATCGTCGCATTTGCTGCTGGCATACCTGCAGAATCACCGCGTCTGCGTAGCTCGGTGCGACGGCATCGGATGGCTCGTTCCCCGTGAACACACACTCCTGCGGCGGCGCGACGGCGGTGTCTCTGTCGAGCCTGCTGGAGAAGTTATGTTGCTTGGGAGAGAAGCCCGGCGGGGGCGAACGCACGCCGGATGATAGCTGTGTGTTGAGCAAAGAAAGAAGCGCCCCCTCCTCGCCGTTGGCTTCCTGCAGACTTCTCTTTTTCCCGTGTTCAGCTTCAGCAAAGAAAGGTGCGTCGGCGGTCGGCTCGGCTTTCACCTTCTTCAACGACGCGGCCGCCTTCTCCGCCAGCATAGTCTTCATCATGTTGTAGACAGAAGGATCCAGACCTGGCACTGTAGCACAGAACACCGACATCAGCACTCCATGAAACAGGGAAACAGAGGTGTTTCGAATTTCGATCGAAGAACAGTTACCTTCGGGGTTGGAAATTATACAAGTGGAAGAAGGCGGCGGCGATACTGTGGGGGTTAGCGTGGCTGCGGCAAGGTTGCTGTTTGAAAGATACTTTCTAAGATCAACGGCGGAGCCGCCGTGAGCGCGGAGCAGCTTGGCCGCCGATTTGATTTCCTCACCGATGAGCACCGGATTTTTTAAGGAGCTTTTCGACGGCTCGCCCCACTCCACGGGGCAAGGCCACTGCTCCGGCGACGAGAGGAAGAAGAACTCGTGTTTCCAGTGCCTGAAGGAGATCGAATTCGGACTGGGCGTCCCCGTGAAGCGCAAGCCGGAGCTGTCCCTGGATCGGAAGTAGTACCAGCCTTTTCTCTCTGCTTTGTTTACGGCAGACAGCTCGAAGAAGTGCCGGAACACCGCGAGCGACGGCGGCACACCGACGGAGCGACAGAGCATGAGGAAGCCGACCATGAAGCGCCATCCGTTGGGCGTGAGCTGGGCGGGCGCGATGCCGAAGTGGGCGAGCGCCTCGCAGAAGAAGCCGTGCAGCGGGACGCGCATCCCGGCCTCCAGCGCGCGCGCGTACACGCAGATGGCCCCCCGCGGAGGCGTCGCGTTCGCGAGAAGGGCGCCGGCGGGGCGCGCAGTGTACTCACTGGGGACGCCGTGCTCCTTGCAGATCGCGTCGATCTTGCCTTGCGTGCGCAGGAACGAGGCGAAGTCCTCGGGGCGTCCGCGGCTCGACGGCACAACGGCGGCGGAAGCGACGGCAGTGTCGAGGTCGGTGGCACTGGCGACGCCGTGGTCAGGGTCGATGGTGGAAGAGGAAAGCATCTCCTCGCGCGACGGTGCTCCTGTGACTCCTGTCCGGCCTGGCATTTGGCTTCCGCGCTAGCGCGTCTCCTGCGGCCACTCCTGCTGTTCTGTTCTGCTGATGAACGTCGAGACAAAGGGGAAAAGACAGTTTTGACTTGGTTGATTGGTTTTTAACCACAAGAACCGGAGTCTGGCATCTATGTAAAAATTCTAGTACTTGGCAAAAAAAAAATACTATAACTCTATGAGTAGACACACCTCCAAATAGGATGGATCATGAGAAAATAAAATCCGAAGGTTGCTGGAGGGCATATGGTTGCTAAATACTTTTTGTAAATTTGTAAAAACAAATTAAAGTAGCAGTAGTTGTACAATGTACTATAGGACGAGCATTTATAAAAAAAATATGTTAAATATGACAATATGCATACCGTTAACAAAAGATGTAGAAATAGTGTATGGAGAGTAAAAATAAGGTAAATACTATCGCAGAGTACGCTATATAAAAATGTCATGTCATAAAAAATCATCTTTATTGATTACTCATATAATAGAGTTGGCTAAAAATTTCATGTCATCAAAACTGATCTTTATTCGTCTCTTTTGTTTCCTCACATTTAGTGTTTTACCTAGAACGAGGCGTCGAGGCTTATGAGCTGGGTCCCTGCCTTATAGGGGTAGCAAACTACTTACGCCGTCCACGAAAGAGTGTACTTCTAACATTGTTGAAAAGTGAAAAAAAATCACCGTGTTTATACTAAAAGGCACCAATATTTATGCATACAGTATAATTATATTTATGATAAAATACATTTCATCATATAATTATTTGATTTCATAAAATATTGTTATATTTTTGTGTGAAAAGGCCAAAATTTGTGCAAGTTCCAACTATTTCGGAATTTCAGAAGAAATAAATTACAATATTGAAATGCAATTCTACTAGCTTGCAATTCTACTACTCACTCTGATTCGTTTTAAAAGATGTAAACATTGTGTTAGCATGGTCTCCGAGAAAAGAAAAAGAATTGCGTTTTAGCTTGCAATTCTACTACTCACTCGGATTCGTTTTAAATGTCGCGGAGAGAACTGTCGAAATGCATTGTATAACTGGACACGATAAATTATGATTACAGGGAATCTATTACTCCCTCCGTTCACTTTTATAAGGCACTCTACCTATCATTTCAATTTTGGCCACATACATACTAAAATGAGTAAATCTATGTACAAAAAAAGTCTAGATTCACTCATTTTGATATGTATGTGGCCAACATTAAAATGTTAGGTAGAGTGCCTTATAAAAGTGAACGGTGGGAGTACTACATGCTTGTATTCCTGTTGATTGATTCAGGTAAGCTGAGAACGTATCTTATGCACCAACCAATTGTTGCACCTAGGTGCACCCAGTTCCGGTTGACCACCTAAAATATTTATAGAAAATTTAGAAATGAGTTTGGACATAGATAATAGTAATATCTAACGTTTCACAAAAATTCAAATGGATATTCATAACACAGATCAAGAAACAAAATAAACAAGTCTGATAATGAATATTGCAAAGTTTAAGTTGGCCCTTGAATTTGGTCCATTGTCACTATTGATAACAAATTTGTCATTTTCTCTGTTGATGTTGTGTTTCCAATTTAGACTTGAATTTTTGTGCCGGCATATATTTAAGTTGTTTCAATGCAAATTTTCTTTCAGATTTTTTAAAAACCTTTTAATTAATATGTTTTGAAATCATATAAAAATCACCGTAAGTGGCATCATAATGCAATATGTTTTTCTTCTATTATTATGTTTTTAATTCCATTTAATTAAAGGCGTCTTATTTCGTAGATGGCGAGGCATGAACTGGTCATAAACCAAAACAGGGATTATCAGCAAAAAAATACCATGCAACCTTAACGGAAACCCGACCGTGCAGACTATGTGACGACAGGGGAAGAGAATAATATTGGATATTCTCTTCTTGTTGTTGAGATTACATTTTCCTTCACGTGCATTACACCGAGGGTAAATACATTTCAACAAGGATTAATAAATTGTAATTTCTATCTTATTTTTGTCACTCTTTGTATTGTATAATTTAACGATTAAAGTTTAGGGATCATGCACTCTAGAAAAATCCATTTGAAAGTTCTGATGAGCTCTAGAGTTTATTTTTTGGAAGTAAGGTACACCGAACCATTTTTATAATACATAGTAAAATTATATTTAATAATTTCCAAAATTAAGAAAAAAAATCACACCTAGACATTGGTTAGACACTTAGACATGTAAAATTGTATATAGTCTCGTCATGCTGACAGAAGACACACTTTTACTTCCGTGCCAATTACGTTTGGCAAGGTTATCTTTAGTAAGAATTACTCCTCGACGAAGATACCACGCAAACACCTTAGTTTTTAGCGGGATCTTCATCTTCCAAATTTTGTTATTATTTTTAATATCGACTGGTACATCGGGTAGGATTAAAGCTCTATACATAGAATCAACCGAGAATTTACCATTCTTCGTAAGATTCCATTGAAATTTATCTGGACCTTCCGTCAATTGGATGGAGTCCAAACGGATAAGCAATGCATTCCAGGATGCTTGTCTTGTCCCAAATAAACTTCTTCTGAACGATACATTTGGTGGGGAATTACCGATCACCTTAGCGATCGTGTCGCTTTTGTTTCGCACAATATCATACAGAGCCGGATATTGTTCTCGGAGAGTGGATTGGCCAAGCCATTTATCCTCCTAGAAACGAATTTCTGATCCATCCCTAATCGAGAAAAATCCTTGTGGGAAAAGGAAATTCTTCGTAGCCATAAGGCCCGCCCAGAAGTGTGAGTCACTAGGTTTCCAAAGAACCTGAGATACAGCTTGAGAGCCCACATACTTCCTCCTACGGAGGGTTTGCCAAACTCCATCTTCAGAAAGAAGCTTGAAAAGCCATTTACCAAGCAAGGCTCTATTCTTGACCTCAAGGTCATGAACTCCGAGCCCTCCTTGGTCTTTAGGACAGCAAACCACACTCCACTTAGTCAGCCGATATTTTTTCTTCTCGCTATCTCCTTGCCAAAAGAATCTAAACCGGAAATAATCCAATCGTTTTAAGACTCCTTTGGGCAGTTGGAAGAATGAAATCATATATAGTACCATGTTCGTTAGTACGGAGTTTATGAGAACCAATCTTCCCCCAGGGATAGGAGTTTGCCTTTCCAGCTATTTAAACGTATTTGAAGTCTCTCCTCCACCTTTTTCCATTCAGCATTTGTGAGTCTCCGATAATAGATCGTAATACCCAAATAGTTGATAGGAAATTGACCTTGCGTACAGCCGAAAAGTTCAGCATACAAGGCGGCGTTTTCTTGAGCCTTGCCAAAACAAAACTAAACAATTCACTTTTATGGAAATTTATCTTAAGACCCGAAAGTTGCTCGAAGGCTGACAAAATCAACTTTAGGGTACGAGCTTTTTCGATGTCATGTTCCATAAAAAGAATTGTATCGTCGGCATATTGAAGAATCAATAAACCACCATCGACTAGATGTGGAATGACTCCTTCAATTTGGCCCTCAGACTTAGTGTGTTCGATCAAGATAGCCAACATATCAGCCACTATATTAAATAGTATTGGCGATAACGGGTCACCTTGTCTAAGGCCTTTTTTGGTTTGGAAGTATTTGCCAGTGTCATCATTGACTTTAATGGCTACACTTCCTCCCGAAACAAAGCTATTTATTAACGCATGCCACTCAGTAGAAAAACCTTTCATTCTGAGAGTCTGCTGAAGGAAAGACCAATTGATTTTATCATAAGCCTTCTCAAAATCTATTTTAGAATTACCCCATTCAGCTTTTTCCTATGTAGTTCGTGAACTGTTTCATGTAGGATCGCCACCCCATCGAGGATGTTACGACCTTACATGAACGCAGTCTGTGACAGACGAACCACATGATCTGCCACACTGTTCAGTCGAATCGTAGCAACTTTGGTAAATATTTTAAAACTAACGTTAAGAAAGCATATAGGTTTGAATTGTTGAATCCTTTCTGCCTCATTAACCTTAGGTAATAAAATTATCTCACCAAAATTGAGACGAAACAATTCTAATTGGCCATCATGGAGACAGGCGAACAGTTGAAGTAGATCAGACTTGATAACATCCCAGAAGTTCTGGTAGAACTCAGTCGGGAAACCATCAGGTCCAGCTACTTTATTATGTTTCATTTGGAAACCCGCCTTTATCACTTCATCCTCTGAGACTATTTTCCTCATCTGAAACCTGGGGTATATCATCTGTTCTAGACTCATCCAGTGTGATGTTTCCATCCTCTGGGGCTCCAAACAGGCCTTTATAGTAGTTAGTAATATACAACGTGAGTTGTTCATGACCCTCAATCGTTCCCTCATCCTGGACAAGAGAATGAATCCGCTTTTTCCTATGTCTACCATTGGCAATACTATGAAAATAGCGAGTATTCGAATCCCCTTCAAGGATGAATTGTGCTTTGGAACGTTGATACCATTTTAACTCCTCCTCACGCAGTAGTTTCGCTATTTGTGCATTAGATTGGCTTTTTAGCTTAATCTCTTGCGTGGATAACAGTCGAACTTCTGCTAATGCCTCTAGAGCATCAATTATCGAGGATAGTCGTATCTTTTCTTTTTTAAGTAAACCAGTAGCATGACGAGCCCAACCGACTATGTGTGTGCTAAAGCACGAATCTTGTTGTTCCACCTCTGGATCGGCGTGTCACCAGCAACTGGTATTTCCCAAATTCTTTTGACCAACTCATGGAAACCCTCACGATGCAACCATCCAAGTTCAAACTTGAAACGCGGGTCACACGGTGGTCTAGGCATGCCTGTGGTCAAAAGAATGGGAGCATGATCCGACAAACCCTCAATACGTTCTAGAGTCCGTGCCGACACCAATGGGAACCTAGATTCCCAATCAGTATCCATGAGTACACGGTCTAATTTTTTGTATGTGGGTTCAGGGAGAGAATTAGCCCAAGTGAACTGTCTCCCCACCATTGATATCTCTCTTAAGTTCAAGCTGTCTATGACTGCATTGAACAAGAGAGGCCAACGGTTGTCGAACTGACCTCTACTTTTCTCAAATGGATAACGAAGCAAGTTGAAATCCCCACCAATGATAAATGGATGTGGGTTATCCTTTGCCAAGTTTACCATCTCACAGAGAAAAGCCGTCTTAGCCTCCTCCTGGGCTGGCCCATACACGGCAACAAGACTCCAAATGAAATTGTCGGTTTTATTACGAATGTGCATTTTTATATGAAAATCACCATCCGAAACATCCAACACTTCCATGGTATCAGTCCTGATGCCCAGTAAAATGCCCCCGGAGCGGCCATGGGGAGGACGAGAGTACCAATCAAAGTCTATACCGCCCGAAAGTCGGTTCAATAGAGTTTGCGAGAACTCACGCCTTCCCGTCTCAGAAATAGCTAAGAAATCCAAATTATGATCCCGAATGCAACCAGCAAAGTGCAAATGTTTAGCCAAGTCACCAAGACCTCTGCTATTTGCGAACATTCCATTCATTGGGAAACCGTGGGGATTTGGATAACTTTGCCCTTTTCCGAGACAAATTGTTAGAGGACGATTTTGATTTCCGACCGGATGCTTTTAACTCATACAATGAGCGCAAACCGTCGTCATCCAAACCAACCTCCGACACTTCACCAATGAGATGAGAAAGAAGTTGACCATCTGATGTGGCATTCGCTTCTTCTTCATCCATATAGGTGGCTGTCAAACCAGTCGAAACTTTAGGAAAAACCGTAAGACGGTCATATTCCATATGTCTCAAGACCTTAGTTGATACATCTATTTGTTTTTTACTACAACCAAGATTAACTCCTACACTAGAAAGCTTTGAATGAATTGAATTTGAAGAAAATGAAACAAAAGACTTTGAATTCATTTCCGTACCGAGGTAGTCCAAGTTGCGTGCAGCTTTGCGACGCATGGCCTTCTTCAAGGAGTCTTCATCCGTCGCACACGCCCCGTCCAAGGCCCACCCCCCCCCCCCCCCCCCCCCCCCCGAACATCTCACTACGACGGATCGGAGTGACCCCATCAGCAAAAGCCGACGCAGTGGGAGGAGGTGTAAATGGCCTGACGGAGCCTGTGGCAGTGTACGCTGCCTCAGTAGAAGCGGACGACTGGGTCGGCAGTGGTGAAGTAGCAGCCGACCCAGCTGTCGCAACAGCCCCCCTCAGTGCAATGCGAGATGGGGTGGTCAAAGTCGGAGTCGAGACCACCACCGTCTCAGCAGAAGCGCGCCTGGGCCACCGTGGGGACTGAGGTGGTGTAGAGTCCCCCCCCCCCCCCCCCACAGACCAGCCCAGGTGTCGAGTCCTCCTGGTGGGCTGACCCGCCGTCAGCCAGCGGCCTATCCATTTGGTTCCAACCGGTCGTAAGTTTAAGGTTGGTTTGGATCCAAACGAATACTTTCTGCGTAGACATGCGTCCGTTTATTTTTTGTCCGCTCCTCCCCTTACGTGAGCCACAACAATAATCACATCTTCCCTATTTTCTCTCTCCAGCCCAAATTCTCTCCCACCACCCTGTCGCTGGCTGATACCAGTTTTCCTCTCCGCTTCCGCCACCTCGTCCCACAGATAACCCAACCCAACGATGTCGTCGTTGTTGTTTCCCTCTATTTTCGGTGCACTGTGCATCTCGTCGTCATCGCCACTATCTAGGCCAAGAAGGGTGGTGGTTCTTCCGTCCGCGAACAAGACGAATGGTTGTTATTCATCCCCGGTCAAGGAAGGTTGACATAATGACCTCACATCACAAAATGTGTGGTGGGCCTATTCATATTCAACTTCAAACGATTTGGTTGAGCATGTTTGGATCCACGGAGGAAACTGGTAGTTTTCATTTGATGTATTGTGTTGAAAAATTTATTGAATTTTAGGATAATTGTTATTCAAATTTTAATTTTAATTTTTATGAGAATTATGTCATTTGAATTTTGTATTTATTGTACAATTCATTTGAGTGTTAAATTTAGATAGCAATAATTTTGTATGTCAATAAGATAAAATGGTTGAAATGAAAAAGAACAACCCAAACCGGACATGTCATCCCATTTGGGGCGCGGTTGCTGCAGAGGGCACACAATCCGCAAACAAGTGTGTGGCAACCCCCAAACGGATATAAGTGGACACAAAGAGGACACAAATGTCGAAAACAACATGGATAGTGTTTTTCTAGCATAATTCCCACACACAGTCTCGGCAACATTCATCTAATGAATTGCAGCAGATGATATCCATTGCCACGCCAAAACGTTTGAAGAGAAAGCTTAGCAGCGCATCCCAGGGCGTCGGACGGCATGGCGTCACGTCCCCCACCGCCACCAGCCACCGCGGACTCTAATGAGTAGGCATGTGGAGCGGCACGACCAGCCGCGCCGGGTCGAGGTGCGGGTAGCGGCGCAGCGCGGCGCGCTTCATGTCCTCCATGCCGCGCTCGTACCCCCGCAGCTCCCGTTCCGCCAGCGCGCGCGCGTGCTCCGACCCCGACAACCCCCGCTCCGCCGGCTTGGCCATCTCCGCGTTCGTCTTGGTCTCGGCGAGCTCGGCCTTCGCCTCGTGGAGCTCCGCGCGCAACGCGTCGGCCTCGCGCTCGCTCGCCCTCAGCTTCTTCTCCAGCTCCCGAGCGTAGCCCAGCGAGAAGGCCACCTCGTTCGCCGCCTGCCACGAATTGCGCCATTGCCCACCATGCATTGCATGTCGATTAATCCGGAACAAACCACGCATAAAAGTAGCAGATTTTTCATATCTTATCACTCTTATCTGTGCGCGAACCGTAATTCACCTGGAGCACTGACGTGTAGCTGGAGGTGACGACGTCGGCCGGCTTGGACGCCGCGAGCTCGCGCTCCCGCCACGGCGGGACGATGCCCTGCAGGAGCTGCCTCGCCGCCTTCCAGTCTCCGTCGCGTTGCTGAATGTTCTTCGATGGCTTCTTAGGGCTCATTTGGTAACTGCAATCCCGGGAGGATCCCGGCCTTTTCCCGGGAGAATTTTCCCCTAGTCCGGAGGTGGGGAATAAAATCCCGGGATTTTACACATGTTTCTTCAGATTCCCGGCCGGGATTATTTTCCCTGGGTCTTTCTCCCCCAGCAACCAAATGAGCCCTTAAGGGTGGAAAAGCCCGGCGGGGAAGACGGGCCCGACGACGAGCTCTCGCCGAACGCGTGCTCCTCCGCCACCTTCCTCTTCTTCCCAGAAGACGGCGCGAAAGGCGGCGCCTCGTAGTCCGGCACCGGCTCGCACTTCACTGTCGCCATCCCCGCTGACGCCCGAGCGGCGGCGGCCTCGGCTGCCTTCTCTGCCCGGATATCCTCCATGGTGATCTCATGAACTGGTGCGCCCATCCCTACCACATAAAAATCGGTCAGAGCACAAATAAAAGTAGTAGTACAATTCACAGCGGCATTCTGCAAAATCCACCTTGAGGAGTTGGCTGCGGCGATGGTCCCCCGATGATGCTGGCCGCGGCCATGTTGCTCTCGTGGAGATACATCCTAAGATCAATTGGCGAGCCGCCTCGAGCGCGCAGCAGGTTAGCCGCCACTACCTTCTCCGCGCCGGTGAGCTCCGGGTCGAACTTCGCGGACCTAAAACCCCAGTGCAGGGGACATGGCCACGGCGCCGACGACGACAGGAAGAAAAATTCCTTCTTCCACCCCTGATTCTTGACGGTCAGCTGGCGGAAGAGCAAACCCACGCCTTCCTTCCCGCGGAAGGAGTAGAGCTTCTGCTGGAACGTGCACAGCTTGAAGAAGTGCCGGAACACGGCCAGCGCCGGCGGCACGCCGGTGAAGTGGGAGAGCACGACGAATCCTGCCAGGGCGCGCCACCCATTGGGCGTGAGCTGGCCCGGGGCGATCCCGAAGTGGCTGAGCACCGTGCCGTAGAACGGGTGGAGCGGCAGGCGCATCCCGGCCACAAGCGCGTCGACGTACACGCAGACGGATCCGGGCGGTGGCGGCGCGCACGGGGACCGGTCGCCGGCCAGGACTGGGGTGAAGTCATCGGGGATGCAGAACTTCCTACAGATGTACCTCAGGTTTTCTTGGGTGCGCACCCGCGACCTTGAGACGATCCGCGAGGGCACGCTGTCGTCGTCGCTGTCGTCGGTGCTGGTGCGAAGATATCGGCCGCGGTTTGGGTCTTCGAGGCTAGCGCCCGGTGACCAGGATGGTGAGGATGCCATGGTGTGGGCTGTGCTTGTGCTTGTGCGGCGGCGCAGGTAGGCTGGTGCTGGGATCCAGTGACTTCACTATGTGAAGTCACGCTGCACCTTTACCCATCTAATCTTCGTCCGTTCCTCATCCAACGGCATACACGAGACAAAGGCAAAAACTCTAGTACTTAGCAGTTTGGGCTCCGTTTGGGCAAGGGCGGGCAGAAAATTGGGGATTTCGCGGGCTTGTGTGTCGCGTCGGAAACTCTCCCGCATCGCCGGCGTGTCAGAGAGGGAGCCGAACCGCGCGACATCGCTGGAGGAGAGGAGGGCCGGCCGCTGTTGGAGAGGAAGAGGAACCGCGGCGGGGCGGAGTACGGGGGGCTGGCCGTGCCATCGCTGAAAAGAGGAGGAGATCCGGGCCGCGCCGTTGCTGGAGGAGAGGAGGGCCGGCCGCCGTCGGAGTAGAGGAAGGACGGCCACGCCGCCACTACGGAATCTTCCCGCCATCTATCGCTGCCACCATCTATTACTAGGTAATTTTACATGTCCCTGTGGCCGTGCGTACAGGTTCAGTATGTATATGTATGTACATGCTCTGATTGCCGTGTACATCATCGATTCTGGATCATCAGGTCTGAACCTATGGCCTATTGGATGCGCGTACATGCTCCGTTTGGAAAAAAGCTCTGAATAAAACTGATTAGTGTTGGCCATATTTTCCCTAACTGTACTTAACTGAAACTGATTTCTTATAGAAATATGTAAGTAAAAATAGATTTCCAGCGTACTAACTGAATTGTTTAGCATACTAATATTGTCACCAACTGAATTTTTTCAGGCATGAGTAATTGAAATCTGCTTTGATTGCCCTTCTCTGAAATAGAGAACTTTGCTATTGTCAGTGTTGTTTGATGGCAGAAAATTGTAAGGGGACACCTCAAGTTGGTACGAGGTTCAGAAATTTAGATGAGGCTTGGGCATTTGGCATGCATATGGGGGTCGCATAGGCTTTGATGTGAGAAAGAGATATGCAAACAAAAGCAAACTTGATGGTCAGGTTGGCTCATGCAGATTTGTTTGTTCCAACGAGGGTCATCGAATAAAAGGGCAAACTGATCATGCACCAAAGCGTTTCAGAGCTGAAACAAGAACCAATTGCCAAGCTCATATGTGTTTTCAATTGGATCGAGTGGCCGGAAATTATGAAGTAACCGAGGTTGTGCTTGAACACAACCACTTACTTCAACTGCCACAAACCCGCCACTTGATGACATCCCAAAGAAAGATTTCAGAACGCCAAGCTTTTGAAATCGAAATCGCTGATGATTCCGGAATTATGCCACAAGCTGCACATGAGTTTGCTTCTCGTCAAGTTGGTGGATCGAATATCAAAATATCTTTTTTGCACATGCATAAAAATATCTTTTTTTAATAAAATTTTAGGTGCCTTCATAAAATGTCTATATGTACATCCGAATTTGTTTTGATAATTTTGACATTACAAAATATGTTTTTTCATAATAGGAGCGTCTAGTCACACAAGCCGTAATGGATTTCCGATATTTGAACCCCTATGTTTGCATTAAAATATATGACATTGTTGACACAAACATTGGCAGTAAGATGTAAAAATGTATAAACATGTTTAAAATATAAAAATGGAAATCTTGAATCTCTTTTGGCTCCAATTTGTTTTAATTACCCCGTTTAGTCGCTAGAGATTATGTTGATCATGGTCTACTTTGAAATCCTCCAAATTTTTATCCATTTTTAACTCACTTCTTAAGAATCTTCTATTGTTCAATCCAATAGTTGTACATTCTTGCTCACATGGTTTGTTGTTTCATTTAGTATGACTACACAACATCTTAATTAAGTGGTCACCAATTTGTTGCATGTCTTACCCGCATAACATTTCTCACACCGAGTACCCAACTGCCAAGTTCTGCTCTGCTCGGAAATCAACATTTCTCTATTAATTTAAAGACATCATCAATAAATATATATATATACAATGTATAATTATGTATAATTAGAGTGATAGGTTCTCTTAAATATTAAGGATTTACAAACCATGCATCAGATTGAAACAAAAAAGTGCAGATTAAACTACGTCATCATTTATGTACACATGTTCCTTATTAATTTTCTCGTGGCCGCCGATATAGCAACCATATGGTTTTTTCAGACACAAACCAATCATTACCTAGGGTTTTATACGAGTCCCCTAAAATTCTATGTAGCAATCTACTTACTGGAACAACTCATAAAAATTCTTAAAACTACATTGTTGTCCCAATTCCATCGAATCTGGTGTCAAGTACAAGGTTAGTGAAAGAAAAGTAAATGGACAACTAAAAAACTAGATTTTTTTGGGTGTGTTTTCAGAATTATTAATTGTAGAATTTTAAACTAGTAGCAAACTAAAGTTAACACTGTTTCTTATATGAGAAAATCGACGGATTTTCAAGGGTTTAATCGATCACTCTATGGAAAATGTGGGGACACAGAAAAACAAGTGTGGATGTGAGAAAAGCACAGTTAATACAAAATGAAGTCTATGATTGTCTAGCAAGGATAGTATGTATACGGCCATCACATCCACATATCAAAGAGGATGGTTTTTCCTTTGCTTGCTAATAGACTCCATGTGCATGGGTTGTTCCTACTCGTGGAATTGAGTACAAAGATAGGGTATTGATCTATGTTCTATGCTACGAAGTTGGGAATATGTACTTGGTATTTAAAAGAACATGGTGCCCTTATGTGTAGTTTTGCAAATTACTGAGAATCCCTATGGACTATTGTCAGCATTGAGTTATATTTGTAAAGTTTATCTATAGGAAATGCTTGAACACCATATGTTTGAAAGAAGAAGCATGACCATAAGCAATGCTTGAAAACCATGTGTTAGTTCCAAGGTTGAAAGAGGAAGCATTAAGTTATGACCAAGATTTTCAAGGTGTGATCTGAAGTATGGTCATGATATTGTTGAGCTTATATAAAGTATGTCTTGTAAACAAAAATTGTGTGAACATTCATGTTATCTTCAAGAAATTATCACTGTGAAGAGATAAGAAAAATACAAGGTTGAATAAGACAAATTGCAAAGAGTGGATTCAAGTTAATCAATACACAAGGCTAGATGATAACAATATGGGACCAAGTGATCTCGTTGGTGTGGTAAGAAATTGTCAATATAGCTTTGTGACCTAATCAGTGATATATATGTGTGTGGAGTTACTGTGTGGCGTTAGGTATCTTTCCATTGGCTTCCATTAAAAGGAAGATTTTACATAGCCCATGAGCGGACGACGTCAAGTGGTGATCATCATCGAGGTTGCGAAGTGCAAGTTCAATAAGAGAATCTCGAAGGGATCATATGTTTGAATCTTGCCACCCATTTGTAGACAATGGTGAAGAAATGTCTTAGAGAGGCTCTCCCATAACGGAATATGGGCAAGCACAATTTGCGAGTCTTCACTGAGCGTAGCAGAATCAAGAAAGAGTATCTAACTTGAGAAGATCAAGATCGTCATCATCCAACTCAAGTGGATTGGCAAGGAAAATGTATGATCTCTTTAATTTTCTATTTTACCGGTCTCATGATATTATTCACAGACTGGGATATAAGATAGATAATCGTATTTTAAAAAGGGCTCTCGAGTGAGTTGCTTATCGTATCATAAGTCGAGATCTCAAACCTTTACAAACATAGCATCACCTATCTTAATTCTTATTTGACTTTTATATATGTGATATGTTGGTGCTTGTTGAGATCTTCAAAGCAAGCCCAAGTTTACTGAAAACGGATTTCGCATGAAAAAATTGTTGCGTTTTCAATATTGGAGATTTTACCGGCTAATGGTTGAGAAGGTTCCAAATCTCTCCTTGGATAGTGTTTGTTGTTATGTTCCAAAAAGAGGGTTTCAACTTAATCGAGTTTGGTTTCAAAAGATATTGCAGTTTCTATGGCGTGCTATTTACCCAAAATTGTTTTTACCGGCATGTTTGAGGGTAGTACCCCCCCCCCCCCCCCCCCTTACAGGGCTAGCGGCACAAGCATTTAGTCCCCACGTCCGGTAGTATTGCGACCGGTAGTACCAGGGCTACTACCAGTAATAAAACAGACATTCTCTTTTGTAGTCCCTTGTTTTTAAGTCGATATTTGGCCCGCTACTAAGCCGGTACAACCTGTGGGAATACCTAGTGGAAAACAAATTTCGACCAACATAAGACTCCAGATCTAATCTATGAAAATGAAAGTCAGAGATTGCATCTAGATCATTACCAACAACTATAGCAGAAGTAGATTGTTGGTGAAGCCAATGATGCAGATCCCTCCGACTAGGTGTAAAGCATGTCCTTCTGCAGAAATTGACGCGTACGTTATTTTAGCCCAGCAGCTCGCAGTCCAAGATGAGCATGAAGCCATAGTACGGCAAATCTTACGGCGTATCAGATTTCAGTGCACTCAGTATTCAGTTAATAATGAAGTACAACAGATATTTTCTACTAAATCAACAACTTTCTATAAATTCAAAAAAAAATCCACAACTTTCTCCTCAATAATAGTCGCTAAATTTCGATAGTAACTAAAACACACACGAAAATATTCTGTCGACATGCAACACTACACTGACATCCAATTGAACACTACTCAAAATATAGAGCTTGATTGTCACCACTTCCAGACAAGACATGGTTTTTCCATCATTTTATCTGACATTCATATGAAACAAATAGGTACCATGTTCATCTATGCACTATGTAGCAAAGACATCAACACAATCACTGATATTGCGCCTGTATGATCTATAGTGAAACAGATCAAAACCACAAGCTTTTGTTCACGAAAAATCCGTAATAATCGTGAAAGATATAAATACGGGACAAAATCCCCTAATCCACCTTGTTTTCCGGCCAAAATAGACCACGATCATCCCTCCCTAAACCTAACCTAAACCTGGAACCAAACGGAGACGGATAAACAGAGCGGAAATCAACGTTCGTGGTCCGACGCTTCCTCGTTGAATGAGTGGAGCTACATATGGGGTGGCATCAAAGACGAAATCGGCGAACGTGACGTTCTCTGCGTCGGCGGAGTACTCGACGTGGATGGGACGGGTTTCGCCACAAGATGCAAATTTCGGGGGAGAACTAAGAGATAGGTAGATATTAGGATTTATGAAAATAAGTGGACCAGTTTGCTATTTTACCACGGGCGGACAAAGCTGATGAGAAACTAACAGGTTTTTTTTGGCAGAAATAACTTGTCGTGACATGTCCACCGTGGCGTCCAACCGGCCATTTCGGACTAACCCATGTCCTATTGGCTATTAGGACCATTGTAGCATGGTCTGCAAATTTGTGTATGAGTTTTTGCTCGTCGAGGTCAAGTTTTTTTTTTGGTTCAACGTACAAGTCAAATATTTTTCAATTCTGTTCATTGCCTCGTCAATAAAAAAATCTAAAAATAAAGTGAAACCGGAATTATTTTTGCAACTTAGCGGCTGCGCTTGGTGACTGACATGCTGACCGTGTGAGCAGCCCCAAGCTGGGCGGTCGACACGTATCCAGTGGTACCCTCTTGTTCAAATAAAGTTGTCCGTAGGAATTGCCACTTTGGTGCTGCCGGCCATTTTTTTTTTTTGAAACGAAGGCAAAAGCTTTGCCTTATATTAATTAAGAAGAAGGTGCCCGGTTTATTAATGGAAGAAACCGGGCGAAAACCATACAACGAACATAAACAACATAGCACCACACACAGCACCACACAAACGCATAGAGCAACACCTAAAAGCAGGCAACAACCAGAAGCAACCCGACCGCTAACAACCTCGCCCAACTATCACAACCACGAAAAGACCACCGACTACCTCAAATGAGCTCAACAGTCAACTAAAAGTGGACCCTTTTCTTGCAACGCCAAGCTTCTTACTCGTCTTTCTAAGAGACTTCTCCACCTTCATGATTTCAGCATCTGAAGCTATCCCCATCAAGACACAAATAATCTCCTTGCCATATCCAGGGCGAGCCGCCTCCAAATCGAGAAGCAAGGCAGGAACCTTTTTGCCCAACAGAACCTTGGAGCTAGGTGCCAACACACGAGTCTCAGTAACCTGGTCACTCAAACAAGAGGAAGTGACAGGAGCAATCAAACATCCGCTATCCACAGAAGGAGACAACTGACAGGGTTCAGACTGGTGTGGTGATGGCGCAACGATGGCTAATTCTCCACATGGCTCCAGTAGCTCAGGCGTCTCGGCGATGACAACACTCTCAATGACTGACGACGACGCAAGAAGAGCACGAGGAGAAAAATCTCCAAAGCATTCAGTCCCCTCGTCGACGGAGTCAATCCGAAGCTCAGACGACAAAGACACGACCGACGCGGACTGAAGCTTGGCCAGAGTGTCGCGAAGCTCAGTGCGAAGCATCTCAACCTTTTGTAGAAGCTCCATGCGCATCAATGCAAACTCAGCCTCCAAGGAAGAACCCAACAAGGCGCTGGCATTTAAATCCTTGCAACATCCAGCCGGGGATCTTGGGGGCACCGACAGACGTAGCGATGAGCAATCTGTGACCTCTGCCGAATTCCTGGCTAGCGGAGAACAAGGTTGAACGGACGGGAAACGGCTTCGATGGTGACAGGCGCGACTGACCGGAGAGCAAGCGCGAGCGCTCGGAGAGCGATCATGAGCAAACGGAGAGCGAGCACGACAGAACCTCTCCCGATGACCAGGTAGACGGCAACGAATGCATCTGAAGGGACCACGACAAGTGTTGACATGATGACCACGCTCGAGGCAACGAAAGCACCTTCCTCGAGCCCAACGCTTGAAAGTGAGGCTGCGCTCAAGACCTTCCCTCGACCGCTGGGGGGAACCACCCCGGCAGGAGCGACGCCCCCGACCCACATGCTCCCATCCCTCCTCGACATCAAGAGCGGTGGCAGCAGCCAAAACCACCTCTGAGTGCAGCATAGGGGCAACCACAGACGGCACCCGCAGCTCTTCGGTGGGCTTGTGGCCAGGCTTGTCGACCATGCCGGGCAGGGGAGGTGGCCACGAATCTTGAGCGGACAGGTCCACGACGGAGGTGGACGCCAAAGCTGTGGGCCGGGGCTGGGAACACGCCGTCAGCTGGACGGAGGACGCGTCCGGCCATTGGCACAACGACGATGGAACTATCACAAAAAACGTAAATGAGTCGTCTGCAGCTGAGCAGGCTCACATGCTTCCCGCGACACAAAGATAAGCCAATCTCAAACTTTTGAGCAGGCTCACATCCTTGATGATCGGTCTGCTGCTGGGTGAGCGTGCACGCTCACAGTGTTTCCATCGACGATTTGAATAAACCGTTCGATAATTGTGCCGGATAAATTGTATTGGAAGCTTCGACACAGATTGTCGGGCTATTGGGACCGGTTTGCACCGGTGCCTCCCAATATGTAATTTCTTTTCGAAAATAGAAGACAATTCAATCTAAGATTTGCAAAATAAAAATATGTTATATAGTATTGAACACATAAAATAGTTACATGATAAGTAACTCATATAATTATTCATATTAAATTAACTTGCATGCTCAGTTCAGGCCGTCTGGTTGTCTTTGTGTGTCCACAGATGTACAACTAGATCATTTTGCAGTTGCACGTGGATTTTTTCCTCTCGGGTTTCGATGTTCATGATAAGAAAATTGGCAAACTCTCATGAAACTTCATGATCAACCTGGATAAGAGACCTGATGATAGTACGGGTGATCATCGGCAAGTAGAGGAGCATCACGCTCACACTTTTTTTAGAACATCACGCTCACTCTCGATAATCATGTTGTGCATGGTAATACAAGTCATCATCACCTACCACATCTGCTCTTTCGACCAGGTTAGAGCAGGGTAACTGACAATAGCAAAACAAGATTGAAGCACACCAAATACCCGCTCAACATCCTTCTTACCACCCTCCTATTCTGAAGAAAACAAGATTGGTTCCAACCTAGAGGGAGCACAAATGTAGACCATTTTGAATAGATGTCATTTGCTAGGTAGTACCACTTTTGATAGGCATGGCCATTGATCTCATATTTGCATGATGGACCATGGCCTTCAGCATGTCTAGATATTTTAGATTAAAATTGTTTTTCTACTTGAGAAGGAAATTAGATTAAAATGCAATTGCGAGTGTCTATTGGGACGCCGGTGGGGGCAGCCACTCCCAAATAGCCCGACAATCTGTGTCTGCGTTTCCAATGACAATTTTTCGGCACAGTAGCCGGACGCTCTTTGTGAGCGCCGGTGGAGATGCTCTGACGTTCGGTCTTTAAGATAGAGGTGGCACCTGTGTTCAAAATAAATAAAAACCTACATAATGAAACTTGTGTGGGATGGTGAGACGAAGCTACTGCTCACACGGAGCCACTCCCAAATAGCCCGACAATCTGTGTCGGCATTTCCAATGACAATTTTTCGGCACAGTAGCCGGACGCTCTTTGTGAGAGCCGGTGGAGATGCTCTGACGTTCGGTCTTTATGATAGAGGTGGCACCTGTGTTCAAAATAAATAAAACCTACATAATGAAACTTGTGTGGGATGGTGAGACGAAGCTACTGCTCACACGGAACTAGCTACTACAGCTACAGAAATTAGGACTACATGATCTCCTGGATAGCTACTGCAGCACATCGCGATTTGCATTACTAGTGTTTTTGCGCTGCTAGCTCACCTGAACTTGCAGCGGCGTCGGGAGGAAGAAGACCCGCCCGGACAAGTCTCCAAATGGGTCAGTGGCGCTGGGTCGTCATGCAGCCGGCGGATACGAGCGGACATTTGTTGTCCGTTTTGACGATGGACAAATGGGTCTTCTCTTCTGCGTTGGAGTTGGCCTAAATGAAGACTTTATGAAGAATCGGAAATCTCTAGTGATTGTTTTATGCTAAGATGATGATTAATCATAGAGTTAGACCTTTTAATGGAACTTGGTTAAACAATAGTCATTCGTATGGTGCCCTCATAGTAGAGTTAAAAAATCCTTTCTTTAATTGAAATTGTTCGTATATTTAGCTATCAGGATGTGACTTTTGTGATAGGAAGTGATTTTCGTAATTGTTCTTATATTTAGCTATCAGGATGTGACTTTTGTGATAGGAAGTGATTTTAGTATCTTTATAAAAGCTAGTGAGTGTCTTGCTGGTAGGCAATTCACTTGGTCTAACCACATGTAAACCCTCAGTTTTAGAAAATCAACAAAGATTTACTCCATCCGTTACTAAAAGTAAGGCATGTAAATTTTCCAAAAAGTTAAACAATGCATGCATAGTTCGACCAAGCTTATATAAAGAACTATCAACATCATGAAAACTATTTCTCACATGATATCAATATAGCATTATGGTTGTTGAACATTTTTTGCAAAAACTTGTTTACAGTGCTTTAGTTCTAAAAGGCGAATATTTTTTCATTCTGCTCACTGAATCCTAGGCATTTTTCTGTAAAAAAAATGAAACAAGATGCAATTTTCTTTACATTGTGCTTATCACTTACTGGCCGACGTACTGACCTAGTGAGCAGACACAAGCTGGGTGGTCGACACGTATCCAGTGGTACCACTATTTTCAAATCAGTTGTCCGTAGGACTTGCCACTTTGGTGCTGCCAGCCAGTCTACAATTGGTGACACAACGACGATAGAACTATCACAAAAACGGAAATGGGCAGTCTGCAGCAGTGCAGGCTCACACACGCTGCCCGGGACAGAGATATCATCAGCCGGTCTCCAATACCTTTGCCCAGAGATCCAGACATGGATTGATACGGACGTCTGTGTTTGATTTCTTTCATTGCAAGCTCCCGAGAAACTCGTTTAAAAAAAAATCGAAAAAAACCTTTTTGAAGTTTTGAAAAATCGGAAAAACAATCCTAGATTTAGATAGTGATATGATCTAAAGTGTGCAAAATTTTAACTCGAAAACCATTGTCTTGCAAGGTGTGTAAAATTGACAAATGGTTCGATCTGAGTGGTGAAGTTCGAAAACTTTAAATTTTGTCCGATTTGTCTTTTTTGTGTAGCTCAAATATATCGAATTTTGGGTTAAAATTGTGCACGCCGGTAGATCTCGACACTATGTACATCTGGGATTTATTCTCGATTTTTCAACTAAAAGTGCTGATTTTGAAAAAAAAAAAAAACCGAGCTTACTCGAGCTCGGGTTCCATTTGTAGTTTCTGTAGTGGGGACGGGGTATTATTGTTGTTTTGGCTGTTCGGGTTAGACTGGGACGACCACTTGTTTGGTTATCTACATTATGTTCGTCAGCTGTCACAGCCATAAACCAAGCAAACGTAGTCTAAAACGGTTGGACGGTTAAGCTCACTTCTACTTAGCATGCTAAACTGACCTCACATTTCTTTTGTACAACACCACATTTGTAAAGAAAAAATCCAGCATGAAAGTATTGCGGACTGGCGAGACAAAGCTACTTCACAAAGGAATTTTGAAAAGATCAACGTGTGTGACGAATAACGTGAAAATGGTCTGGCTGACGTCAAGGGTTGGGTTTTTAACTTTTTATGCTAGAGGTGGCACTTGTATTCAAAATAGAAAACTTACATAATGAAAGGTATGTGGAATGGTGAGATGGAGCTACTGCTCATAGAGATTTTAAAAAATTAACCATGGGCAATGAATTTCGCAAATTCGATATGCATGAGCTTCACACTGAAACACGAAACTAGAGATTTGTGGTTAAAGAAACTTGGAATCAATTGCGACAATGGAATCATATCGTCAATGTGGACCTTTTTGTTAGACACCGAGTGTTGGTGCAGAGAGAGATACAGAGAGAGTACATAAAGATAAGAAGAACTACTCTCGTTGTGCAAATTAAGCGTTTCCTAGGGATATGACTAAGCACTGCTTTAAGCGGCATGTGGACTAACGTGGTACGTCTTCGAGGAAGTGTGCTACAAAACTCAAGCACACAACTAGTTGGACGTACTCAAGCTATCTAGGATGTCCAAATACTTCAAGATCCGTGCAAGATCAGTTTCAGTGGTTCCTTATGTTGAAGTCGGAGTCGCTGCAGGGTGTGCAGCTTGATGACGATGACACAGAAGGCAACCTCGACGACGACTCTAGCTTCGGTGGTGTGTGTGCAGTTTGCGTGGGTAGCCAGGGTGGCTGTGTGTGCCCTCATGACGTTGTCGAGGGTGTTGTTTCGGTTTTAGGCCGGTTTCCCGCTAATTAACCGGTCAATTCTCACTTCTTCTTAATTAATGAAAATGGCAAGTCTTTTGCCTCGGTTCAAAAAAAAAGTTTCAGTGGTTCCTTATGTTGAAGTCCTATTTTTCATAGAGATGACGCCCTGGATTTTATCCTCTTCTCCTTTGTATCAATGATAACGTACACAATTACATCAACCATTGTAACGTCTCTAGACATTTAGCATGAATGGATATTGTATTAGCATTTGATGCACAATTTTGTCAACAGGTTTGAACTTCAGTTTTGAATCTGTACCAAATCCATTTAACATGATCTCTGACATTCAAAACTTGTATCCATACATTAACAAAAAAAAGATATATATTGCACTTAAATTTTTCTAGATCCATGCATTAACAAGAATTATAGATCAACATCAAATTTATGCATTAACAAACAAAACGCATGGAACAAAGGATTTTGAGATCCGACTTTTAGGTTTTGCATCCAACGTTTCACATCCAACAATCAAGGACAAATATTTTCTTAAACAATTAGCACGAAGAAAAATATCATCCAATCAAAGAACCATCTCCACATGCATACCATTTAGAAGCAAACAAAATAACTATTTGATAGGAATAACAAGTTATACTCTCTAACCAAAAAATCGGCCATTAAAAAGAAAGTACCCACTTGATCCTAGGATGGCCGGTCTAAACATCCAGACTACCACCACAATCCTATTTGGAGATATGTGGCAAAAGTTTAAAAAAAAGAGAGAGAGAGAGAGAGATAGCTTTCGCTGCACACACTGTTTAGGTCGTAGAAAAATATAATTTGTAAGTTTTGTAAAATGTTAAAAAAAAACACATGTATTGATGCTGAGTTGAAAATTGCCTATGCATCGTCAAATAATACGACAATTAGCTATGTTTAATAAAGATGAGAAATTGAGAAATTATATCTGACGAATCATCCGCTTAGATTTTGATAGTATCAACCACGAACGGGAGAAATTTTGACAAAAGAGACCACCTCGCGAAATGAATTGTCAAAAAGGACCACCTCAGAAAATTATTGTCAAAAAGGACCACCTGAGCCGTGGCGGCAGGATCCCCAGGCGACACGTGTCCCCTGCCGCCACCGGGCGAGGCGCAGGAACCTGCCGCCACGAGCAGAGGCGGCACGTCCGCGGAGCTGCTGGTGGTGGGCCCAGCCGCCACAGCCTGTGGCGGCATGGTGACGTGGAGCCTGCCGCCGGCACTGCGCAGAGCTGCTGGTGGGCCCAGCCGCCACCGCCTGTGGCGGCATGCTGACATGGCGCCTGTCGCCGTGGGCCCGGCCGCCAGCGCCCGTGGCGGAACGTGACGTGGAGCACGGCAGGCGGCGTGCCGCCTCTGCCCATGGCGGCAGGGGACACGTGTCGCCTGGGGATCCTGCCGCCATGAATATTTGACAAAAAGGACCACCTCCACAAATGACTTGTCAAAAAAGACTACCTCTCAAATTGAGAACAAGCAAGAGCGCACCCCCTGGGCGCCCTCTCGCGCTGTCCACGTGGCGTTCTTGTTTTGTCCCGTAGCTGTTGGTTTTGTCTTGCTCATTTTGTACTGCGCCTCGATGTACTGCCTCATCGGTCTGTACTGCACTTTGCATTGTACTGCACGCGAGCCCGGCCGATCGAAGGGAGAGAGGAAAAACAAGAAAACGCGTCCCCTTCAATCCACTTTTCCTCCCAGCGCACGACTCCTCCACCCATTGCACGCCGCCGCCGCCGCTCCGTCGCCTTCCCGCAGCCTCCTCGCGTGTCGCCAGCCGATGGGAAGGGAAAACCACCACTGCCTCCTCGCGCTGCTCGCTCGCCACCTCCATCTTCGTCCTCGTCGGGGTCCGTCCATGGCGTGCTGCCCAGCATGCCGGTGAGTGCGACCCAGCGGTCCTCCCCTCTTCCGTGTGCTGAAGAAGAAGGGCTGGAATGGAGCGCGGGCGCCGCCACCTCGTGCCTCGCATCGGGCGGAGCAGTCCCGAGGACCGTGGCCGTGCTCCTCGTCGTGGGAGAGCAGGGCGGCGGGGTCTTCACGGTTGGCGTGGAGGAGCAGGAGAGGCCAGCGTTGTGAGAAGGAGCAGAGAGGGCTGGCGGCATGGAGAAGCACCAGCGGGGTCGGCGGCGCATCGACGAGCTCGACTCGCTCCGAGGCGACGGGACGGCCGCAGTGCCGGGTCGGCGGACGCACTGGAGGAGTGTGCCCCCGGAGGAGGGCGGCGGCACGGAGGACCACGAGCTGAGTTGCAGCGGTCAGGATGTGCGTGCGCTCGTCACTCAACCCTACGCGTCGACCTCTCGCGTGCTTCTCCCAGGCACCACGGCGTCCTCTTGAGGAGCTCGGCTGGTGGCTTGACGCCAAGGTGAGCATCTCCCAATCCTTATTTCCACCCGCCCCTGATCTCTCTTCTCTTTTCCACGGATCTGGATTTTCCAAACACTGGTGATTGATCCGGTAGTAGCTGACATGAGCTCCTCACAGTCCTCCGTATCTATACCTCCGATTTGCAGCTTCTTCATGAATTTTCTTGGTTAGATTTCTATTGCAGTGAGGTAGGGACAGTGCGGAGGATGCACTTCGCCCCCAACTTCTCCCATGTGGTGCCTCCTCCGTTCCGCACAGCCCAGCGGCCAGTGAAGCGGATTTGCGACTTAGAAGGCCGAGAGCTATTCTCCGATCTGGCGTCCGCTGCAACTATCCATGTACAAAATTATTAGAGTCCCTGTATTTTACGAGATTGTTGAGCCATTAAATGATGCATATTTTGGTCATGGTTACTCTTAGGTAGTGATAGGTATATTTGCATTTTACCATTTAGTTATCTTATTCATTTCAATAGCAGGGATGCAATCTGAATTGGCTTTTGTGGCGAAGGAATACAAACTGCATATGCAGTATGGAATTAGCTTTATCTTGCTTTTCATAATCCGCACATGCTTTTCGCTTATCCAAATTTACTGCAAGATTGAGTTCGTAGTAGCTTCAGAACCAGGTGAAGAGGTTCTCGCTGGGCTCTACCTACACAAACTCCTACAGCTATTTGTGTTTGATTGCTTACTGTAATTAACAAATTGCTTCAATATTTAGCTTCTGTTACTTCTTGAATTAAACTTCTATTTTCTTGCAATACCATGTGATATATCTTTATGACCTCATAAATTTCTTCTGATCATTTGCCACTATTTTTCAGGTGTGTTTGCTGACCTTGAAGCATGCAAATATCAGGTGCCTTCCTCTTTCTTTTTTGTCCTGATTTTGTCGAGTGTTAAACTAATGCTTTTCGTATTTTCTTTAATGGGGAAATATTGGATAGTCATGTACACACAGTGTCTACATATTTATTTAGCCATTTTGCAATATGGTTCTTGCTAATGGCTCATACTCTAATAATCTTCAGCAGATGGCTGAGTATCGAATATCTTATTTATGGGGGAAAGAAAAGTGAGTAGGATCAGATGGCAAGTTGGATAGTGAATAATGAATTGTACAGCGGCAACGTTGTTTGCTGAATTCAGGTAATTCTCTCTCTTTCTAGAGTTATAATTTACATATTATTTTCTTTATCATATTCATTTATTCATAAACCTTGTGTAAACCAAACTGGAACATAAATCGACTTGGTGCAGTGAACCTTTTTTTCCAGAGTAGCCGTATATTGATGTGTTGTTTGATTTTCTCTGCAGATTCCTAGGATTTACAATGTATACAGGTCCTATTAAATAAATGGACAATTCTTAGAGAGGACTTAAGGACAAACAGATTTCCAAACATGGTGGTCGTTGATTCACCTTTAAGTGCTTCAGGTAACTTTCCATTCTTATCTTCCTCCCATCTTATCCCTTTTCCCATTGTGCAGATCCCTTTTTATCCGTGGTTAGAAGTATTTGATGAAAATCCTAGCTAAGATTAACGTATGTACTATTTATGCTCCATCTAGCTGTTTTTTGCAGGACACTCCTAAGTGTATTATTGTGGAAATGTGAGCGGATAACCCCTGATGAAAACATGTCCCTGCCCTGAATGCAGAAACACATTAAATATTTGTGTCTCAGCCGAGACCGGTACTTATGCGACGACAAGTTCATCAGCAGGTAATGAATTATCTTCTATCTATCAAAGCAGTTACATCTTCTCAAAGATACAACACTTATTATCAAGATGGCTGGCAGCGAGGAG
This sequence comes from Poa pratensis, assembly GCA_947311845.1. NCBI lineage: Eukaryota > Viridiplantae > Streptophyta > Magnoliopsida > Poales > Poaceae > Poa > Poa pratensis. Next base: position 12,681,082 of record CAMZMU010000094.1, read on the forward strand.
AAGGACTTGAGCGGTGACAGCGAGGATGAGAGGTTGTCGTATATGCACATGACTATACTAGAGATGTGCTATTTATTATGAGCCTCTTACCTTTCTATCTAAAGTCTCCACATCAAATAGAACTGGTACCAGCCCTGAGATGCCTTGAACTGATGAGCAGATCAGAGTACTTGAGGTTATTAGGCTGGACTATATATTGCTTGGAGGCGATGCATGATTGGACCGGTGTTCTTTTGCAGGGAGAGTGGCAGCGTCTTGCTTTGGTTGTCTGTTACTCTATGTTAATGTTATTAGACCATTGGCATAGGTTCTTTCCCTTATGTGTAAAGACATCTCCTCCTTCCTCTATGTTTATCTCTACCCTTTTTTTAGGGAGCTCTAGCTCAACCTCTTCTTTATTCCATTGTGTGACTGATATGTATACCACTGCTAAGATGAGGTGCAGGGACAAAGAGGAAGTAAGAAGCTACCTTTTTGGTGGCCTTCCAGTGAACACAAAAGTTATGTGATTGTGTTATTGCTACTAAGTGACATTGCATCTCCTATTGTAATGAAATTATTTTGCGGTAAATTGTTTTGTGCTTCGACTATGTGCTTCCATTTTCAGAACAAATATTTGAGAAAATTTCTAAAATTGGGGCGCACCTGACCGGCTAGGAGGCGCCCCGAGGGGCGCCCCAGCCTCTAGTAAATTGTCAAAAAGAACCACCTTTCTCGTGGCGGCAGGGCTCCCAGGCGACACGTGGCACCTGCCGCCACTGTCTGAGGCGGCTGGACCTGCCGCCACCAGGGCAGGCGGCACCCTGACGTGCAGGTGCAGGCGTGCATGAACGGGAGCAATGAGCCTGCCGCCACCAAGGCAGGCGGCACCCTGCTGCATGCATGTTTTCACGATCATATCTCCTAGCTTTGTTGAAATTGTCTTTTTTACTGAGCCCGAAATACGTGGTATTTCGCAATGAAATTTTGCATGATGGTAGTACATAGAGTTGGCTACATCTAGATTTTTTTTTTCAAATTTTTTGAGACGTATATAAAAATTCAAAACAGGGGAGCTAGCTAGCTAGCTTGCATGTCCAATCTTTCCTGGCATGCATGCACGTTTCACAGTAAAGATCCATGCGTGCACCAGGGTGCCGCCTGCCCTGGTGGCGGCAGGCCCCGCCTCAGACAGTGGCGGCAGGTGTCACGTGTCGCCTGGGGGCCCTGCCGCCACGAGAAAGGTGGTCCTTTTTGACAATTTATTTGAGTGGTGGTCTTTTTTGACAATTTATTTGTGGAGGTGGTCCTTTTGTCAAATATTCTGCCGCCATGGCTCATGTGGTCCTTTTTGACAATAATTTTCGGAGGTGGTCCTTTTTGACAATTCATTTCGCGAGGTGGTCTCTTTGGTCAAAATTTCCAAACGGGATTCCAAAATTTCGTTCTAGCAATGACAGGAAGTAGCTACTGCAAGCTACAGAAATTAGTACTACATGATCTTCTGGACAGAATTCGTACTACATGAACTAGCAATGCCAGGAACTGCGCCTGAACGCCTAGAGTTAGTTGATCAAGCAAAGTTTTGCTCACTGGTGACGAGCCAACAGCAAAAACGTTTCTTCCTCCAGCGCTGGTAACTCTCCAGAGCATGCTCTGCGCGCCGCCGAACGTGCTCCTCGCAGCACAGGACCTGCTGCACCGCGGCCACCTTGGTGCTATCCAGTTCCTCCTCCAGCGCACGCTTCGCCGCGACGAGCCTGGCCATCGCCTTCGCCACCTCCGCCCCCTCGATTACGAGCTCGGGCCTCGCCTTCCCCTGCTCCGCCACATCTGCTGCTCGCTTCGCTGCTGTGAGCTCGGCCTTCGCCTTCACCACCTCCGCCTCCGCCGCGGCGAGCCCGGCTTTCGCCTTCGCCAGCTCCGCCCTCGCCGCGGCCAGCTCGGCCTTGGCCTTCTCCCGTGCAGGCTCCCAGACTGTGGTGTCTCTGTCGAAGCTGCTAGACATGTTCTTTGGCTTGGGGGAGAAGCCGGCGGTGGCGAACGCACACCGGACAGCGGCGTGTTCAGCAAAGAAAGAAGCGGCTCCTCCTCGCCGTTGGCTTCCTGCAAACTTCTCCTTTTCCTGTACGAAGGGGGCGACCCTGGTGCGTCGCTGTTCGGCTCGGCTTTTACCTTCTTCAACGGCGCGGCCGCCTTCTCCGCCAGCATACTCTTCATCATGGTGTAGACAGAAGGATCCAAACCTAGCACACAACACCGACATCAGCTCTCCATGAAACAGGGGAAACAGAGGGATATCGATCTTTGAACATTACCTTCCGGGCTGGAAATAATACAAGTGGAAGTAGGCGGCGGCGGTGGCGGCAATTTGGTGGTTATCATGACGGCTGCAAGGTTGCTGTTTGAGAGATACTTCCTGAGATCAACGGCCGCGCCGCCGTGAGCACAAAGCAGCTCCGCCGCCGATTTCTTTTCCTCACCGGTGAGCGCCGGGTTTTCGAAGGAGCTTTCCGACGGCTCGCCCCACTCGACGGGGCAAGGCCACGGCTCCGGCGACGTGAGGAAGAAGAACTCATGTCTCCAGTACTTGACGGAGATCGAATTGTTGTGGGGCATCCCCGTGAATCGCAAGCCGGAATTGTGCCTGGATTGGAAAAAGTACCAGCCTTTTCTCTCTCCTTTGGTTAAGTTAGACAGCTTGAAGAAGTGCCGGAACACGGCGAGCGACGGTGGCACACCGACGGAGTGACAGAGCGCGAGGAAGCCCGCCATGGTGCGCCATCCGTTGGGCGAGAGCTGGGCCGGCGCGATGCTGAAGTGGGCGAGCGCCTCGCAGAAGAATCCGTGAAGCGGGACGCGCATGCCGGCCTCCAGCGCGCGGGCGAGCACGCAGATGGCCCCCGGCGGAGGCGCCGCGTTCGCGCGCAGTGCGCCGGCGGGGCGCGCAGTATACTGCTCGGGGACGCCGTGCTGCTTGCAGACCACGTCGAGCGTGTCTTGCGTGCGCAGGAACGAGGCGAATTCCTCGGGACGTCCGCGCCCCGTCCGCGGCCTCGACTGCACAACGGCGGCGGAAGCGTCGAGGTCCATGGCGCTGGGGACGGCAGCGCCGAGGTCGATGGTGGAAGAGGAGGGCATCGCGCGAGGGTGCTCCTGTCCGGCGTGGCGTCTGGTTTCCTGCTGTTCTGTTTTGGTGTGCAGCGGAGAGATGAAGGTGCAGACAAAGGGCAAAGACACTTTCGACTGGTCGCTTGGTCCTGTTTTGAGATGTTCGCAAAAGTAAATGAACTACTCTCTGAATTTGTAAAACTAAATTAGTAGGATTTACATACAAAATCATGTTAAAATATGACAAACTGCATACCATGAACAAAAGGTGTAAAAATATTGATGGGTGTCATACAGTGGTTGTGCCGTGGAGTTGCATTGCAGGCTCTACTATTATTCTTATTCCTATCTATATAAGTACAACTAGTTTGAAAAAAATCCTTAGAGAAGATTAAATGTTGATTGTATGTAAGTATCCGTAACAATCCCAAATTTATAACATACATCGACTTATTTTGTTGTCTCTTTAAAAGATTTTCCCCTATACATCTTTCTCACAAGCAACTTGAATCCCATCTCTTATATTCTACTCCCTATTTTTACGGAAAACATTTTTGCCTCCCGAGATCCAGTGCTCCTTCAATTTAAAAAAAAAATCAAAAAACGTATTTCTAAGTTTCAAAAAATATGAACAAAATCATGCATGTTGCCACTAATGTATCCCACAAATGTGCAAAATCTCGATTGAAACACTTTATATTCTGAGCAACACAAAAATCACAAATCTCGTATATTTCGTAGATTTGAAAGTGTGTACATTTGGATCCACGTATTTGTCATTTTGTGTAAACAAGAATATAAAGTATTTAAAATCGAGATTTTGCATGTTCGTGGGATTTATCATTGACAACATGCATAATTGTTTTCATTTTTTTTGAAACTTATAAGTATATTTTTGAATTTTTAAAACAGAGTGAGCACTCGATCTCGGGAGCAAGAAATCTCTACTCCTATTTTTGCCGATAATATATTTGGATTAATTAGGATTTGATTATAGCTCGATACGAAAAAACATGTCAACAATAATTACTTATTGCAAGATCACATTATTTGCCCTTGGTCTCAAAAGATGTAAAAATTATGATGCATGGTCTCTGAGAAAAGAAAAAAGAATTGTGTTTTAGTTTGCAATTCTACTACTCACTCTGGTTCGTTTTAAATGTCGCAGAGAGAACTATCGAGTTGCATTGTATCACTGGCCACAATAAATTATGATTATAGGGAATCTATTACTACATGTTTGTAATCCCTATTAATTGATTCAGGTAAGCTGAGAACGTATCCTATGCACCAACTAATTGTTGCACCAAGGTGCACCCAGTTCCGGTTGACCACCTAAAACATTTTTAGTTTTTTTAGAAAAGAGTTTGGACATAGATAATACTAATATCTAAAGTTTCACAAAATTTCAAATGGATATTCATAACATAGATCAAGAAACAAAATAAACAAGTCTGATAATGAATATTTCAAAGTTTAAGTTGGCCTTGGATTTGATCCATTGTCACTATTGATAACAAAATTGTCATTTTTTGTGTTGATTCTATATATCCATTTTAGACTTGAATTTTTGTGCCGACATATATTTATGTTGTGTCAATGTCCAATCTTTCTTTCAGACTTTTTAAAAACTTTTTATTAATATGTTTTGAAATCATATAAAAATCATCGTAAGTGGCATCATAATCTAATATGTTTTTTCTTCTATTATTATGTTTTTTAATTCCCGCTAATTAAAGAGGTCTTATTTTCTAGATCACGAGGCATGAACTAGTCATAAACCCATACAGAGATTATCAGCAAAAAATTACCGTGCAACCTTAACGGAAACCCGACCGTGCAGACTATAAGACAGGGGTAGAGAATAAGATTAGCATTCCTCTACTTGTTATTGAGCTTGCTTCCTTCACGTGCATTATGTCGAGGGTAAATACATTTTAAAAAGGATTAAAAATTTGTAATTTCAATCTTATTGTTGTCACTCTTTGTATTGTATAATTTAACCATTAAAATTTAGGGATCATGCACTCTATCTTACAAAAAATCTGTTTGAAAGTTCTGATGAGCTCTAGAGTTGAGTTTGGAAGTTAGGTGCACCGAACCCATTTTCTAATACTTAGTAAAACTATATTTAATAATTTAAAAAATTAAGAAAAAAATCACACATAGACATCGGTTAGAAACTTAGACATGTAAAATTGTATAAACTAAAAAAAAATTGTTACCTAGGTGAAAATAGAGTGCTACATTGTAAATTTTTAAACTTAGCACTCTATTTTTCTAAGCTCTATTGGTGACCGTAAATTCATGCATATTTTTCCTTGTGGGTGGTCTATTAGAGCTCTTTGTTTTTCTCCCCTTCTCTGGTTTGAGAGTCGCTCAACAATGCCTCCCTTCTTCGGTCATGTCTCCTCTCCCTCCGGCGGTGTTACCGCTGGGGTGGGGGTGAGAGGGGTGATAGGGTTGTATTTGTAAAGAGGTCTAGGTTTTACTTAGATTTTTTACAATATGCGCCTGGCGCTATGCCATCTTGAAGCTCGGTCTTTTCGTCGGTGCGCAGAGCTGACAAATGGCATTACCTCCCGGTGGTCGGATCCAAGGAAGATGACGGCGGCGAGCAGATTTGTCCATGGCTTCGCCTCCGATAAGCTTGTGTGTCCCCTAAGTCAGATCGTAGTTGTACTTTTTCCTCTTTCTTGTACCTTCGTTGTTTTGGGGGAGGTGCGGAGGGGTTGCCACCCAACGTGGTAATCAAGAGAGGTGTCATTTTGATTCATAGCTATCGGCGACAAATCGGGTGCAATAAGTTCTACAGCTGATCATGGCTTCCTGTTCGGGGATCTCCATCCGTTCGCATTATTGGCTGGGCCAAGGGCAGCCAATTTGGGCTTGTGCATCTGCTCATCAAACAAGTCTTTGGAGACAACTATTTTCGTATCTCCACACCATGGTGCCACAAAAGAGGCAAGGCATCTCCGTCGATTTCTGCCGGTCAAATCTGGTGTTGTCGGCGCGGCGAGGGAGTTGGGCCATGTGGTGTTGTTCCTGACATGGGACACACTCGGTTCTTAGATGAAAATGCACAGAGTAAGAATGGCACAATGCGATTTTAATTTTACTCTATCGGGTCCTTGTAAAAGTTTTGGACCAGTTTTTATTTTTCTTTCATGTTGGTCACGTTGCATGTTGTTTCGTCGATAAGATCAATAGTTAAGCGGCTCTGGTCTTACGAGGACATTCCATGTTCTAAAGAAATGTGGCCTTGTTGTGTCAAATAAACCCTCTTAACATTGTCGAATCTAGACACGTTAATACATCAAATCAACATATGCATGTTGATCATGTTACTTTGATAAGGGTCTCAATTTTAGAAGAGTCTCTCGGTCCACGATCAAATTTATCGTGGTTCAGAAAATCAAAAAGGCCGACTAAGATTGTGTTTGGTATCATGTGGTGGATTATCATAATCCCACTTTCTCGGCCCGCTTTTCTTTGTGTTTACATATCTTTGTGTTTCATTTTCAACAAAAGGTTTAACAAATCACACCATGACATAGTTCCGTAACCACAAATTGATGGTTAGATTTTAGTCCACGCCGTTGCCAGCCTCACATATCTTTTTATCACTAAGATGTAGTATCCGTTATCAAGTGTTGAGGGCACAAGCTCACCGTGTGGGGTCGACAAAATACACTTCAAACTTTCACAAGTTATTGCGAAACATAATTTGTAATTACTTGAGAACATATCTTAAACTGTTTACAATTTTATAAATCCCAAGAATCATTGGTCCAACCTCGAGAACCGTGCACTTTTTTATATATTTATTTACTCTGGGAATAAACATTGCATTTTTTGCACCATATTACCAATCTATTACATTACCGTCTATATATATTTTATGCATATGTGAATAAATTCATAAAATAAATCGAGTATTAGTTAAATCTCAATCAACAGAGACTTATGCAATACGTCCGGTGTACGAAGGTTAAAACAGCTTGGTCATTCTTAAGGATGAACTACTTTGTACCGATGGAGTCTCCCCAACTTCGTTTCACGAACCATACAAGTCAGGTCCAGGGTTATTTTCTTGGTTTTTTTTGCATTACTCTTGTCATGATCTTGAGAAAGGTATTCTCGTGATCGGGAAGCTAAAGCTACTCATGGCGAACGTGTCGAAACGTGGTAGCTCCCGCAATATGGCAAACGATTCTTGCCGCTACAGAACCCACTGCTTGGGGTCATACTTGGTGGATGGTTCCGGCCGTCTCTTGTGCCCGCCACCGGGCTGCACCGGCAACTGGGTAGTCGTCGGCGTCGAGGTAGTCGCAGGCGAGGGCGTGGCGTGTGCCGACGAGTCATCTAACCATCAATCAGGGTGAAGATGAAATGCGTCAAGAACGTTCAAGAAATCAATCGGCAAGTGCATCATGCAATGTCAAGAGCGACACCGGCCAGAGAGCGCGACGCGCCTCGTGTCCTCGGCGCCGCCCTCCTACTACCTCGCCAGCGCTCGTACCCGTCCAACGCGTGCTCCGCGCGCCGCCGGACGTGCTCCTCGTTGCCCAGGATACGCTGCACCGCCTTCTCCAGCTGCGCCTCCACGGCCGCCCGCTTCGCCTCCACATTCGCCCGTGCGGCGAGCTCCGCCTTTGCCTCCTGCAGCTGCTCCCGCAGTGCGGCCACCTCCGCGTCCCGCGCCACCAGCTTCTCCTCCAGCTCCAGCACGTAGCTCAGGGAGAATGACGTGCAGTTCACAGCCTGCAAACAAACGATTTACCACCAGATAGGACACCGGACCGGAGAGAACGATTTGCCGTTGCATTTGCTTGGTTGCTGGATGCATACCTGCAGAATCGCCGCGTAGCTCGACCTGACGATGTCGGAAGGCTCGCTCGCCGCGAACACGCGCTCCTGCGGCGGCGCGACGGAGCCCTGCAGCAGCTCCCGTGCAGCCTTCCAGTCCGTGGTACCTCCTCTGTTCCTGCTGGGAATGTGCTGTGGCTTCCTAGGAAAGCCCGGTGGTGGCGAACACACGACGGAGAGCGGCACAGAAGGAGGCGGATTCTCCTCCTCGCCGTTGGGTTCATCATCCAGGCACCTCTTCTTCCCGCACAAAGGTGGGGATCCTGGCGCGGTGCTGCCCGACTCGGCTTTCACCGTCTTCGTCGACGCCGTCGCTCGCGCGGCCGCCTTCTCCGCCAGCATAGTTTTCATCATGTGGTAGACGGAAGGATCCATGCCTACCAGGCACACAAGAGCGACATCAGCAGTCCATAAAACAGGGGAATGAGATGGATCTGGATGTTCAGTTACCTTTGGAGCTGGGTGTAATACAGGTAGAAGAAGAAGCCGGCGGCGAAAGTGTTGATGCGGCCATGGCGCCGGCATGGTTGCCATCGCAAAGACATGTGTTGATATCAACCGTGGCGCCGTAAACATCCAATATCTTGGCCGCGGATCTCCTTTCCTCACTGGTTAGCGCCGGATTTATGAAGGAGCTCTGTGACGGCTCGCCCCACTCCACGGGGCAAGGCCACGGCTCGGGCGACGAGAGGAAGAAGAACAGCTTCCTCCAGTCCATGGGAGTGTTGGGCAACCCCGTGAAGCGCAAGCCGGACTTTTGCCTGGATTGGAAACAGTACCAGCCTTTCTGCTTGCGGTTGACGATGGAAAGCAGGAAGAAGCGCCGGAACACGGCGAGCGACGGCGGCACGCCGGCGGAGCGACAGAGCGCGAGGTAGCCCGCCATGACGCGCCACCCGTTGGGCACGAGCTGGGCCGGCGCGATGCCGAAGTGGGCGAGCGCCTCGCAGAAGAAGCCGTGCAGCGGGACGCGCATCCCGGCCTCCAGCGCGTCGGAAGATGGTGCCGCCGGCGGTGCCACCCGTCCAGCTCCCGGCTTCCTCACCGACGAGGCCCCCTCTGCCCGTTGACCCGCCGCCAGTGTAGCGGTGCAGCCCCATGTTACCCCGACCTCAACAAACATGCCGCCAGGCAGGGAAGACCCGAGCCGTGGAGCATCATGGCGGCTGAAGAGGAGACCTTGCCGGATGGATTCGCCGCTAGCAGAGCTCGTCGGCGTCGGATCCGGCTTCCACGCGATGGAGAAGGAGGTTGGCTGGCGGGGCAAGTTGGGGGCGGAGCTAGCGGTGAGGCGGGTGGAGTGGGGGAGATGTGCGAGAGGGAGGGAGAAAAAAACGGGTACTCGCACGGGAGGAAAAAAAAAGGCACTCGCACGGTTAACGTCCGTTAAATCGATGTGTGGTGGGAAATGGCCTATAGGGCCGATCTATGGCTGGATGCTCATGCGTAGCTATACCCCATGTTAGCCCACTATTTTCGATACAAAAAAATTGCATTGTATATTTGCACGATTATAGTATACATCCTTGAAAACACGCAATAAAGTTTTCAGATTTTTCAAATTATTTTTAGATTTTTCAAATTATTTTTTATAAAATCGTAGAATCAGTGGAGCTCGGGAGATATATATTTTTTACTTTCCGCTATCTGTTCTCCTATATCATTGTTCAAACTTGATGTTTGTTATCCCTTTGCTCTGCGCCTCTGCCCGGTCCAGGAAACTTGCGATGGCATGAGTAGCCGGAGCAACCGAAAGACCTTTGATGCTTCCGTTTTCAAAGTTCAAACCCATAAATTCGTCCACGCAAGACAAGACCCGTCAGGCAGGAAAAGCTGCTCGCCTCCTCGGGAACCAAACACCAAGAATCATTACGCTTGTGCACCAGCCGCTTCATCTCTGTTTCTCATCTTCCTCTTCCGCCTGCTTGGACAACAGTGCCACACGGGAGACAATGAGCGCGCCCGCCGCCACACGAGAGCCACCCCGCGCCGGGCGCGGATTCGCTGACGTTGCCTTCGCTGACTTTGCGTGACTTTGAGTCACTTACATGTGGGGCCCACCATGTGTGGGGCCCACATGTAAGTGACTCAACGTCAGCGGGAGCAAAGTCAGCGAATCTCAACCCCCCCGCGCCATGCTTTCCTCCTCCTCCTCCTCCGCCTCTTCCTCCTCCTCTTCCTCCTCCGACGATGACGTCGACGACCCCGACTACGGAGTCGACTCCTCCTCCGACGACCTGGACTACCGCGCCGCCACCCCGGACGACGTCGGCCTCTCGAAGCCCTCCGACGCCAAGAGCGCCGTCTCATCCTTGCGCACGCAGGACGAGGTCGACGCGGTGTGCAAGAAATACGGCGTCCCCAAGGACCAGTACACCGCGCACCCTGCCGGCGACCTGCGCGCGAGCTCGTCCCCGCCGCCGGGCGCTGTCTGCGTGTGCGCGCACGCGCTGGAGGCAGGGATGCGCGTCCCGCTGCACCCGTTCTTCTGCGACGTGCTTGCCCATTTCAGCATCGCGCCGACCCAGCTCGCGCCCAATGGGTGGCGCATCATGGCTGGATTCGTGGTGCTCTGCCGCTGCGCGGGCGTGCCGCTGTTGCTAGCGGTGTTCCGCCATTTCTTCCTGCTGGCCGTCCTCAAACACAAGCGCAAAGGTTTGTATTTTTTCCGATGCAAAAACGACTCTGGTCTGCGCTTCACGGGATGCCGGATTCCATCCAGGGTTGGAAGCAGAGCTTCTTTTTCCTCTCGTCGCCCACACGGTGGCCTTGCCCGGTGGAGTGGGGGAGCCGTCCAAGAGCTCCTTCATGGCTCCAGAGCTAACCGGCGAGGAGAAGAGATCGGTAGCTACCCTGCTACGTGTTCACGGCGGCGCCCCCGTCGATATCAGAACGTATCTCCTCGACAACAGTCTTGCCGCCGCCAAGATATCTCTCTCATCGCCGGCACCGACGCCACCGCCGCCGTCGCCTTCCTGTACACCTACTGCCGCCGGTTCCAAAGGGATGGATCCCTCCGTCTACAGCATGCTGAAATCCATTATGGCGGACAAGGCGGCGGCCGCGCAAATGTCGGCATCGGCGAACAAGGTGAATAGCAAGCCGGGCAGCGACGCTCCGTTGAGCGGAAAGAAGAGGAGTCTAGACGAAGCATACGGCGAGGGGGGTCCGCTGCCAAACAATCCGCCTGCCGCCCACGGAAACTCGGTGCCCGTCGGCATGCGTTCGCCGCCACCAGGCTTCTCCCAAAACCGGACGCGCTTTCCCAGGGGACGGCACTACGGCGACATCACCGAATGGGAGGCTGCACGGGACTTGCTGCGAGGCGCCGTCGCGCCACGGCAGGACCGCGTGTTTGCGGCGAGCAGGCCATCCGATGTCTTCGCGTCGGGCTACGTTGCGGTACTCAAGGTATGCCAGCAAATGTGATGTACCTTACCGGTAGGCGAGACTGATCGATCACATTGCTTGTGCAGGCCTTGAACTACGCGGCATTCTCCTTACGCTACGCACTGGAGCTGGAGGAGAAGCTGGCGGCGCGGGATGCCGAGGTTGCCGCTCTGCAGGACAAGCTGGAAAAGGTCCAGGCGGCGCTGGAGGAGAATCTGGCAGCGCGGGACGCCGAGGTTGCCGCTCTGCAGGACAAGCTGGAAAAAGTCCAGGCGGCGCTGCGGTGAAGGCCGGGAGTGTCTGAGGCGGAGCCAAGGCGGCGGCGCGGTCCGGCGGGTATCAGGTTATTTTGATGGCGAGATGACTCGTCTGCAGTTGACTTGAATGGATAGCGTGCGTTTTGCTTGCTCCGCTTTACGAACGATACTATCCGAGTTATCCAGTAGAGTACTAAGTAATATTTATTGTTATCTAGTTCTTGAGATCGTACTAGTAGTTCTTGGGACCATCGGAACAAAGAAGAAATAGGAACAACGCTTACTATCATTTCAGATATTTCTATTTTCTATTTCCTTGTCAAACCTGTTGTTTACCTCCCATTCCGAATTGAAATGGGGCCAACATTATTTCCAAAAATCGGTAATGGTTCTCGTGCTCACTTTTCATTTTTTGAACAATTTCAAAACCATATTTAAGGTCTAAAAAATATCTGAAAAAATTACGCAGAGGCAAATACATATTATGTGTACGCAAGAAATTTCATCATAAAACACTTTGGGCTCATTTGATTCAAACGTACTTCATAAGATTTTTCAAGGATTTTATCCTATATGAATTTTTCTACATTGGTCGTTTGATTCATAGGACTAGTTTCTATAGGAATTTTTCCCATAGGAATTATTGTAATACATCCCATAGGAATTCTACCATTCACTACAACCTCCTTTTACAATTCCTTTACTTTTCCTTCGGCATCAAACACAATTAGGTCATGTTTGATTCGCATGATAGGAAAAACGTAGAAATAGGAAATTTGCAGGATTGTAATGTCATGCCCATTTCAATCCTACTGGATTTCAAATGCATCATTTTTTGTTTGATTCCATCACAGGAAAAACAAAGGATTTTAAAAAACAAGTGTGAGTGGACGTTATAATTCCTATAGGAACTAGTGCAAAGTATTCCATAGGAAAAAAATCCTATGAGATTCAATCCTATGAATCAAACAAGTACCGTAGGAAAAATTGCTAAGAATTTGAATCCTACAAGATTTCTACGCAAATCATTTGAATCAAAGAGGCCCTTACTCTTCCCAAAGGACCCAAGTAGACATGCCATTCAAATCCTATGGGTTTCTTATTCCTACACTTTTTATATCCTATGCATCAAAGAAGCCCTTTGTATTTTGGGCTACAAAAAAGGAAATTTTTGACAAATACAACCCAACATTTCCCTATATGGGCGCCAGCCCTTAATCTTGAATCCGGCCAGATAGAAGAAGTGGCTGAAAACGGCCACCGAAGGCTGCACGCCGGCGTCGTGGCAGAGCAACCCCACTAGGGGATGCCATTTAGAGGGTGCCGCTGTGGGAGGCAACTTGAGAATGGCTGGACAAGTGTCCGACACCACCCAAATCGTGTGGGTTTTGGGTGTTGTCAGATAGAATTTGGGGGTCGCCGGTGGGGATGCTCTTATAGAATTGAGATGGCATGTCTAATTGAATTCTATGGAAGAGTACGTTTCTTTGGCTGTGGTGAAGAAATTTTTCATGAGGTTGGATCTCATGTTATTTTCCTAAAAAGTTTACACTATAAGATTACTATAAGATTCTATTGGATTTTTCCTATAGGATATGATCTATGAATCAAACGACATCTGAAGGAAAAATTCCCATAGGATTCCAATCACATAGGAAAAATTAAGGTAATACACTTCCATCATGGACATGTAGCAAACATTAGTGATGTAGGTGTATCTAAATAAATACCACAATTTAATGAAGGAAAAGCTTGAGTCCAACTGGATGAAACCCTGTTGGATATAGCAAGGAGGGAAACTCAACTCACATGAATGTGTTTATTAGGATTACATGTTGAAACAAACAACACGAGTACCACCATCGGGAGAGCAACCTTCACTGGGATAAATTACTCGCAAAGACAATGAAACATGTAAAAGAAATGCCTCAATACACTCGGGAATTCACCTCACGTGGTTTAGGATTTTTCAATAAGACTAAATGCCCGAGGGTTATTACAGATTTACAGCGAAGCAGGCATACCAGAGGAAATCCAAAGCCATCACAATTTATAGGCAGGTCATCATATAATATATATACACATTGCATTGTAAAATATTACTTCTAAATGTAGTAAGACATATGATTTCATGCACAAGCAACACATCAAGGTCAAACTAGTAAATCAAATTTATAAAATTCCAAGGCCGAAAAAGCTGTTGGGAGTTTGCCTTCAGCAAGTGGGGAGCTCGGAAAGTGGCTATCCACTCCTTGATTGTAGTTTTCCTCTCATAAATTAAAAAGAACATATATTAAAACCTTTAAAAAGGGATTTAGATGTTATGGTAGAAAATGAGCTCCAAATTGAGTGAAACTAGTTGTAATGGATAAGAAATTTAATTTCTAGACGTTTGCAAAAGTTTCTTTTGATTTGGATAAACACAAAAGAGAGATATAGCTTCCAAAAGTTCTAAAAAAATTCTGAATAGTTTCTATCATTTTCTGAAATCCTTTTTCCGAACGGAGGGAGTATATTGTTTTAGATCAAAATACACCTTTAGGGTGGGGACACGTATTCGACCTCGCAAATGTTTTTCAAGAAAACAAATATCTAACGGTGCACGCATTCGACGAGTCTGAGAGCCTTGCTCCATCATGACAAGAACTAACATCCGATCTCTCTAAGCTGAATGGACTTGGCTGGCTGCGACCGGCGAAGAAAAACCTGAAGTCAAAATTCAAAGTCTTCCAGCTGAAACAAAACAAGAGAACTGTCTATTTTTTTGCCCAAAAAACCACCAATTTATTAACATCCACGGCAATATAAAAGACCTAAAAGTAATAAAATTACAATAGGTCACTCGACCAGCTAGCGACGACTACGAACACTGGAGCGAGCTATAGGCGCGTCGCTGTCATTCCCTACCTCACCGGAGTCAGGCAAAACTTGTCGTAGAAAATCTTGTTGTAATAGACTGACGGGAAGTCGTCGTGTTAAGACGTGAAAGGGTTAGCGCAACAGAGCAACAACCCTTGCCAAACAAGAGAACTGACTTGGAAGATAAGAACTTCACCTTCATCGCTCCTTATTTCCAAATGAAACCGCGGTTTAGATCACATGATGGACCATCGAAGTCTCGTAGCTGAGGACGCGCCTCTGGCGCGATGGTTGGCAGTGCCGTTGTGCACTCCACCCGCCCGGGTTCGACTCCAGGAGGGAGCGAATTTCCGGGTGCCTACCAGCGCGGCACTGTTCACGTGAACAGTGTCCGCGCTGTAGCAAATTTGTGGAGGATTTTTGGGCTGCGTTTACGCAGAAGACTGAGCCCTTAATCAGTCTGTCTCAGTTCCAGGTTCTGGGCCGATTCCACCGTGGTTCAGTTAGTGGTATTGTGGTGTGCCCACCACCGCAGGGGTTTCCCAGTAGGTCTAGGCCCACGGAGGTTCAGAAGCTTAGTATAGTCTGGTTAGGTCTAGCTTGCGCACAGGTGGCGTGCGTGTGGTGTTGAGTGTGTGTGGAGTGAGTTGTGCATGAGTTCAGATACTACAGCTGTACTATAAAAGACTAGGAATTTTAAAAAAAAAAAGTCTCGTAGCTCGTCCCAATTAATCGGCTCGTTCAACTCGTACTCTGCCATGGTTTGAAACAGGGAAGAAAAGGCTGAGTTCGAAACAAGAACACATACATATAGCTGCGGTGAAATTTTGATTTTCGATCTGGTCCTACCAGTGCCACGTAAGATTTTGATTTTTGGATTGATCTACACATTTCCTTCGGAGTGCTCCGGAACCTCGTGCCATCTCCATCCAATAGCTGGAAATCTTGAAGTTACCGGGACCTCAAAGGCCCAATGGGTCCGGGCGGCAAAATCGCCCACCAACGGCACACCAAAGGATTGCCCCGAACAAATTCGTGTCCGGCACCCGTCATAGAGACATGGGGCGGACATGGACTCTGACAAGGGTGGCCCACCCGTCATAGAGACAGCGCGTTCATGCGTCATTTACATGCGCTGTGCAGGAGGCCGGTCTGGCCGCGTTAATGGCGCAGTCGTCGGCGGTTTCCAACGTGACGCGACTGGACACCGGTGCGCCTGCACACACGCATGCCATTAACGGCGGCCAATCGACGCGATGTCTCCCCAGGCCACGCGGCCGGCGTTGCGGATTCCTCACGCGTCGCATTTACGCCGGCCGCACCGCCCATCGCCACGATTTAAGCCGGCGCCCCCGCCGTTCTCATCCACCCCGTCCTCTCTCTCGCCTCCACTCGCCTCGCCGTCCTCTCTCTCGCCTCCACTCTCCTCGCCCTCTCCTAGCCATGGCGTACTGCGGGCGCACCGGTACGGTCCTGAGCGACGACGCCTGGGAGCTGCACCGGTACGGGCTCCTCGCCCCTCCGGACTGCCGCCTGCCCAAGCACTGGGACATCTCGGCCGGTGGCCTTCCCGTGCCACCGCTGCCCGAGACGGCCGAGCAGATGTCGCGCTTCATCGCTCGCCGGCGGAGCTGGATGACGTCGGCCGAGCAGCGCCTCCCCAAGAATGACGATGGGGAGGCCAACTGGGGCTGTTGGATGGACCGCTTCGAGCGCGAGCGGGAGGCGGGCATCGCCACCAACGACGGCCCCAGATCGGTTGCCTCCGCGATCGAAGCGGCGCGCCGACACGCTGCCACAGGCAGCGCCATCCCCTTCCGCGTCCTGCCTCCGGCGCCTCGTTTCCCTCCACCACGCCCCGTGTCGCGCCAGGTGGTGAAGGCGGAGCGCCGCTCACCGCCGCGTGGTGGAGGCGGCATCACCTTCCACGAACGCCGACAGCTAGCGCGTTCACCACCACGCCCGTGCGGGCGCCTCTTCCTCCGTCGCCCCAGGGCGGAGGCAATGCCGGTGGAGGTCATCTCGGCGGGTTACGACGTGCCGTCCGAGATGCGGAACGAGCACGACGGTGAACGGGCCTCATGGCGACCCTGGCGATGTCAGCCTCCTCCTCCTCTGGCGGCCCCTCCACCAGCCGTGCGCCGGGCGACGACGCCTCCCCCAGCCGCGCGCCGCGCCACGACGGAGCCTCCACCAGCCGTGCTGCCTCCTCAGCCACGGTGGTGAAGATCGAGGACGACAGCGACGACGACTCGTGGTGGGACAGAGAGTAGGCTAGGCGGCGGTTAGGGTTTAGGTTTTTCAAATTTCGTTCAAATATTTTGTAATTTGCACCGAATATGAATAAATTTTGAAATTCTTTTAAATTCATTTGAATTTAATATTTTTTTGTTTTTGGGGTGCGCCGCTGTGGGCTGCACCCCTCAATTTACCGGACACATGTCTGGCACCCCCGATTGGGCCGGACACGAATTTAGAGGCCCCGGTGGAGATGCTCTCATACACTGCTACAGCATGGCACGGATGAAGTCAGAAATCCCTCTCCGCTGGTGCTAGCCAGTGCATGAGATGGATTGCATGGGACCATGCAATCATGACGAGGGCCTGCGCGCTGTGAAAGACGTCACGGGAGCCGGGAACTTGGGACTGGGAGACACGACGAACGAAAACATACAGAAAATTAAGATACGGAACTGCAACAGAGATACGGGCGTGGGATACTGCGATGTGTCCATGGTCAAACACGCAAGTCTTCGGTCGTTTGACGAGACTACTCTGTAGTACCGGCTAGCGCTGCTTTTTTTTTTTTTTTTTTGAGATTCCCTCAACTTAGTACGGCTTCACGGATACATCTTCATATTCTATGCGTTCATAAAGTTGTTTCACCAAAAACCGATATATTTTGTGCCTTGTATAAAAAAGACAAAAAAAAGTGTCGTGAAAAGCCTTATTTTAGCACCAAATTTCGTCTTTTTTATACAAGCCTAAAAAATATCGGTTTTTCGTGAAACGACTTTGTGAACACATAACATGTTAAGATCTATGCGCGAACATTTGTTTTTCAAAATTTTTGACATTTCAAAATATGTGCAAAATGTATTTTAAATAAAGGGTGCATATGCACCGGAGCCAAAACACCATAACTATTCTAAAATATTAGAAATTAACCATATGTGATACTCTAGTAATCTAGTCATATGGTGCTTTTAGACAAGAATTTAAAATTTAGATTCAGTATGTGCGCTAGAAAAAATATTGCGTCAATGTATCTAACTGAAATTTTATTGCGCTAGAAAAAATATTACATCGTTTTCCTGATAAAGGACACTTTACTAAGCTCATAAGTTAGTACTCCCTCCGTCCAAAATACTTGACATGGATTTATTCAAATTCGGATGTATCTAAACTTGTTTTAGAGCATCTCCAGCGAGGCCTCCAAATGACACTTCAAACCATATTTGGAATGTGGCGGACATAAACCTTGCCGCCGCCATGACATCTCTCGTGTCGCCGGCGCCGCCTTCTTGTACTCGTGCTTCCGCTGGTTCCAAAGGGATGGGTCCATCCACCTACGACATGATGAAAACCATTCTGGCGGAAATGGCAGCGTCCGCACAAAAGTCGGCATCGACGAACAAGGAGAAAAGCGAGCCGGACAACGATGCCCCGTTGCTGCGAGGAAAGAAGAGGAGGCTGCATGAAGCAGCGGGTCAGTCTTCTTGTGTGATGCCAAACACCCTGCGTGCCGTCCATGGCTGCACGGTGTCCACCGACACGTGTTCGCCACCGCCGGGATTGGAAAAAGTCCAAATCAAACCTTAAACTTGTAAGGCTTAGCTAAATCGAACCCTGAACTTTGAATCCTGGAAATCGGCACTCTCAACTTGCGATTCCTGGCCATTTTCAACCCTAGACATGTTTGGCACACCGGAAAAACAACTATCCGACTGGGATTCTAGGCTACTCTCACTGGCAGTGGACCCCACATGTCATAATCGTTTTTTTCATATTTTTTCTTTTCTTTCCCTAAAAATCCCGTAGCTTTCTTCCCCGAGTCCCGAACGACATTGCATCTCCATGTCGCCTGTGTGTTTGCCGTGAGAAAGAATCGACCAAAGCTAGCTTTGTAATTGTAGAAGTATGCAGCTAGCTACAAAATCAATCAGCCATTCAGCCATTGATCTAGCTAGCGTGGTGTGGGCATGGCGAATACCAGCAACCAGTGCGCAGGACGGCAGGAGTCAGCTCGACCGTGCTGGCCACGGACGCGGACGCGCTTACTGGTGTCACCTCCACGCACCATAGGCGACCTGTCCCGCCTCCTCCTCGTCGTCGAGGCCGTGACGGCAAAGCATGGCGGAGGCGGCCGTAGCCCTTTCTTTTTCTTGCTGCTAATCCCCTGCAGGTGCAGCTCCTCGGTCCGCTGCCGGCCGACGGCGTCCTTCTTCCGGCGACCATCCCGAGCCCATCCACGAAGTCTCCCGAAAGCTCCATCCGCCGCATTCCCCGGGCGCGCATCCTTTCCCTGCGTCGTCCCCTGCTTCGGCCACGACCTCGCGCGTACGGCTTCCTGGCCGTGCGCTCCCGACGACGGGGAAGGGGCGCTGGGGTCCGGCTGCTGGCCGCGCTAGCTATCCCGCGTCACGCCGTACCCGTGGGTGGTGGGTCGGGGGTCGGTCGTCACCGGAATCGACTATGCCGGCGGTCGGCCGGAGGTGTAGAAGACGGAGATGATTTCGCTCGATCCTGTCCGTCCCTTGTCGATTACTTCAGCAAGCAGCAGGAGGACGGCGAGGCAGAGGTCCTGGACATGGCTGGACATGGCGGCTTGGACCGGGCAGCGATGGCGAGAATTTGGGCTTTTTTTTGTTCCTCGACGTGAGAAAGGTCGTCGGCTTTCGAGTTGCCTGCCACATCAGCGGTCCAAGTCAACAACCCGGGATTGACTTGCCATGTCAGCAGAATTCTATATCAAACAGCCTCAAGGTTCAAAATAAACCGGGATTCAAAGTTCGGTGTGCTGATTTCTGGGATTCAAAGTTTAGGGTTCAACTAGGAAAAATGGCTGTGCGTTGCAACGGGAAAAAAAATGTGCGTCGTTCAAACTCATAATCCTCCTCTTCAATACCGGGGACACCTAGGACTCCGCCGACGAATTATCATTAATATTTAACCAATGTCGATCGGTTTTGTTGAGAAGACGTCAGACTAAAAAAAAAACTCGTATGTTAATTCCTTTCTCTTTTGGTCCCCTTCACTCCTCTCGCCCTCCCTTCAGCGACATGCCCGCTCGACCTTGTTCTCCTCGGCCTCCTCAAGCGACAAGCTCATCTCATTGCGCCGCCAGCAAGCGTGGCCTCGCCGTACTCCTCTCCGACCCCCAGCTCCGGCCTCCCACTCGTCCCGAGCCTCCGCTGACCTTGAATCAATTGACTTAGCGGTGGCAATTCCGTAAATAAGCGAAACGAAACGCTACAATAAATAGGAAAACTTTACAATACAAATGTAGACGATACAATATTCTTTTGAGGAAAGTAATTTACAGTGGTCTTTTAGGGATACATATGGACGTGGAAACGGCAAAAACCCCGTCGTGTCGTAACATAAATCCAATATTGTTATCTAAAAAAAGATCCAATAATGTATTTCTCCATTTGCCAAGGAGCTTGATGGACCCATCTTCGGTTAGCTATTCCCCTGTCCTTTTATTCTTCCGTGATAATCTTTAGAAAGAAGCATAACTAAACTCTACACTGCACTGAAACATAGAAGTTGCAACATGCATGTGAACTCTGCACTGCACTGCAATATGCATGACACTCAAATTTATCTAGAGCCTCTCTTTGCGCACGTGCACGCCTACTATATATGACTTGAGGGTAGCTAATTATTGCAAGAGCTATTATATGTCATTATTTATCACCTCGTCTTATCAAACACACTAAATCGTTCGACGTGTGCCGCTGAAAATTAGATTTATTCAAAACTCACATTGCCCTCGACCAGCACTTCCATCTTTAAAGTTTGTAAAAATTCATATTTATCTAGAGAAGCATAGTTAAACAAAGAAAATTTAAATAAGATCTAAATCTTGCATGTAGGCAAAGTACAACCATTACAAACTAACGTACTCATAAAAAGCTAATACATTAGGCATTACTGAATCAGGACATATCAGCTCTGAATACCTGGAGAAATAATCTGTGGTTTATTTCACTGGACGATGGATCTGATACGCTGCAAGGCGAGCACTGGCAGTGAGATGCACTGAGTATTCGAGTTCAGATTCTGTGAGGAGATAAAATTATGGCTAGCAGGCACACTTGTGGGCCGTGGCTCATAATAACCATGGCGGCCTGTAACTACAATTAGTACTGCCCCCTGCCATAATTGCCAGTTCGTTGGGGCGGTTTGGCCTTCGTGTACTGCGCGAGGTGTTGGCGGATCGCGCAGTCGCATTAGCTCTTCAGGTCTAGCTCCCCGGACGTGGTGGTGTTGGCGGAGGCGTGGAGCGCTGTACCTCCGGCAGCGGCGTGTATACATGTTACAGCACTCCCGAACCATGGTGCACGTTGAGGCGGCGGAGCAGGACGCCGTTCTCAATGCAATCGATCATGTGATGGTGCGACAGCGCCGCCGCCTCGTCCATGATCTCGAAGCTCTGGGCGACCAACGTGATCGGCTCAGGGGTGTTGGAGTTGTCCTGGGCGTTGCCGCCCGCGCCGAATCCTGGAGTGACCTGCTGCGCCTTGCTCGCCACGACCGTGCCGACCCCGGCGACCTTCTCGTACACGGTGCTCGCCAGCTGCCTGCCGTACTCCGTGGTGCCCGCCGACGTGTTCTTGAGCCTGTCCGTGTAGCTCCCCGTGTACTCAGCTTCCGTGGGTGCGTCTGTCCACTCCTCCCCGGTGCCGTCGGACACCGGCATTGCCTCTGTCTCTTTGATCTGGTCACGGTCCATCTTCTTCACGTCCGTGTGCTTCGGGTCGTCCGACACGGCCATCGCCTCGAAGTCCCGCACGACGTATGTCGTGCCGATGTCCTCCCCGCCACGCGGCGTTGGCGTCTTCGAGTTCGGCGCCGCCTGATCCTCGACGACGGGACCACCGAGGTCGCCGAGGTTGCCGAGTGGCGTCCCAGTGGCGTCGTTGGGCTTCACGTCCCTCGCCGCCGAAGGGATGGTCTCCGAGTCGTACATGGGCGCGCCTTGCAGCTCAGGGCTGGAGTCCATGACGCGCTTGTCCTCGACGTCCTCCTGGTACCCACCCTGCTCCACCTCGGCATCCCTCTGTACCGCGTCCTCCTCGTCCATGTCAGTACTGTTGCTGCCAGGGGTGTCGTGCTCGTGCTCATCGCCGCTGCCATGGCCGTGGCCGTGGCTGTGGCCGTGGCCGGCGAGGGTGTTCTTGATCTTCTTCACCTTATCCTTGACCTTCTTGAGCACCGGTTGCTTGTGCGGCTTCTCGTCGCGGTGCATCTGCTGCTGCCCGCCCTCCTCAGCGGCGATGTTCTCGGGGACGTTCTTGCGGGTGAACATGGCCGGCGCGTCCATCGTCGCATCTACGTCGGTGCAGCTGAAGTTTTGATCGATAGGACCTAGGGCAGTCAATCTCCCCATATTTAAAGGCACAGAAAGCTAGAAGAGGGCGACTCGACTCCGGTCTGGTCGTGGAACTCTAAGTTCGGATCGGACTCTCTCCAAGGCCAATCTCCACGTTAACGGAAGAAACGATAAAACAACAAACGGTTTTTTTTTTTGACTTACAGGTGGCATAGGTGGGTAATATGTGATTTGGTGGAGAGTAAAATCGGAAAGAAAAATGACGTACCACAAGAAACCTTAATGCTTTTATTATTAGGTATAGATTTAGATAAGTCCTACTAGTTCAAGGTTTGATATGGACTTTTTCCTCCGGGATTCCCCCGGACGCCACAGCATGTCGCCAGCGAACACGGTGAAGAGAGCCCTGATTGGCAGACTCCACGGGACATGCTGGGAGGTGCCGTCGGCCGTCGCGCCACAACAGGAGCTCATGTTTGCGGCGAGCAGGTCATCCGAGGTACGCAATCAAATGTAATGTACTCCCTCCGATCCGTAATTAGTGTCGTAACCCATGTAGATATTTGTGCTACAGTAGTATTGTTTCCCGACACTTATATCGGATTGGAAAAGTACGATTTTTTACTGCTAGATGCTTGTCCGTATCACAATGCCACATTGTTTGCGAGCATGCCATGAAACACGCAATGGAGCTGGAGAAGAAGCTGGCGGCCCAGGATGCGGAGGTTGCCGCTCTGCAGGGCAAGCTGGACAAGGCCCGGGCGGAGCTCGCCGCGGTGAGGGCAGCGAGCATCTGAGGCGGAGCGAGAGCGGGACAGCGCCAAGGCGGCGGCACGCTCCGGTTGGTATACCAGTATCAGGATCTTTTTGATGGCGCCTGACTGGAATGGATCGTACACGATGTCTTTTTGCCTGCTCCATTTTATGAACGATACTATCCGGGTTATCCCATGGAGTATTTTTTAGCTAGTTCTTGACATCATATTAGTAGTTCTTGAGATCATACTGCATTGCACGAGCACTTGCTACGATACTGGTTGTCCCGTCGAAAATGAAAATGGACTAGTAGTTGGTTATGCCAAATCATCAATATGTCTTGTGTCATTGTCAACATGTAAGCCCAGATGATGACCGGGCTTGTCAGGCACACCCACCGTGAGCGTTATTAGCCGTTGATCACCGAAACGAGTCAGTAGAGCATCCATTGAGCCGTGGGGATGCCTCCCTTTTGTAACGTGAATGGTCCGAACCCTCGTCTTGCCGATCTCCTCTCATCCTTGTTCGGTGTTCGTCGTGGCTCCTGGGCTGGTCACAATGGAAGTAACATAGGTACTAACATCACACATTTTAAGACAAATTTGCGTATGTGACATGTAGTTAATGAAAAGAGAGTTGTTTACGGTAATTTAGCTAGTTACCGTAACATCACACTTATCAAAACAAAATGAGTCTATAGGTTAATAAATAAAGCCTTATATGACACCACACATATGTTATTCCCCACTATGAAAGTAATAACATAGTCTACTAACATCAGCATGTTACTATTCTATATTACTCCTCACTGTGAGCAGTCTTACCCTCATCCGACGAAGACGATGGCCCACCACCCACCAGAGCAACCGCAAGAAAAGGCCCCCTCCCCCAAGCCCACCACTAGCGTACTCAAGCACCAACGTCTAGATGTGTGTTGTGTTCTTGTGATTCATTTTTTAAATTTTCAGTACGTGTGCTGCAATTGGTTTAATTTTAATAATTTTTGTAACTTTGCACTTTGCAGCAGTCATGTCTGCCCTAACACCCCCATTAACTCTCGGGCTTGAGCCTTCATGTTGACGTCCCTCTGTGTGCATCGCGGGAACTCTTTCGGCTGAATTTACCAAGAAAATAGCGGTTTCAACTTGAGTGCGGCGATATAGAGGCCGAGCTCCACGGAGCAAGCAAAAGAAAAATTCAATCCGAAATTTGTTATATGTAGATAATAATAAAATTCAAAAGTTAAAAAAATGTATTTTCATCTTTTAAAAAATAAAAAATATCTATGTGTAGATAATAATATAATCTATAAGTATGAAAAATTCAATCCGAAATTTGTTGTAGTTTGGGCTTGGAAGAAAAATCACAAATGGGTGGATCTAGAAATGTGAACAATACATATTTTGAAAAAAATGAAATCTAATCAGATATGTCATTTTCATGTAGCCAAAAATAATACGTAATTTTGCATTGAGACTTTGCACACAGGACATTATATACACCTAGAATATTTGTTTCAAATTTGAAACATATAAATGCAGATATCTTTTTTTTAAAATACCATGTTCCGTGGAGCTCTGCCTCCAAATGCACTTTTCCGATTAAACTTTCAATATGTCCCTATTTCTCCTGAATTTACCAAGGAAAAAGCGGGTGCTACTACCTATCAAATCGTTCGTGAGTAATTAGGTGCATCTTTAACATACTTAACTTTCGTACCAGTCTCCAATTATCATCACTATCTACAAAGTAAAGTTTATTTTATCCAAAGTTTTTTAAAATTTGGGCCCCTCCCTCCCATGATTTTGACCACGGTGAAATCGTTGGTGGCCCGTTGTGCATGTGCCCGTGCCGAAGACACGGCATGACCGTGCCGTGATGGAATACTCCTGCGCGGAGCAAGCAAAAGATACAAATGTGCAGCAGTGCAGGTGAGCTATTAATCCATCAATTCGTCTTTACACCAGGCCCATCAACAAGCAAATGCTCATCGGGAAGCCAACGCCCAAACGGCTTATCTACTGGCTTGTTCATCTCTCTGCTATACAGCACTACCAAGGACACGGGAGAAAAAATCAAAAAAATCAAAAAAAAAAAGGACACGGGAGAAGAAGAGCGCGGCGGGCCGTGGCACGACCACCGACGCGTGGGATGCCTTCCTCCTCCTCGTCTTCCACCGACGACCCGGACTACCGGGTCGCCACCTCTGACCATGATGATGACGCCGCTGCCGTCGTCCTCCCTAGGCAAGCCGACATCGACACCATCTTCTCATTCCAGTGCACGCAGGATAAAGTCGACAGGGTGCCGACTACCACGCCATCGACCCAAGCCGATGTCGTGGCTCTGTTTCCTACTCCATCGCCGGAGTTGACCTAACCTCTGAAATCTCAGCAGATGGGAAGCCTTCACAGCTACGGTCCCAAAGGACCAACGCGGCGAGGGAGAACCGTCGTGACCGAAAAATCCTGGGAAATCGGACGCCACTCCTATGCAAGGATCCAAAGAACTTCTCGCTATTGTCGGGGGTTGCGCACTCAAACGAGGGAAGAAGCCCCGAACAAAATCTCACAACACGACCGTTGTTGTCGCCTCGCCGGTCAAGTCCAGCAACCCTAACCTACCTAACCGCTCTGGAGGACCGGATAGAATTTAGGACTACAATTCCAACGACGATGTTGAATGGGATAAACCAATGCTTACTTCATTAGTGACATATTATCAGAGTCTTGACAGGTAAGCTAGAATACTCCCTCCTTTTGCAATTAGGTGCACATCGTTTCTCAAAAATTAACTTTAATCATGAATAGTCCGAATCATATGAAATTTTTATTGGCTCGCAGGAGCATATGGTCCTACTGTTCAAAATCCCGTTTTCAAATGTCAAAAGTCCCGAAAAATATTTTGATTGTAATCTCACATTTTGTGTCCGCACACAAAGTTTCGAGGCATGCGCAAAAACACAAATTTTGGTGCACCAAAATGACTTTTCACAAAGGTAAAAGAAAAACGACTTTCCAAGTGGCATCTTTTTATCCTCTTACAGAGCCTACAAATTTTTTTTAACGAAATGTCTAGATGTACACCTGAATTTTTTCCTTGAATTTTCTAAAAATGCATTTTTCATAAAGAGACCATTTACTCTTATGAACCAAAACACCACCTCCTGAATAATACATAATTTATGATATACAAAAAGATCAAATTTTTATGGCACATAATCGAGATTTTAAAGATCAAATGCTTAGTAAAAATATATTGACCTTGTTTTAAGAAGCAAACGACACGACGGGTGCACCAGGGACGCCCCAGTTCAGAGGTGCCTTCGGGACGAAGCTAGCATTGCATCATTGCATGGTTTGCCGTTTGTCCCGAGTCAAAGTCTGGTAGGCGTTGATCAATCGAGTCATCAATTAGTCTTCTGCAGAAAATACGGAAATGCTCCTCGAGAAGCCAAACAGCTTGTGCATGCTGGTTGTAAAAATATATTGACCTTGTTTTAAGAAGCAAATAACCAGCATGTTCATCGATGTTGTTCAACACTGTTATAAGGACACAGAAAACAAATAGCTCGCGGCGCACCATGCCTTCCTCCTCGTCTTCGTCGTCGTCGTCCTCCTCCTCTTCCTCTGAAGACCCGAACTATCGCGTCGCCACGCCTGACCTCGACGATGACGCTGCTGCCGTCGTCCTCCCGAGGCAAGCCGACGCCGCCGCCATCAGCTCGGTCCTGTGCACGCTCGAAGAGGTCGACGGGGTGTGCAAGAAATTCGGCGTCCCCAAAGAGCAGTACACCACGCTCCCCGCCGGCAACCTGCGCGCGAGCTCGCCCCCGCCGTCTGGTGCCGTGTGCGTGTACGCGCACGCGCTGGAGGCCGGGATGCGCGTCCCGCTGCACGGCTTCTTCTCTGAGGCGCTCGCCCACTTCGGCATTGCGCCGACTCAGCTCACGCCGAACGGGTGGCGCATCATGGCAGGATTCGTCGTGCTCTGCCACTCCCACGGCGTTCCGCCGTCGCTGGCGGTGTTCCGGCATTTCTTCATCCTGTCCGTCCTCAACCCCAAGCAAAAAGGCTGGTATTTCTTCCGATCCAAAAAAAACTCCGCCCTGCGCTTCACGGGGTTGCCACATGACATCAAAGACTGGAGGCGCGGGTTCTTCTTCCTCTCGTCGACGACGCCGTGGCCTTGTCCCGTGGAGTGGGGTGAGCCGTCCAAGAGCTCCTTCATGGAGCCGGTGCTCACCGGCGAGGAGAAGAAATGGGCGGCAAAGCTGCAACGTGCTCACGCCGCCGCCCCCGTTGATCTCAGGAAGTACCTTAGCAACAGCAACCTTGCCGCTGCCATGATATCTCCCTTATCGCCGTCTTATACTCGTACGAGTATTACTAGTGCCAGTTCCAAAGGTGAATAATGAAATCCCCCTGATTCCCCGTGTTTTGTGCAGCGGCTGATATTACTGTTTTTTCTTATACAGGGATGGATCCCTCCGTCTACGAAATGATGAAAACCATGCTGGCGGAAAAGGCGGCGGCCGTGCAAACGCCGGCATCGGTGAAGAAGGTGAAAACAGAGCCGGGGTCGTCGCCGTTGTTGTGCGGAAAGAAAAGGCGACTGAGCAGAGCCGTCGGCGAGGATGGTCCGCCTTCTTCCGTGCTACCGAACACCCCGCCTGCCGCCCATGGCTACACGGTGCCAACCGGCGTGTCTTCGCCACCGCCGGAATTCCCCCGGACGCCAAAGGACTTCGCAAGTCGACAGGGTGGAGACTGGAGAGAGCCGTGATTGGCAGACTGCACGGAAGCTGCTGCAGGGCGCCGTGTTGCTCGGCAAGAGCGCGCGTTTGCGGCGAACAGGCCATCGGACGTCGTCCAGGTATGTCAGCAAATGTAATGCAGGATCCTTCGCTGGTAGGCTGATTATGTCCACACTGGGCAGTCCGATCGACCACATACAATGTTTATGAGCAGGTCAGACCTGGCTGTGTCTCCTTGGGCTACGCGCTTGAGCTGGAGGAGAAGCTGGGGGAGCAGGAAGCGGAGATCGCCGCTCTACGGAAACAGCTGGAGGAGACGGATGGCGAGCTCGCCGTGGCGAAGCGGACGTGGAAGGCGGCCGTGCAGGAAGTCCTAGGATCAGAGGAGCGCGTGCGGCGGCGCGCGGGGCATGCCATGGAGGGGTACAAGCGTTGGAAGGAGAGTAGCGGAACGGCACGGAGCACATGAGAGTCGCGCTCTGGCTGATCTTGAGCAACGTGATTTTTCTAGCGTCGCCGCGGGTTACCGGTCAGGTTTTAACCACTCGTTGGTGCTCGCGATTCGTGCTGGGGAACGGCGTATTTCGCTTTCTTGTTTTGTACTTTTTCCCGAACCTGCAGTGGATACGTAGCGATACTTGCCTGGCCCACTCCTATATAATATCATCAGGTCACCCATCCGTGCAGGAGTGCAGGACTCTCTTTCCTTCTCTCTCTTTTCTCTCTCAATCTCGATCCAGAAAAAAAGGCGGCGGCGATTCGAGAAAGGAGCGAGACCTGCCGCGAGACGACGAGCTAGTGGCCGGAACTACGGTGGTTCGAGCTGTGGCGGAAAGCCTTCTGGAACAAAGGCGAGGCTGCTACCAGAAGCGACGCCGTGCACGAGCCAAGGTCGCACTCGAGCTTACTTATTTTAGCGCAGCGCCTTGCTTCCTTGACGAGAGCTACCGGAGGAAGATGAAGCTGGGGCCGTCACAATGTTCATGTGCAGGATAGGTTTGGGATTCATTTTCTCGTTAAGAGATTGTTGTATTTTAATCTGTTGAGGATGCAGATCTGGAGTATGATTTTTGTGGTGGCTATTTTTGGTTCGATCTGACTTTTAGTCTGCTATTCCGTGCTAGTGCATGCAATTCACCATTTTACTTTAATTTTCGAGATACTTTTTCTTTGTAATGCCAGGTTGAGAAATCTTTCTTAAAATCCAGCAAGAAAAAATCTCTATCTTGAGAAATGATTTTGGTGATGATTTTAATCCATCTGAAATCTACTCTTTTTTTTTCGTTTGCTCTAATATTTGAAACGAATTGTACTAAAATAATCTGAAACATTTGTGGTGGAGTGAAAATGATTGTGAAATCAGTTTGAAATGTTCATGAGAATTGTGATATATCATACACTTCTCAAATACTAATAAAATATCAGTCATATATGATTGGTACCAATTTGGTTCCATAACAAAAAATGGGTCGTGAAAAGTATGTATAAAATTTCAATAGTATTTGACATAATTTGTTGATACAATACTGGTATCTCTGGTAGAAAAATTGATTTGTAAAACGGTGCTCATTTTCTATATGACACGAATTTCGTTACTGCATGTAACATATGTCATATTTGTTTCGTACCAACATGAAACTTTTAATGAAACTATTTGGAAAAAAATAAGATACATATGTATGAATCATAAGTATGCCGTAGTTTGTTGATATAAGGTTGGTATGATAATCAAAATTAATTGATTTTTAAAACATAACTAGATCATATCTGGTATGACACAGATTTAGTAAATGTGTAATATATGCCATATTTCTTTGAGTAGCTTGCAATATTTTGAAACATTTTATGAAACGAACTGAAACTATTTGGGAAAAAATGAGATACATATGTGTAAATAACATATATGTCAACAGTTTATTGATATAATGTTTTTAAAACATAACTACATCTCAGGTATGACACAAATTTAGTAAATGTGTAATATATGTCATATTTATTTGATACTAAGATGTTATTGTACTGATACTTGACAATTATATTGTTCGTTTTATTGGAGTACCTAAAAAAAGCTTCATGTCATATAAATCAGAAAATGACGGTGCATATTTCAATATTATATTTTATATTTTGTTGATATAGTACTGGTATCCATAATCAAAATAACTGATTTTTGAAACCTAGCTGGATCATATTGGGTATGACACAAATTCGGTGAATGTATGTAAAATATGTCATTATTTTGATATCAAGATGTTATGGAATCCATACTAGACAAATATCTAGTATGAACTGAAATTATTAAGAAAAAAAATACTCCCTCCGATCCATATTAGTGGGCATAGTTTTGTCTAAATTCATATGTATCTAGTTAAGTATTTAGACTAGATATATGTGTATCTAGACAAAGTTATGCTCACTAATATGGATCAGAGGTAGTACTAGTATTGGAAATATTTTGAAAATACTAACTGAAACTATTTTGAAAAAACGAACGTGAAATTTGCAGCCGCAGCTAGCTAGCTGATGGATGGATCGATCCATCGATCGTATCGAGCTAGCTAGCTCGGGTGGACTCTGCGTAATAACCGAAGAGAGAGAGTAGAGAGTATGGATGGCTTCTGCGCCTTGCCGAATCACGTGGGGGGGCCGGCTGAGACATACGAGAGGCAGCAAATGAACTATACATCCAGATACGGGTCCGCGTATAAGCATACAACTGCATGTGGCCTGATCTGATTGGTTCCTGGGACACCGGTAAACACCGGCGCCGCCAGAATTGCTTTTTCGTGATCTTGAGCCCTTGATTAGCTAGTTGGTCGGAACGCGAATTATTTGCAACTAGTTGCACCCGCAACTAGTTTTCAAAAATCGTACTTCCGAGTTTCCAAAAATCACGAAAAAAAATCATGGACATGGACCATGTTGAATCTTCGACACCCAGAAAATTTCATCCAAAAATATGCTCATATGTGGCCTGTGCAAAAAAGACAGATGAAAGTTTAAATAGTAGTGACACAACTTAAACCTTGCAAAATTCCCGCGTGGTTTAAAGAACCCCAGGACCAGTTCGCAGCTCATCATTAAACCTTGCATCAAAATTCAGTTTCGCCCAGTTACATTTAGGGTTCCTCCACAACTCTACCTCTTCGTTTTGTTTACTCTTCCCGCGTGGACCATTAGATCCTGCTTTCTTTTCGGGTCAGAAAGTTTTGCAACGCATCTGGAGTCTTGTATTACACAAATGTATGACTCCAAGAATTGCGCAGACTGATCAATCCCACATTTGCCATCCCCGAAAATAAAATTATTTCTGAGATGCAAGTTCTCCACCAAAGAAACAAAACTCATGTCTTCATCAAGATGGCTTAGTAATATTAACACCCAATCATGGTCGGTGTGTCGAAGTGCATGATCATCAGGTAGGACCATGCATCTTTCAGTCTATATCGAAGGGCGTTTGCCTTTGTACAGTTCACCAATGCATGGTGGTTCGTCTCTGGTTCCATGCCACATGTACCGCATGTTGGGAAGTGGTCCATATGCCGATGGTGCCGAAGGGCCTGTACACCAAGAGTATCAGTTGCAAGCTTCCATCCAAACACCCTCACTTTTGGAGGAACCTTTGCTTTCCAAATAATGTCCCAAATATCTCCCTGTCCAGCGGACTTGTTGCTTTGCCCTGCACCCTTGACCTCTTGCTTGAATTTCCAGCCAATCTGTATGCACTTTTAACGGAAAACAAGCCATTTTCTCATAGTTCCTTGCTATTAAGTCTTCCCCATCAAAAGCTGAAATTTTTATCTGAAGAACGTGATCATCATTAGATGGGTGGAAGATTGAGCGAACCACTGCCTCCTTCCTGCACTTTGTAGCAGGGTCAATCAGGCTAGATACCCATTTCAGTCTAGAAGGACTCGCTTTTCCATATATTTTTAGGTTTCCTCTTGGCACCTAATTATCTCGCCAAATTTAAATTTTTGATCCTGACACTACTCTCCATATAACACCATGTTTCAGTAACTCAAGACCATGCATGGTCCCTTGCCAGCTTGGGGATGAGATTTGAATGAAGGCCGTGTCAACAAGGTCACCCACATGATAATATTTGGATTTTAGCAACCTCGCACATAGGCTATATGGATACTCGATTAGTCGCCATGCCTGTTTTTCAAGGAGAGCTTGATTAGACAAACTCAAATCTCTAAACATAATCCACCTTGACATTTTGGTTTTGTCATTTTGTCCCACACCATTCAATGGACTCTTCTTCGATTCGTCACCCCACCAAAAATTTCGAATAATCTACGATAGTTCATCACATAGACCAGCCAAAAATTCAAAGATGCTCATGGCATAAGTAGGTATTGCCTCTGCCACTGATTTTACCAAGGTTTCTTTAGCCGCGCTCGACATATATTTCTCGACCAATCAGATCATTTCTTCAAAAAAAAATTCCTTCATAGGCTGGAACTTTTCGTCCTTCATTCTTCCTTCTGGGATTGGGAGCCCAAAATATTTATCTTCAAAGGTAGTAGAATCCACTCCCAAAATAGAGGCAACAATCCCCCCGTTTTGTTCTGAGCAATGTTGACCCAACATTAGTGAGCATTTAGTTGCGCCCGTTCTGATAGTCTTTTTTCTGGTCTCCTAATGTTTCATGGTTAGTTGATTTGCCCTCGTAGTATATCCTAGAAGAGCGGAAAGTGCTTTTTGGCTCCCGAGCTCGAGTGATATATTTATTTAAAAAATAAGAAATTATATTTAAAGTTTAAAAAAATCTAAAAAAAAATCATGCATGTTCCAATGATATATAATACAAGCCTGTAAAATCTCAATGCAAATCTATATATATTGTAGGCTAGACAAAAATGACAAAATTTGAAGATTTGAAACTATACCCAGAGATCTAAATTTGTAATTTTTGTGTAGTTTAGAATACAAAGTATTTCACATTGTGTTTTTGCGAGTCTATAGGATATATAATTGAAAACATGCATGTTTTTTCAGTTTTTTTGAAACTTTTAAATATATGTTCCAATTTTTAAAATAGCGGGAGCACTAGAGCTCTGGTGGAAGAAATGTCACTGTGGAAATTAACTTGGCGCATGAGTCCTCGAAGATACCATGGTGGACGTGGTACACGTGAAAACTGACTTTCAAAGCATCTTAAAAATCGTTTTAAATTACAGACAAGCGTTCACCACTAGCGTGTTGTTACCCATGCTTGGAACGTGGTTTCAGAGGATCATGACGGCTGAAGGTGATGGCCGTTTTCCGAACATCGGAGATATTCCAGGGTTGTCGGGCTCACATCGTAGACGGCACACGAAGGTGTCTGAAGGCTCCTAAAGCGTAGAGCCCCTCCGGACATGATCCAACTGTCAGACGAGGGGGTGGGATTGGAAATTTGAGCGGGGGCAGCGCCGAGGCTGCCAGTGTTGACGAGGGTGAAAGAAGAGCCCATCGTGACTCTTTTAGATTGGCGCACAAAGCCTTTACCGAGCGCACTAACTGTCAAATTTTCGGTTTCTGGCTAGTGAATTTATATGTGGATATGCTTTGTGACCACGATTGGATGGACTAACAACACCAGCTATCAAACGATGTATAAATGTTCAGGACTCAGGATGGTCTCATGTAACAATTTTACTTATGTGTGTGGATGTATTCAAGCAGTGGCGAAGGACGAAAAAAAATTGAGGTCGGGCGAACTCTAATGCGAGAAAAATTTGATGCAAAAACATGAAAAAATGCAAGACACATTAATACGTTTTGTGATACTAGTAAGCATAATCGCTTAGTACAATAGTAATAGCAACATATTTTACTCGAAGTAAAACCTATGAATTGGACTATTTTTTAGGTAAGCAAATCTAACATCTAGTATAACATTGGGGGCAAACATATCAATTTGAATGTGAAGTCCTGGATCAAGATTTATGTGACGTTCTTGGCTGGCTCCTTGTTGCAATACTGCTGCTGCCTGTCGTAGAATAGGGAGGAGGCGAGCAGGGTTTGGGGAAAAGCGAGCATGGGAGGGAGGTGGCGAGTAAGACGGCGAGCAGGGGACGGAGCTAACAAAGGAAGGCAGCCGAGCGAGCAGGGAAGCGCACAACAGCATCGAACGAAATTGACCTGATTCCCGTGCGGTCACGCGCAGGAGGCCAAGAGGCCCTCCTCAGGCACCCCCACGCTCAGCCCACTAAGGCCCAGCTCGCCCGAGGCACTCCAAATTGGCCCGATTGGCTTCATTTTCCTCTGTTTTTTCTCAGATACGGGCAAGAAAATAGCAAAACATGTATACAAATGAAAAATGTCGACATATATGCAATTTTTTGCCAAAAATTAAGGTAGGGCGGCCGCCCTACCTTGCCCTGTGGGGAGCTTCGCCCCTGTATTCAAGCGTGCAGTGTGCTCAAAGTTGCAATAGGATGTTGTTGGCCAGTGAGAAGCCGCCTCGCCTGCTCGCCTACGCGGGGAAGATGTCGAAGAGCTCGCAGACGGTTTTCGGGTTGTTCCGCACGATCATTTCGACAACATCTCATTCTGGAGGCGTTGGATGTATATACGCAAGTACTCGTCACCATACCCCCTGGTGCAGACTTGCAGGTCATACTTCATGTCGACCTTCTTGTAGGTGCCTTCACAATTGCTATTGAAGACCTCGCAAATATCGGCCAAGGTGAAGATGTTGTAAGCCAGCAATCAAGAATGTGGGTTGACGAGATGGGAGGTACTATATGTTACGTTAGAGGTGGTAGAAATGGTGTCGACATTGGTGGTGCGACGACAGATTAATGGGACATTTGATTCGTAATTTTAGTCATGTTTAAATAGTAGTTATTTTATTATGGGTGATATTTTTGTATCAAAAACTATGATGAAGTTTAGAATTTGAATGTTTGTACTTTAAAATATATTGTCTAATGTCTAATAGGAAAAGTGGGATAAATTTGTCAAAATCACAAGATTGGTTTTAATGTACGGGTTTTAATCTGGTGAAACCCACTGCAGTCTGTACTACTGCCAGTACATCTCTCCATGACTGTTGGTTGGTTCATATGAAGTGTGTGCGCGCACGACGTTATTGTGGTATAAAGGCTAAAACAATCTTTTCCGCTATTTTATAACTTAAATCCTACTCCCTTTGTTTTATAATATAAAATGTTTCAGACGTTCCAATACGGACCATATACGTGACAAAACGAGTGATCTGCCCACTAAAATACGTTTAGATAGTACGAATCAGGAAAAATGTAAAAAAGCTAAAAGGGCTTTTATTTAGTAACGCAGGAAGTACTTGTCAACAATCTGAGTTGGAAAATATTTAATGTTTTCACAATCAAAACGAAAATTTAGGTCCCATATTGGAGCACCACTAGCCACGGGTGCAGTGACCAGAGGTTTGGCCTGTGCCGGAGGCGGAATAATGGAGGCGTACGGTGGCGGCATTGCTGCGGCGGCGCTTCTTCCTCTTCCCCTTCAACAGTTCTTCCGTGGTACGCTCGGACACGTCCGCTACAATTTCGTGCTGCATGCATTCAGAACTATAAATATATATATTTTTTCTATATAGTTCATCAAACTTTTCAAAGTTTAACTTTGAAAAAATCTTATTGTTGTGAAGTAATATGAAACGAAGAATAATTTTTTTTACAACATGCGGTAATTACGAAAATGAAACTAGCGTGACAAGACACTACTAGTTGCCTGGTTAGCACCAAAATAATTCCTCTTACACAATAACCAACAAACATGGAGAAAACAAAATGGTTTTGCTAATTCTCAATTGAATATGAATTAAGTTAGATCTCGTTCAACTTCAGACACTGTTAATTTGGAGTTGTAATTGAGGTGTAATTGAAACATTTTAGTTGCAAGAATGTTGTAAATGGGATTTTTTGATTATGAGTTAGTTGCAATTGTGAAAAAATAGTTCACGCGGTAAAAATATATTCACACAGCTAAAACAACAACAAGACCGGAGGGGGACTCCACCCTGGTTTTGTCATTAAGGTAGAAGTGAGGACTCGAACCCGAGACCTGGCCCTTATGCGCATATGCACGGCTACCACTAGTACGTTATTCATGTAATTAAAAACATGGTATGACGTCACCTGATCGAGAATTAGGCTCCATTTTGTAGCAAAGTATTTTTAAAGTTTTTTGAGAAATTTATGGTTACAAAAATATTACTACAGTTTAAGACCGTTTGAGGTTTTTTTACTCTAACATACAGTGAAGTTTTGAAAAACATGATATCATCAGAAGTATTTTTTTGAAGTATTGATCACATTTTAAGATGGACCGTTCGCGGTCCACCTGCATCCTGACTGCTGCTACTTTTTTTTACAAGACTACAAAATGTATTAACAACCATATGCCCTCCAGCAACTTGTGGATTTTATTTTTCATGATCCATCTTATTTGGAGAGGTATCTTTTTTTTGACCTTTTCTTCTAATCTAGATAACACCTTTTCCAAGATTGCTCATAACAAGTTTTGAGTTGCTTACAGAGCCTACCGCTCTGTCATTTGGAGAGGTATCTACTCATAGAGTTCTAGTTTTTTTTTGGAATCTACTTTGCGTACGACACTTTGATGTACGATTTCCGTCCGACGCTACATCCATCGGTCTGCTCTCAATTATGGCTGCCACACTTGTATTCCTGCTGTCCTACGCTGTTAATTTCCCAATAAAAAAGTCTCATAAAGGTAGTGATCCCACATAATTTTGGTGTCGGTCCCACAATTTGATATCATCTGGTACCATCTGTCTAGTACCCCGTATTTTACCACCATTAGATGTGGGTGGACACTGGACAGACGGTTCTTAAGAGTGCCAACCAAAGTGAAACTTGTATTTACATTTACCACGCCAAGTTGTGGCAGTTTTTTAACATTGTCACCCACATCTATCTCTCTCTCATGGTTATCCTCTCACGGTTTCACGTTTCCATCCTCTATGTTGTTCCCTACCCACCAGAACGCTAGCGCTACCTACCCTAGCTCTAGCGCCACAACCCTCTACCATGGCTAGACGTGTGGTCGACTGGTCGTGGTCCGTGGTCCGTGTTAGGCCTTCCACAACCTAAGTGCAAATCGGTGCCACAAACGAATTTGGGGCTTCTGGCATCGATGCCCTCCATTGCCCAGTCGACGTCACAAAAAAAATTGAGGGAACCGGAGCAGCTAGGTGCTCCGATGTCCAAATGTATCAGCCAATAAAATGTTGCCACATTATGGGAAGGTGGAGCTTGTATCGGTCAAAGTTTCTACCATCCGATAGGTCCCACGTTTTGCTTTTGGGAACCAACACGCTGTGTGACCTGGTTTTTTTACAAATATGGCCCTCTGCTCATTCTTATTGTAAAAATAGCCCCCATCGAAATCTATTGTCAAAACTAGCCTGGTCAAAGGTGCAAAAGCCGACACGTGTCACCTCCCGCCAGTCCATGTGGCGGAAAGTCACTTCCCGCCAACCCAGGTGACGGGATGTCTCAGGCGACGACACGTGTCTCTTCCCGCCATTCCACATGGTGGAAGGTGGTGGGCCATGACGGTAACAGACGCTGGCTGACTCTGTGGTAGTGGCACTTTCCGCCAGCTTGTTTGGCGGCAAGCACTTCCCGCCAGCTGCTACGGCGGAAGGACACGTGTCACTTTACTAGCCTCCCGCCAGGGCTAGTTTTGACAATAAATTTCAGGGTGGGCTATTTTTGGCAATTAGATTGGGCAGGGGATACAATTCAGGTGGAGGGTCTTCTCCCTCCCCCGGTGACCATTAAAAAAAAATTGGGCGGGGGCCATATTTGTAAAAAAATCGTGTGACATGTGCCTGAGTTATTTTTCATGGCATCGCTGACTAGCTAACACACTTTTGAGTGTTTGGGCACCGAGTACTGTGGAAGGGCTTATGGTGCCCATTCTCGTGGAGCTCATCCCACAAATTCAATTCGCCGTTTAAGCGATATTTGGCACCACAAATTTCTTACTCCCTCCGTTCACTTTTATAAGGCACACTAGCTAACCCCACATACATACCAAAATGAGTAAATCTAGACTTATTTTGTACAAAGATTTACTCATTTTTTGTATGTATGTGGTCAAAATGAAAAGACTATCTAGTGTGCCTTAAAAATGAACGGAGAGAGTACTATTCTTTCACGCGGTGATTCAAAGCAAAAGAGAATGAAAGGAGACACGTAACTTATGTGTTGGTTATTTCATCTAGATATTGATAAGCGATAAATTACGAGACTAATTTTGTTACAAGTGTATAAACATTTTTTAGCCTCGGACATGAATAGTACGTGGGTAACCGAGACTACTACATAAAATTTCATCAACAAACGACACCTTTAATCACCTAGCTACCTTTGTCAAATTTAGTACTCCTTTAACTATTGTGTTAAGCCTGACCGTGACACTGACCCTGAGTGTACTGGTCTAGAGACTGCCCATGGCACATGCCACCGCGGGCAATGTTCCCTGTATTCTGTATGCGGCAATGCGCAGAGTAGAACGAAGTGGTCGGTGATGACGGGGGAGTGTCAGCCAGCCTCATCCTGTGCGGCTGTACAACGGGAAATCTTCGTCGTCTCGAAGTCACTTCTACCTATTGGTGCACCCGTGAGGTCGCACAACACTGGTATGGTATGCACTGCAGGAGTAATTGCATTGTACAAGACGTCAAGACTATGGTTCTAGCCTCGTAGACACTTCAGCGTTGATCGATGAAAATAAGCATTCTTTCGGCAATCTTTCGGCAAGTGCACCTCGATGACACCATTAACGATGACACTGTGTGCAATCTTTCGGCAAGCGGCCAATATTCGGCAAAACCGGTCTAATTCATTGGAGCTAATCTCCCTTGCATGAAGAGGGCCGTTTGGAAAGTCTGCGCTCCTCCAGAAACGATTTTTTTGCATGCCTTGCTATCCAAAATAGGCTTTGAATGACAGATTAGAGAGAAGAGGTTGGCTAAATTGTGGCCGTTGCCCAGTTTACAAAAGTGCCCCGAGTTGGTCGGACATATTTTTTGTCCAATGCCGCTTCACCAAACGTATTTGGAGATTCTTAAAGGATTGGCTTGGTCTCTCCAAACACAACCTGCAACTTTGGACGGCTCAATCAATCAAGGAATGGAGGTCTCACGTGTCCGGCGCCGATATGCCCAACCGCAAGGCTATGGCCTCCCTCACCCTCCCCGCGTAATTGGAGATTTGGAATGAGCGAAATGCCCGGATGTTCCAAAAGAAGCATGCGACCCCCTTGCACTCCTATCGAAAATTACTTGGGTTATTGCAGATGCATTTGTTTGGGGGTGAAATCATGCCAAGAGAGTATTTCGGTGTAATCTTTTACCTTTTTGTCAACCTCGTTCTTAATCTTTTTTACCTTTTTCTTCAAACAAGTATTTTTTATTTTTTACGTGAAAGATAATATGTAAAACTCACTTTTTTTTGCCAAACATAGTTCACAAGTATATGTATGTTTTACGAAAGGTAATTTATAAAACTTGATTTTATGTAATTGTTGGACAAATTTAAAATCTTAGATTCCAGTGACAGATAGAGAAGTAGATATAAACACAAGCGCTACGAGAAATAAAAATAAAATAAAGTGGCATTAGACTTTTAAGATTAAAAAGTGCAAAAAAAATCAATATGACGACTAAAGAAAAGATGTCACTTCATGCCCTCCTTGGTGCGTGCGTACTCTTCCATTGTTGTCTCGATCGTTGGTATCGCTCTAATGCGTGCTCCGCGCGACGGCACACCTGGTTCTCAAACTCCAGAACCTGCTGCAGCGCCGCTGCAAACACGGTGTTTTCAGAGCAAGCTTTGCTCTTCTTGAGCTGCAACCGCAGAGCGACAACCTCCGCGTCTTGCGCCACCAGCTTCTTCTCCAGCACCGCCCTCGCCGCCGCCTCCTCGGCCAACTTCTTTTCCAGCTCCAACGCGTAAGAGGACGCGTAGTTCACGGTCTGCATACGTTGTTCCGCCGAAGGAAGAAAGCATCGTTATCGGACGGCAAACATTCGGCTTCGAATGGACGAACAGTTTGCTCAATATGGGTGTGTGTGTGTGCTCACGGTACACAGGTTGCATACCTGGAGCATTGACGAGGACAAATCGGAGGGCTTCGCCACCGCCAGCTTGTGCTCCAGCTCCTTCCATGCCGCCTCCCGGCCGGTGCTGTCGACGTCGCACGTGTCCGCTGTGGGCAAGTGTCGTGGTATGGTATGGGGTGGAACCCGGGAGGGACAGACAAGCGGGTCGCCGAACAGCTATGGACAGCAGGCATCGAGCTCAGTTCAGAATGGCAGGGTCCGTCGTTCGAGTTGGCCTCCTCCCGGTTCCTCTTCTTGCCGGACAGCGCCGGCGTGTCGTGGCCCGGCTCTGTTTTAACCTTCTCCGTCAAAGACGCCGACGCCACCGCCTTCTTGGCGTATTGATCCGCCCCTAACACGCAACACAGAAGTAAATTATTTGCTCCCCGGACAGCGGAAAACAGTGACAGTCTGACAGATAAGCGTTTACCTTTGGCACAAGTAGAAGTAGAACGAACGGCAGACGGTGGCGGTGGTCGAGATTCGCCTACGAGGCTAGAGGAGAAGGCTGCGGCAAGATTGGTCTCGCAGAGGTAACTCTGGAGATCAATCGCGGTGTCATGTGCGCCCAGTAACTTCGCAGCCGATATCTTTTGCTGGCTGGTGAGCACCGGATCAGTGAGAGAGGTCTTGGCCGGCGGCTCGCCCCAGCGCACGGGGCAGGGCCATGGCTCCGGCGACGTCAGAAAGAAAAACTTGTGCTTCCATCCTTTGTTGGACCTCGGCAGCCCAGTGAAGAGCGCCCTGCAGGCGGCGTCCTTTCGCCGGAAATAGTACCAGCCCCTGAGCTTAGAGTACATGCCCAGCTTGAAGAAATGCCCGAACACAGCCAGCGACGTTGGCACGCCGGCCTCGTGGCAGAGCACGACGAAGCCCGCCAGTATGCGCCACCCGTTGGGCGTGAGCTGGCTAGGCGCGAGGCCGAAGTGGGTGAGAACTTCCGAGCAGAAGCCGTGTAGCGGGACACGCATCCCGGCCTCCAGCGCGTCCGCGTACACGCACACGGCGCCCTCTGGAGGCGGCGTGCAGGCACGCCGGTCGCCGGCAGGTCGCGCGGTGTAGGCCTTGGGGATGCCGTGCTTCCCGCAGAGGTCCTGACTGCGCGCTGCCCGTGGAGCGACGAGGCGTAACCCTCGGCGACGGTGACCGAGAGCGTCCTTTCGCCCGTGGTGGCGGCGTCAGTGGCGAGGGCGCGGGCGGAGCGAGGAGTGGTGGCGCCGATGAACTCGACGGAGGACGTGGAGGAGTCGTACGAGGAAGGCATCGCGTTGTGCCGTCGTGCAGCTTGTGTGCTTGACTGCTTGTAATGTTCGTGCTTGCTCGGTGTGCACCGTGCAGGATGAATAAATAGAAGAGAGGAGAGGAGGAGTCGAGCTCCTGTTTTTACTCGAGTTTACACAGTGGGAAAGAAAAGCCACGTTTTGGAAAATGCGCGTTTATGCAATTTTACGCGGTACGTCGGTACGTCTATCCATGCGGAATTAAAGAAGTTCTACTAAAAAAAAATTCCCTTTTGTTTCATTCGAATATGTCTCCTACTACTCTCGTCACTGGCCAGTCGATCATGATGATGGTGAGTTGATATCTACCGCTACATAAAGTTTCAAATCAAAATTCGTAAGGTTCTAGGCTACACAAAAATGACAAATCTGACAAAAATTCGAATTTTTCAGACTGTGTACTGTTTCGGATCCAGATCTACGTATTTGTCTTTTTTTTCCAGACCAAAATACAACGAATCTTTCACTAAAAATTTGCACAGCTGTAGATCACGCACAATTTTTTTCAGAATTTTTTGAAACAGAAAAATGCAGATTCAAATTTTTCAGAATTATGTAGCCCGGTATCCTGCTCGTCCACACGACCGGATCTCAGATTCTCAGGTGATTTTGCTTAGTTGAGGTGATTTGACGATTATATACGCACAGTAGAAGAAATGGGCCGTCGTGCGGACGTTGGGTGTACGCGAGAGAAATACATGGGCCATACATCGCGCACATGATGTGTCGGCCCAGATAATTTCGAAACCGGCACATATTCTGCGTAGTAAGTGTGTGGTCAATTCGGTCGCTGCCCAAAATAATTTGCATGCCCTGGAGCGTGAGATGCTTAGGACATCTCCGGCCGTTCTCCCCCCCCCCCCCCCAGGATTTCTGTCGTTGCCTTTTTGCCTTTGCGTTGGCGCAAACTTGGGCCTGGGGGGGGGGGGGGGGGGGGGGGCGAAGTTCCCAGTCGTTTCGGCCCCCAAGAGCAACACAAACCAAAATAATTTGAAAATTCGTTTTCCCGCCCTAAAAATAGCCCGAGTTTGGCGATCAAAACAGGCACAGTTGGGCGATCATATAAAAAAGGCACAGTTCGGCGATCGAATCAAGCCATAGTTCGGCGATCTAGTGAAAACAGCCTCACTCGGCATGCTGATGCGCAGATCAGATGGTCACCGGCGACACCTCGGCATCATCGTCCAGGTCGATGGGCATGGTCGTCGGAGTAGGGGCAGAGCTCGGAGTGGCCGTAGGTGCAGTGCTCGGAGGCGGCGTGGCCGTGGCCAAACTCGTATCGGCTGGAGTGGCGGGGCTCGGATAGGCCGAACGGGTGGAGCTCGGAGTGGTCGTAGGCGCAGTGCTCGGCGAAGGTGTTGGGGTCGCCGGAGCAATCTGGCTGAGGATCACGCGCCGCTCCGTCTTGAACCACGCCCTGACCTCGGGGTCCATCGCCGCCGGGTCTCCTCCCGTCAGGAAAGCCAGGTCAGTGATCCTCTTCTTCGCCGAGGTGTTGGTCTTGAGGAGGTCGAGCTTGAGGTCCTGCTTGGCCATGATCGTCGTCCACCTCGCTTCCGCCTTCTCCTCTCTCTTGGCGGCGTGGTTTTGGGCATCGGCGATGCACGTCTCAATCGACGCTTGCAGCGTCGCCGCCGCTGGCACCGAGTGTCTCGCCGCCATGGCTTTCTTGTGGCTGACAGGGTGCCCATCTGCCGCTCCAGCTGCCGGCGCGTCCGGGACGTACTCCTTGCCCTTGCCGAGAGAAAGACGAACTTTCGCCCACTTGTAGCACCCCTCAATCCTTGTGAAGACGTGGAGGAATTTGAAGTCGGCCTTCTCGTCGTCGCGGAATGCCTCGAACATCCGGACCATCTACATGGCCAAACCAGGGCCAAAATGAGCAGACCGGCGAAGGATAAAGGGAAACCAAGGCAAAATGAAGCTCACCTCCATCTCGTAGTTGGAGCCGCTCTTCGGCCGATTCTGGACTTCCTCTTGAATGACATGCCATTTGTTGCAAGCATGTTGGACGATCGCCCAATGGTTGGCCATGGCCTTCTCGCCGCGCTCGGTGGCGATCATGGAGTACTCGGGATCAACAATCCGGCGCTCATCATATGAAGTCTTCACCCTCTTCCAATAGTTATCCATGTTTTGATTGGTGCCGACGATCGCGTCCAAGCTCACCTCTTCCATGCTTCGGCGAGGAGCACATCTTCCTTGGCGGTCCACTTGATGCGAGGCTCGGCGGGAGGCTTTGGTACCTTTAGGTCCTTCTTCCCCTTGGCTTTGGCCGGTGCTACTCCTTCGCCGACGCCCGCTTCCCCTGGCTCAACCTCGCCTTCCTCGATTTGCTGCGTCCCTATCCCGCCACCAAAGCCGCCGGTCTGCTGTGATTCCCCGCCGCCTTGTGAGAAAAACCCCGTGCTTGCCGCCGAAGCAATGGAGCCGGTGGTGATGATCTCGTCCATTAAGGCATCGCCATGCATTCCGCCGAACACGCATCCAGTGGAAATGAACAGGATGAGGCGGGAGGCCGACCCTCATCTTGGCCGCCAGCGCCGGCGCCACCATGCTCGCATCCATCTCCATCTCCTCCTCCTATTCCTCTTCCTCATCCTCCTCCTCTTCTTCGCCGCCACCCTCGGCCAGGCGCTTGGCCCGCATCACCTTCTCCCTCACCCGGTGGTGGGTGTTCTCGGTCTTCTGGCGCAGCACGTCCGCCGTCCACTTGGCGTTGCTCCAGCCCGGCGGCCTCTTCATTGGCTCCCTCGGCCTCCTTGTCTTCTTCACCTTCACGACAACAACGGAGGCGGGGGAGTCAGTGACGGCGGCGGCGTTGCGGGGACCGGTGAATTTCTTGGGCGGCATGGCGGCCAGATCTGGGGGAAAATGGCGGGAGCTGCGGAGGGGGAGGGGATATGTGGGGCGAAATGGAGGGAAAAGTTAAAAATTGGAGAGAAATCGCCTTGCCTCGCCGACAGGGCTAGCCCACGTCGCCTTTTCGCCCCCCAGGCGAAACCTAGCGCGTTGCGTTTGGTTTGGGTGCGCCGGCACTAAAAACGGCCCAAACGGCGCTAAACGAGCCTTTGGAGGAGCGACTGGGAGATTTTGCTTACCGCCGACACTAAAAAAGGCTGGGAGGGGGGCGGGGGAGGGGGGGGGGGGGGGGGGGCGCTGGGGGACGGCTGGAAATGCCCTTAGACGACTTGGCCATGCGGTGTTCACACTGAAGCCCTGTGCTTTCCTGGGAGTTGCTGCCGTGTGCATTCTTTGGAGATTTGTTTTTTTTAGGGGTTCATGCTTTGGAGATGTGTGGCAGGAGGCAGCGAAATGTGCAGCCTGCCGTTGGCCCATGTCCAATGGTAATAAATGGACATTCCGTGTTCACGAAATTGGGCCGACACGGGAGGAGACAAACATGTGCGAACCAGAAGATGGCCTCATATAACAGGCTGAAATTCCAATAAAACATTTTTTTTGCACACAACTTAGAGAGCTTTTATTCAATTAAACGCATTCGCTGGACAATCAGCCAACAGGCTGCTTACCAGGAAGCTTGGGGGTCTTTGATCCAGCTTTCTGTTCTGTCAACCGTGCAAGAGAACTTAGCACAGAGATGAGCAGAGACATTAGCCGATCGAGATACACGTTGAACAAAAAAGGAAATGAAACTAAGAACTAGCTCTCCTATTTCTAAAAGGATAGGTGCCACGACAGACCGAGAGTCGAGGCGAGAATTCCAGAGTGTAAGAACCTCTAGGCAATTCGTTTCCAGAATCACATGGGTAAAACCCCACAGCTTAGCAAAGATAACACCATCACGCAGCGCCATTGCTTCAGCAATCAAGGGATCTGTAACTCCAGGATACGGCTTACTCCAAGCTCCCA
This sequence comes from Poa pratensis, assembly GCA_947311845.1. Classification (NCBI taxonomy): domain Eukaryota; kingdom Viridiplantae; phylum Streptophyta; class Magnoliopsida; order Poales; family Poaceae; genus Poa; species Poa pratensis. The sequence goes on from CAMZMU010000094.1 coordinate 12,725,888, forward strand.
TGAAGGTAGCCTGAGAACGAGCAACACCTCCAGCGCCACTTTTTCCTTCCCAGCAGCGTACTTCTGCATCAGTAATTATTTTCACGAAATTCAGCTCGGGAGACGCTAGCCATGCCCGGCAAAACCATAGTATGTTGCCGAGGAATATCCAGAAGAGCAAGAGCTTCTCTGGTCAGTCTCACCGAAACTGATGGATCAATCTTTTCTTGATCATGCATGGGTCCATCGGTTCCGTGAATGCCAAATTGACCACATCACAGTCACAATGATCGACCGCTCGCGCGCCGTGAACATATCACCACACAGGATGTCCCTGGCCCAAGTCGCAGGGTGCAGCCGTGGCAAGTGGAAACTCAAACAGAAGATGAGTCTCCGCCCAAAATCTCTGAGCATGAGAGTAGTGCAGAAGTGCATGCTCCAGGTTTTCGTCCACGGCCTGACAGACATTGCATCTAGCTGTCTGTTTGATGTGGCGTTTCTTGAGAGTACACTCATCAGGTATAATCCCTCTGATCACACGCCACCAAAAAACCCGCACCTTTGGGACAACAATCAGTTTCCAAATGGCCATCCACATCTGTTGTTCATCCGCTGAGGATCCTGTAGCCTGCCCTTCATCTGGAGCATTACACTATTTCTGAGTCACTAGAGCTCGGTACGCTGATTTAACAGAGTAATTACCATTGCCTTCATGTACCCATGCACGGAAATCATCTCCACCTCCCCGGCGCAGCGGTATATTGAGTATAGCATCTGCATCGGGTCTAACAAAGGTGGTACGAGCAAGATCTTGCTTCCAGCTTCCATTGTCCGCATCAATAAGAACACTAACTAGATGGACCTGAGGATTAGCTGGTTTTACCATTGGAGACATCGAGGATGTAGAGGGATTCCAACGGTCATCCCAGATGGAGATCGACGTTCCATCACCCACACGTTTCAACAACCCGGTTTCCAAAGCCTTCCTGCCAGCCACGATCGCCCGCCAAGTTGCCGAGGCAGTCTTGGGCACCGACGCTTGCATGAAATCAGAATCCGGGAAATACCTCCCTTTCATAACTCTGGCACAGAGGGAGTTTGGATTTGTCATGAATCTCCAACCATGTTTTCCTAACAGCGCCAAATTAAACAGATGAAAATCGCGGAAGCCCATTCCGCCTTTGCATTTTGGAGTTGCAAGTTTCTGCCAAGAAATCCAGTGTAAAGATCGCTTGTCCAAAGAACTGCCCCACCAGAATTTTGCCATGCACGACGTCAGTGCCTTGCATACTTTCTTTGCCAACAAAAAACAACTCATGCTGTGTATCAGAATTGCTTGAATCACAGATTTAAGAAGAGTATCTCGCCCCGCACAAGCGAATTGTTTTTCTGACCAGCCTTGCATCTTACCTCTCGCACGCTCCCTAATGTGTTCAAAAGTACCACTGGTTATTCTTCCAACAGCAGTAGGGAGACCAAGGTACCGCTCACTGAATGCTTCCACATGTACATCCAGTGTATGTTTAATTAGCTGCCTGATACTTGTCGGTGTATTTGGGCTAAAGAAAATAGCACTACTGCACAGATCGCAATGGCAGTTGAACAGAGGAGATACCGAGACTCATATAGCTCGGCCTCCGAATGGGGTTTTCGTTGCTAGAGTTAGTAATAACTTAGAATTCTATTGCCCTTAATTATAACATGTATCGTGTGATATTTCTCTGGAGACTCCATTCTCTGTTTTTTACTCCATTCTCAGTTTATTTATAGTCAATGTAGTGGCAATTTTCGAGAAAAGAAAAAATCTTAAATTTTGAATTCAGTCCACCAACAATATAATAAGCATTGTAAATCGATGATATTTGACCCGTAAGAGTACACGTGCGTTGCATGTGCACTTTTTACTATTAATAGTTCTATCATCAAAAATTTGTAATCGAGCATGTCATCATGTGATTTGTGGACGTTAAACTTTATGAAGTATTGGACAGCAAATATTTTTATCTGATATTCTTTAACAGGTATATTATTTTATGGTTTGTGGATTTTATGTGATGCAAAATGTTTGTATTGTATGTTGTTCGCACGTACTTACACGTTACACAGTTTAGTCATGCAATTTATTGCTCCGGTAACAAAAAAACCACTAAATTAGAAATGGCATTTATATTTTGAAGACGTGTGTTGCACGTGCACAGCTACTAGTCAAAATAAAAAGCTAAAGTCGACACCCCACGGGCACGAAAGCGGCACACAAAAAAAAGACCACCAATGGCTGGTGATGGAGACGCACCAAAGACTGGAGGAGCAGGTGGCGTCGGAGCGGCAGGAGGTTGCCACGGTCCTCGCCTTGTTCTGCGCCGCCAACGAGGACGCGTCGTGGTGGCGCTGGACGGGACGTCTGCCACCCCTAGGGTTAGGTATCCCTCTCCCACGGCGAGGCAATGGCCCTTGCCGTGTGCCGAGTTGCAGCGGCGCTGGATGGGAACTCCGCTGCCTCCACGGCTTGGTCGCCTACCTCAGCCTCTCGAAAGCCGACAAGGTCCGTGTCCCGTCCCCTAGCCACCTCTCTCACACAGAGAACTCAAACTTCACCTTGCTTGCTCCTTGGCTGAGCCCTATGTGGTCCAAAAGTAAAGTAGATGATGATTGGCTCTCGAAGCAAAACCTTGGGCGCTTTTACCCATGTCTCCTTCACGCGCCACCGATTCGATGGTCCCTCCACGATGTAGGTTTACAAGTACGTGAGATTGGTCAGTGATCTTCCCCAACGCCACTTAACTAATTTAGGGAAGGAAGCGATTATGCAAATTTTTGTGTTGGATTGGTGATCCACATTTTTCATCTTGCAGCTTGCTAATTTCTAAGATAACTTTGCAGCTTTCGATGCTGTCTTGAGTTGCCTGTTTGCTCGTACTTAGAATAACATTCAGATGTGTTGGTATATTAAGGTAGAGCCAGGACCTGCTCAAAAGAGGAAACAACATTAAGCATGATCAAACACCATCGACCTTGCGAGAGGCTCCACATATATAGCAATTAACCAAACATAGCATGGATTTCATGCCAATAGCAGGTTTGAAGATATATAACCTTGGTGGCACAATACATGCACCGATTACATTACATGTGGGATGTGGTAGCATTTTCATACACTTGATCTCAGACACAAACCAATACTTGTGGATGGCGCCATAGCATAAACTATATGTTGGTACTGTACTCAAATAATTAACACAATACAGCTTCGGCTATTACACAAATCCACAATATTTAATACTACTGTGTTATATTTTTTAACCTTTTCATTTTTGGTTGAAAGGGTCTACACTTTACAGTATAAGCATCATCTGCAGCACATTTAAGGAATAACGTGCTGCAAGGATTAAAAACATATTACTTCAGTAATTTAAGGTGCATAGGCCATACTATGTCACGCCCTTCGGCCGTGCTATGGGCCGAATTGAGCTCTACTTCTTATTAGAAAAATTTCAGAATAAAGAAAGTTTGCATTCGAGTGGAAAATATACATGACCTGCTAAACTTATCCTTTTTTCCTTTGCTCTGTGCAAGATTTCTTGTGGTGTCATCAACTGCAACACAGAAAATGGCATGAAGATCGTAACGGAGTTCACATCATGCTAAATAGCAAAATACTCTGTATACATGAAGCAGCGAACCTCCAGTGACCAATTGTAAAGCAGAATGTAGCATGTCAACATAATCTGCCCTCAGAATACTTTTTCCAAGAAGCCGCCACGAACTTCTAAAAGCAAGTGCACGGTCTGATTACCTGAGATCCTCCATAACAATGCAGCAACCAAGCCCTTACTTGTCTTGGTACATAATATGTGGTTTCTTTCCCTAGTTAACCTTGTCCGAGGCATCCATCAGAAACTCCCAGGAGAGATCATGAGAGTCAACCTGGTAAAACGGGAGCTCATATAACATCATTGTATTTGCAACTCCAAATTTTCAACTACAACTACATTAAAAGCTTTGTCCTCCAATAGTTTTAACTTTTAAGTACTACTGCAAAAATATCAGATGATGGATACAGAGCTTATGGACTGACTATACAACAAAAACAGAACAAATTAAGAAAGCCACCCGTAAATAGGTGTTGGAACAAAATTGAAGATACCAGCCGTTACTTACATAACAAATTGGAACTCAAGTAAGGCTACATAAACACAAACTAATGCTATAATTCTACCGGAATCTGACTCAGGAAATATGTAGGCCTCGAACAAATTACCATGAGATGGCAGAAACTTTTAGTTTTACTTCATCAAGCACCTTCAAGTGATGACTATCACTAATCACACGGTCCCTTAGCAACAAAAATTGCTGTGATAATATGGAATGGACAAAAACAAAAGGGAAATTGACTTTTAGAAGAAAGTTCTCCAAGATCCGGTACAAAATAGGTGCTAAAATATATATATATAATCTGAAGTTTTTATTATGCAGAAAAACATGGAAAGCATCATCATAGAATTTTCATGAAAAATAGAATCAGGTGCCTATGGGACAATTCTAAATTAAGAAATACTTTCAAACTTCTAGAAATCTTTTTTCCACACATTCAAACCAATTAAAATAGAACACCATGCTAGTTCACTAATATTGCAACATCTGAACTCCTTCACAGGCTAGACTGATAGTTTTTTTTTTCAGATTATGGGATGCCTGAAACTACACGAGTTGACTGGAACGAGCCTCACCTGGAGAGTTAGAACTAATGATATGTATCAAGCAGCTTCATCTACCTTGAACAAGATTGTAATTTACTATATTTAATCTTGGAGTACTCTTTGACTTCAGTAAGCTCATAATAAAGATTGTGCATGGTAAAAAAGAAGTTCTAGGGTACCTTATGAAGGTTCTTCAAACAACCTAAACCCTGAAAATAGAAATACGATTAGAGCATGTTGTCATTAACTAACATTAGAAAACATAAACCCACACAAGATGAGCATGATCAGTTTGAAAAGTTCGAAACAGTACAAACCCACAAATTAAATAAAGATACTGTTAGAAGACTAATTGGGATGTAAATGCAACCTTTATGAAAACACGGTTTAGTTAACAAAAGGAGAACGGCAGATAGGCTAGTCATTCAAGTAACTCCGTTAGATAGGCAAGTCAATAGTCATTGTATCATGAAAGGGGCACCAAGCGAGCGTCCACCATCTTATTTTTGTGAAGAAACAAACTGCAAAGACAACGGCAACATTGTACTCATATATATCTGAAGGTAAAATAATGGAATGCCAAAACCACTTGAAAATTAAGTGTTGGTTCAATGCAACAGTGCCACAGCTGAGCAAATAAATTAGTGAAACGTAAGAGCTTACAATCTAAGCAGGTAAAATTTAGATGCACATATGAAATCAGGTCCTGCAAATACATAAAGTAAACTCCATGTATATTGCGGGTACACATGGAATAATCATTAGCACATCCTCCCTCTCCGTTGAAGCTGTATTTGTCCTGCACGTAACAAACTGAGTCAATAGGCCAAAAGGGAGCTGGAGAGAGAGAGGTGAACATAGAGTTAGAGTTCAGTGCTAAGGGGCTTTTCATTAGTAGGCGCAACATCCTTTGCCGAGAACAGCTGCTTCATTCATCAGAAAACAATATAGCAACAGTCAGATATATAACAGAAATAGCGTAACCATCAGGTTGAATTTTTTTTTAAGAATTAAAGGGTCCCAGATGGCCAGATGGGAGCCCCGGTTCCATTATCAAACGAAACCAGAGTTATTACAAGTCCGAAAATATTCTGTCAAGCAGCTAAGACGGAAAGCCTGATAAAGGAAATAAACGATCGAAGCTCAAACAGAGGAGCTGCAAGGCTAAACGAGTCTAGCAAAGTTCAATCAGGTTGAAATTTAACTCTATTCATTTAGGATACTTATTGCTTTAGTTCAGAAACCTGTTATTTATTCAAAAATCTCTTTCACGCTGAAAATACAATCCTACCTGAGTTTCATTACCATAGGAAGATTCATTATTAGAAACAATAATCTAAAATCCATAATTATCTTGTGTCTGAATGATACAAAGGAACACAACTACAGGCATATAAATGTAGTACTTTTTCATCAGCTTCCTAGCTGGCAAGAAAAAACTACATAAACTAGGCAGAAATATGTCTTGTTGTAATACATACATATAAAAGCTTTTGAGAAATTCCTCCAATACGATATGGAAGTCTGTACAGAAATTAGCACAACCACATAACCTAGCAAAACTGAAAATAGATGAAAAAGCACGATGGACTTCATTATTTCATTGTAGCTATTTACAAAACCTATGTGCATGCTGCACACATATATAAGTTATTTGAAAGATCCTTTACAGAAATAAAGACGAATTATGTATTGAGGTTGCACAAAGCGGCTATCTTCTCCTTCTATACAGTAAGACATTATCTCAGAAAGTTTTAAGCATAAAACTTTAGCTTTTCTTTTTGCAAAACCAGAGGTTTTTTAATATAATGGATCTGCAAATGTATCTAGTCAGGACTTCCTTCCTCTTTGACAGATGTTTAGTATGTCGCGAAAAGGATGCTAGTTAGATGGAAAAGAAGCATTTATAAATATATTAAAAGGATTCATGAAGAAAGTAGCCCCAAAAGCATAACGGAAACTTTCCCCAAGCAGAAAAGGTTTCTAGGTAGTTCCCTAATTCCTTGCATGATACGGTACGACATACAGCTCGTGGAAAACCTAATCTTGATATGCCAGCTAGTTGTTAGTTACCATTTGTCACTGTGCATTGGAATTTAATCTTAGTTAATGAAGTAAAACCACAAAGATGCATCCTATCTAGGAGACAAGATGTCATTCTTTAACATATGCCAATCTCAACATATTGTACACCTTCAGATGAGAGACAGGCACAAGCATATGCCCATGTGTGGCAGCTATTTCTCACTTTTTATACAAAAAGGAAGACGGCAATATTTTTAAAGCCAACAAAATTGAGCCTTTATTATTGTTGTGTTATTCATTGCATTTTCATGACCACGGTCATGATTTAGGCACTACGGAAAACTCAGTTGAGTCTTCAAGAATTCAGCTGTAGTTCCAAAAGTATATTTTTATCTCACACAATAGTGCAAAACCACACAATTAACAGAGGTACCCTTGAAGCTCAGATATATGTAACAGCAGTTAATTTGGGTGTAATAAGGAACCTGAAAGGACAATAAGGTAGGCATTACCCTCGATTGCTCTATCAACCTGGCAATGAATCAACTGAGCTTCAACTTGGCTATGCTTCATCTCAGCTGAAACATCATAATATATATCACGGATAGATAAGAGTTGATAGATTGGCTGTGTTGGATGACAAAAACAAAACATAGATTGATTGATTGCAGCAAAATGGAACGGCGATCCTGTTTAGCCAATTAACTTTGGATCGTCACCATGGTACCTCCCCTACCCAAATACAACTTTGTACGTGCCCTGGACTGCTCATCGCTGCCCACCTCTTGAGCTGAGCGTCCACTCAGCTGGTGGTCGACTGTTCTCCCTTCGCACCGACGCTCCCAACGTCGAAGCTACCAAATCCGGGATCCGGCGACCCAGCCACCGCGGGCAAACGCCCCTCCTCGTCTCCCAGCAATGCAGTTCCTTCCCTCGCCGACAAGCAGCCAATCTGGATGAACCCTAGGGCAGGGTTGGAGAGGGAAAGGGGAATAGGACACTGCAACGCGAAGGTATCTGGTGTGCATCGGACAGTCCAGTGACAGATCGAGCGCGCGATTTTTAGCTTTTGGGAACAGCAAAACATTAGTACAAACTTGTAGCAGAGTGGATACATCCAGTTTGCACTTGATACTGTAGCAAGATATGACTATTAACACCACAATGCATGATTATATCATACTAATAACGGGCAGAAGTTAGGATAGATGCATCAGAGGCAAGACAACTGTTATTTTGTAATGACAGAACACGGGCTTGAATAACATCAATACAAAGGGTTACAATCCAGAAGAGAATAAAACAAAACTAGAGTTTACACAATCTCAAGACTTAGCTTAAGATGCACCGCCCCATAACAAACTTGGCAGAAAGAACTCGATGAGAAGGCACTCAACATATTGTTGTTAAAGCCAGCAACCAAGATACCCACTACAAATTAGGAAGACACATATCACTTATAGAGTATTATTAAGCTCTACCCCTGCTGCTGACTAACCAGCTTTGCATCTTCGTTGGTGAGGAACTCGGTGTACTTGTTCGTGCGGTATTGCCGGAGGACATATGCATTCTCTTCTATACTTTCCATAAGCAAATCTGCGACACCGAAATCGAAATCGAAATCGGGGACGGTGTCTACCGGGACCGGCTGCAGGGGCTCACCCAGCATGTAGTCGACGATCTCGACACGAATGATGAGATCTGCAACCCCCTTGGTCACCAGCTTCCTCCTCCTCTTCCCCTCACCAGCCAGCTGGGCCATGCTGCTCTCCTCCTTGGATCCGGAATCCACAACTATCTTATTCACCTCGTCGGGCTTCGGTTTGTCGCGGCAGCTCCCCTCCCTCGCCGGCCAGTACAGGCTCGATCCGGCGTCGAGCACCATCTGCTTGACCTCGTCCGGCTTGGGCTTGTTAATCCTCTTCGGCCCCTCCTGTCGATGCCGCCGCCGCCGCCGCCGCCGCACGGTGTTGTAGGAGCGCTTGGTGAAGCCGACGGATCTACGCTCCTCCAACTTCTTCAGCACCGGAACGCACGCCGACCCCTTGATCGCACCCCTCTCCATCTGGGCGTGCGTCACCCTAACCTCTCCCTCCGGAAACCTAACAAAAAGCCCAACTCATATACCAGGTCCGGTTTCTTTGCTCTAGCACATCGTCTCGCTGCGGTATCCTTTTCAACATCTAACCTCCTGGTTTTCATATGCGTCGATCGAGCCCATCAACGTCGGTTTGGTTCTTTTCAAAATAAAAAACTAAAGTCGGCACCACACGGCCGGGCACGAGATGCTCCTCCAACAGCACGGCGTACTTCAGCATGCGGCATATGCCACGGAGATCTCCTTTAGCAAAACGCCTCCGTTTTAATTTCCTGCACCAGAACGGCCTTCTATAGCAAAGGCACAACACTATCCAGCATTACCACCATGTGCTGACCGTGCGGTAGGACGACACCATCAGCCAAGTCACCAACATCTGCCTCAAGTCGTCAGCACTGCTGCCAATCTACCATAGGAGAGAGAGTCTACGATACAAACTGTGGTCGCCCATCTACGCTGCTCATCGGCCACGGTCAATCGCATGCACAAGCTTTCCTCTCTCAACAGAGTAAGCAGCCATCGAAAGGGGACAGCCTGCTCACGCACACCCAGTTTCTATGGGCACCATTCATTTGTCAATTGTCCATCGGAGCTACGCCATGCAAAGAGAGAAGAAGATGGCGTCTATCCTACCTTCCCGCTACGAAAGACACCGGAGCAGACGCCGGTCTTATGTCCAAGGTAGCTAAACATGCCCGAAGATGCTTTAAGATACGCGTTGCAATATTGTAGACTCGACCCCTTCCCTCGCGTCGCCCCCAGGCGGCGCTAGGGGCCCAAATTCCGGCGCCTCCAGCTCCCTCCCGTCGGAGCCACTCTGCCACTGTCGTCGCCGGCCTCGACCGCGGCGGTGGCGGCACCCCCAGCCGCCACAAAGGAGGTCGGGGGGAGGTCCTCGTTCCCAGATGGAGGCGACCGGCCCGTGGGGGCGGCGGCGGTCAGGGCGGAGGATGCTGAGCCGGCGGGCTCGGGTGGAGGTTGCGACCGGGGCTCGGGCTGCGGGCGGCGGCGCGGGGAGACGGTGGCGTCGTCGCCGGAGGAGTGGCTCGCCCGATGGACTTTGGCGGGCCCGATCTGGGCCCGTCGGGCCTGGGCTGGGGCGTGAGTTTTGGAGCGGAGGCGGAGGTGCTCGCGTCCAGCAGGGAGCAAGGCAGATGCGCTGGCACGGAGGCAGGAGCTGGCCGATGAGGTGCAGGACGGCCACGGAGGCAAGCCGGGGCGGCGGCCCCAGAACTGTAGCTGCTTCGGCGGAGCGGGCATGGCAGTCGCCATGGAGGGAGGTGCCGCGGCGGCTGCATCATGCTGTGGAGCTCGGTGGCTAATGACACAATCATGATGCCATCCTGCAGCTCCGGAAGCTTTGTGGTCGGGCTGAATTCCGGGCGAAAGCTTGCACGGACTTCGGTCGGTGCCGACGACGGCGGCACCCTTGGGCGTCGTTCTCCTTCTTGATCGCGCCGTTGTGGAGCTTTTCAACCTCGACTAACGCGTGTGGTTCCAATATCTCCGGGTGAAAACCTAAGCTCCTTGGGAGTGGGCGACGGTGACGGTCTCGTCACTACCTTATTGGAGACGTCACTTTGGAGTTCCTGGACAGCGCGGTGCGACTGTTTCGCGGCGGATGTGCAGAATGGGCGTGTGATCGTCGGCGGTGGACGTCGGGGCAGCGGCTCCGAAAGGTGGTGGTGCGTCGAGGCGACGGCCTTGGGTCTCCGTTGCAGTGGCGGTCCTACGGGGGAGGACCGTGACCTTGCACGGGATTGGGTGACAACTTTGTGCTGCGAGGGCTGCGGGTTTGTCGACTCGGCTAGATCACCTCCGGACGATGCGAAGGTGGATCTGGTTGCTACGCCGGGGCGGTGGCCCCGGATTTGGCGCGACGTTGAGGTCTGCGGGCGGTTGTCTTTAGTGAGGGTAGCAAGGGCTACGAGATGGCTGGGTCGTGCGGTGTTGTGGCTCGTGTGCGGCTTTGGTGCTGAGTGGTGTACGTTGGGCGGCGGCCCCGAGGTTTGGTGGTGTGCTTTGTGGCGTCCAGTGGGCTAGCGTCGTGTGGGCAACGGTCCCTCGCTTGTGCGGTTTTCGCCCTGTTTTCTATTTGTATGGTTTTTGGGTCCGGTCTTCCTCATAAACTGGGTCAATTCTATTCTTCTATACGAATTACAGGAACGCCCTGCCCTCCTCGAGAGGTTACTCGAAAAAAAAGATACGCGTTGCATGAACCGATCCCGCTTACCAACTAAAAGAAAATGCCACATGATTTAACCCATCCGAACACACCAAACAAAACACCTAAACTCAGACAGCACCAGTGGGCGCGGCAACGCGCGCCCAAACCTTCTAGTATATCCTATAAGCGTGCAAAATCTCAATGCAAAATACTTTGTGTTTAAAACTAAACAAAATAATAAATGTACAGATGTGAGCATAGTGAACCATGTATAGTTATAAATATCCAACTTTTATAATTTTTGTGTAGCTCATAGCCTCATAATACAAAAACCTTCGCAACTTTATTTTGCACATTTATAGTATCATTGACGACATGTGGAATTATTTTTCAGTTTTTTCTTTTCAATTGTAAAATTATTTTTTAAATTTTATAAAATAGTGCGGTCACTCGACTCAGGAGGCCAAATTACTTTCCGTTTTTATTTGCATTACTTAATCCAAAAATTATACAGTATGTAAGGCACGAGTGTATTCAAACACTTGGTTTATTCAACTATTTAACTAATCCATACTTCTTATAAAGCAAAATCCCACTAAGTGTAATTAATATTTTTATCTCTACATGCAAGCTATACACATCACTTGATTTTTAGCCAATCAATTGTCCATCTCATCCCACTGACATTTATTAATTATTTTCTATCTCCACATGCAAGCATCCACATCATCTTTTTTTAGCCTATCAAATTGTTCACGACAATTTTTTATGATGTTCGAATAATAAGATCACACCATGTCGCTATATAGTTACACAAGTAAATCATGTGCAAGCATAACACCGAAATTAGTTTCGCACGTGAACTTTTTGCCAATTATTTCAGTGATGAAAATTATATAGTTGTTATTCGAAAATATGGGCTCTTCTATATGTATTCACTCAAAAAGTTTCTAGAAAAAGTTTCTTAAGAGATACCCGCTGCAACGCGCGGGGTCGCGTTCTAGTGATATATAACAACAATGACAATGCCAATTTGAGATCACCTTTTTACGTATTTGTTTTTGCATAATAATATGTGTATGGTCTTATTAAATCAAGATTGAAACATAAACACACTTGTTTTTTAAATTGTTAGTCAAACTTAAATTTTGAATTAATTATGTAAGTAGGCAAATAAAAATGAGTGATTCCATAAAAAAACATGAGTGATTCCATAACAAAAAAACAAAGTGACATGGAATTCTTACATTAAAAACGTACAAAAGATTATCAATATGAGGACCAAAAAAAGATCATCAACAATCATGACAAGTAGGTTCCATCTCCGAAACTAACGATCCAAGAATCTGGTCACTTCTCGGTGGCACGACCATGCCACCTCTCCAATGCTTACTCCACAGGATGGCACCTCTTGTCCTCACACACTAGAAGTCTAGAACATGCTGCAAACTCGTCGTTTTTATGCTGTCTTACCCTGCTTCAGTTGCTCCCACAGAGCCACAACCTCCGCATCATTCTTCTCCAGCTCCGCCCTCGCCGCGGCCCGCTCGGCCAACTTCTTCTCCAGCTCCCGTGCGCAGTTCACGGTCTGCGTTCATTCGGCCAAAAGAAAATACAATTTCAAGGCACACAGAAAATGCAGCTTCGAATGGTTTAACAATTAACAATTGCATTTTGTCCATGTGCGCACGTAAACATGTATTTCCTCCGTTCTATTTTAATTGACTCACATATATCTACATATGGATGTACCTAACACTAAAACGTGTCTAGATGCATCCATACGTAGATATATGTGAATCAATTAAAATGGAACGGAGGGAGTAGCATACCTGGATCATTTCATCTTTGTCGATGTCCGGCGCGTCCGGCACGGGGAAGTGCTGTGGCTTGGGGTCAAAGCCTGGCGGGGAGCCTATCGAGTTCAGCTCAGAATGGCCGGGCCCGTCCCCGTCATTTGAGTTGGCCTCCTCTCGGTTCTTCTTCTTCCCGGACACTGCTGACGTGTGGCCGCCCAGCTCTGCTTTCACCTTCTCCATCTGAGACGCTGAAGACGCCATCGCCTTCTTCCCGGATTGATCCATCCCTATCGCACAACAAGGAAGTTAATTATTTGCTCACTGCACAACGAAAATAGTGACAGCGAGTGTCGTTGTGAGTAAGCCTGGGCATTCCCGGTTTAGAGCGGTTTGAGCTGGTTTCTCAAACCAACCCGTCAGGCACCCGAGTCCTCCGCCAAGCGCCGACGCAAGCTGCAACCCACGCGCGCCGTTGGGGGCGCCATGGTCCCCTTCGCCTCGTCGCCGCGGTCCAGGCGCGCCGTCGCCCAAGTTCTTGTCCCGCGCCGGCAATGCAGGAGTTGTGTGCGAGGTGCGACTGGTTTGGTAGGTTTCGCTTAGTCCAACCCGTCTCAAACCAGCTAAAGAAATTATTATTACGGTTTGATCGGTTTAATGCGACGACATCGGCACAAACCGCTGATCCGGTGCGGTGCGGGTCGGTCTGACGGTTTGAGACCAAACTGTGCCCAGGTTTAGTTGTGAGCGTATTTACCTTTATCACCCGTAGAAGTAGAACGAACCGAAGCAGACTGTCTGGGATCATCTTTTGAGTTGGCCTCCTCCCGGCTCCTTTTCTTCCCGGACAGTGCCGGCTCTGTTTTCACCTTCTCCGTCTGACACGCTGACATGGCCGCCTTCTTAGCGGATTGATCCGTCCCTAGCACAGAACACGGAAGTAAATCATTTGCTCAGCAGACAGCGAAATTAGTGAAAGACCGGCGTGAGCGTTTACCTTTAGCACCAGTAGAAGTAGGACGAACCGAAACCGGTGGCGGTGGTGTCGTGGTGATTTACCGGTGAGGTTGGAGGAGAAGGCCGCGGCAAGATTTTTCTCACAGAGATAAGTCCGGAGATCAACGGCGGTGCCATGCACACCCAGCAACTTTGTTACCGATTCATCTTTGATCTTCCTCGCTTGTGAGCTTCCGAACGGCGAAGGAGCACTTGGACGGCGGCTCACCCCAACGCACGGGGCACGGCCATGGCTTTGGTGACGTGAGAAAGAAATACATGTCCTTCCACCGCTTGTTACACTTGGGGAGCCTTGTGAAGAGCACCCTGGCCGCGGTGTCCTTGACATTCTTGGCACGGAAAAAGTACCAACCCCTGGGCTTGAAAGTGACCAGGTAGAAGAAGTGCAGGAAAACGACCAGGGAAGGTGGCACGCCGGCGTTGTGGCATAGCACGAGGAAGCCCAGCAGGACGCGCCACCCGTTGGGCGAGAGCTGGCTAGGTGCGAGGTCGAAGTGGTTGAGCACTTCGCAGAAGAACTCATGCAGCGGGACACGCACCCCGGCCTCCAGCGCGTGGGCGTACACGCACAGGGCGCCCTCTGGAGGCGTTGAGCAGGCACGCAGGTCGCCGGCTGGGAGGGCGGTGTACGCCTCCGGGACGCCGTGCTTCCTGCATAGCTAGACGGTCGACCGCGGGCTGGCGGCAGAGCGACGACTCATAGCGCTCGCCGGTCGACGGGACCCGAGAGCGTCGGTCGGCGCAGCCGCACCGAGTCCTCCACAAACCACCGATTGCCCGTCATCGTCGCTGCAAGGACACTCTCCATTGTAGCTCCGACTCCACAACAACACAATGGAGGAAATAATCTTTGGCCCATGCGGTAGGGCGCCCATGCGCAATCTGGGCTGTCGGATTCAGCTGTCCGACTGCCAGGATTTAATTAGCGTTGACCCAGCACATTTTCAACGCTAAATCCTGGCCGTCGGACAACTCAATCCGACGTCCAGATTGCGCATGGGCGTCCTACCGCATGAGCAAAATCCACGTTCGTGATGAAGCATGAGATAACCCATCGTGCACGGCAGAAAACCGACTACGAAGCCCGAGCCGCGACCCAAACTCAGCTCGACGCATTATCGTTGCCAAACTGCCCTTGGAGCCCCAGAAGGAGCCGTCTCACCAACCACGCGCGCGGCCAAGCCGCCAACCACTCTCAAGCTGCAGTCGACTCCGAGACGATGCCCCCAAGGAGGAGCAAGACGCAACAGCGCCTTCATCGTCCTATCCGAGGCTCTGAGGCTTCCCTCCGGATCCAAGACCACAGGACGAGGAGAGGAGCCCTCAGCGACGCTTCCAAGAAAGTTAGCGGCACCCGCGAGTGTCGTCGTCGCCGGTTATGAGCAAGGCCAGAACAAGATTTCTCTCGGGGAACCTCCTCTTTCGACCACCAGTAGCAATCAAGCAAACCACCACAGCTGAGACTGCTCCATCACCACCTCTCCACCGCTGCCAAGCCCAGACCAGCAGCACACACTCCCGAGCCGAGACCTCACGGCACGCCAGCCGCAACCCTCCCGGCTCGATCCCGGCCCACATCAGGCTCGGGCAGCACCACCACCGCCCGCACCAAGCGCCAAAGCAACTGAGCACGGGAGGCCAAGAACCAGCCGAGCTCGGCCAGATCCGGCCGTCGTCTGCCCCGCGCCGCCGTCGGAGCTCCGTCCGCATGGTATCCACCGCCAGCCCCGTCAACCGCATCCGCCATGAAAGCCGATGAGCTCGCACCAGCAGGACCTCACCACCTTCGGAGGAGAGGGGTCCGCCGCCACCGCGCCACACACCGGTGCAGCTACGGCCAGGGAGAGGCGCCGGAGGGGGGACTAGATCGGTGGCGTGTGGAGTCGCCCAGCGTGGGCGACACGGGAGGCTGGGCGAAGGTTTTTTCTCCTCCACTGGTATAATTATATATTCCTCTAGACTCGTAGTACTCTCCTCACTCATTAGTAATCAAAACACTTCTTTGTGATGAAATACAAACCAAAGATTTTTATATAAACTTAGTGTGATCAGCGTTGGCAGGAAGCCAGAACCTGTTTGTGAAATATAAGACGGGCTACATCGTTCGGCTGGCTGCCGTGTTAGTGTCTGTGTGATCGCCGAAGAAGATGTTACAAATAGAATGAAACTTGTGTTCTCATTGATCTGGGCAAAGCCCTATTTATACAAGGTTGGGAACGGTTACAAAAGAGGTGGCAGTTGCCATTACAAGAAAGAGAGCAGTTGCTTGTACATAATAAAAACGTGCTAATATATATGTCGGTTGTTCTGGAGCGGTTGCTCTCCTCCGTTTCCGTAGGGGAGACGTTTTGATTCTCAACACTCCCCCTTGTACAAAGCTGTTTCTCTTGTATCTTGTACTCCTTGTATAATCTTGAGAATATTTTGTCTTCGATCAAAAAGCGTATAATTGTTGAATAACTCCCCCAAAAACCCTGTGGGAAAAATATGAGGAGAATAGTATTTGATATGTTGTGAAAACTCCTTTAAAACCCAGTGGGAAAAGTAAGGAGAAAATGATACAACATATAATGATATTGTCTCTTTATAACTTATATGAGAAAACCTCAAAGGGATAAAACTCATTGTTAAGTTTAGACGACAATTAATATGTCTTGTGTACATCCGTTAAAAACCCCAGTGGGAAAATAGGAGGTATGACATATATTCTTGTGTTGATATTACCTCATTAAAAACCTTGATGAGAACCATGAGAGTAAACTCATAAAGGGAAAAAGAGTGTAATATAATGTTTGAATGGGTTATAATTCAGAGAGACTCCCCCTGATCCTTGCAATATAGGGGCAATATGCTTAGTGATATTGCTTTTGTATAACCTGTTTGCATTTGAGCAACACAAGCATTATTATCTTGTAGATAATAGTTGGTGATTCTATAGAACCAATACAACATGAATGTTGAATGTTATTTATCATTCCGTAAAGTTCCACACATCGATGTGAAGCCTTGTATTTCAGAATGACAGGTGGTTGTAGCCATTAGAGTATGTTTAGAAGACATCAATGGAATGGCAAGCCCACCGTGTAGGTACATGAAGCCCTTATGTGATATATAGCTTTGTGGGGATCATATAAATTGCTAGTATCAGCGTATCCGATGATATTGGAGTTTAGATTTCTCTGAAATAGCAAATAGGTCAAGATATTTGGTGCCTTGGAGATATCGAAAGATACTCTTGTTCCTGTACCACTAGTGTTAGGTCCAATGGCACTGAGATTTGGAACATTATGTCACAACATCTCTTCTCCATCTTCCATGGTATGAATCTATGTTTCTCTACGTCTAGAGATTGAATAACCATAGAATTTAGATGGATATGACTTGTCCATGACTTGAATTTCTCCAATAATTTGGATATAGGCAAAATGATGTACCATATTTCTTGAGTGAAGGTGCTCGAATTGTAGCTAAAGTAAAGTTTGATACTTTGTTTACATCCTTCATCTAAGATTCCGTCTCTAGATGATTACATGGTTCATCTATATCTTGTGTGTTGCGAGTGATGTTATAATCATCAACATACACTGATTTTATGAATACCCTTTTGAGGATTTCTTGATGAACATGTGTGAGCAATCATTATTTAGAGTAATCCTTTTGTATAAGGAACTCACTAAGTCGGTTGTACCAAATTTGTTCCGACTATTGTAAGTCATGTAGTGACTTATTGAGTTTACACTATGCATGTTGCATTTGTATTTGGATTCAAAATTGGGATTCCCATGGGGAACCTATATGTCTGAATCAAGTGACACATGAATATATGGTCACTACATCTATCAACTGCATAAATAGATGATTTGTACTGCCATTGAGACAAGTTATCGGAAATTGATTCACTGTATCCGGAGAATGGATTTTGGGTATCTGCGTGAACCCTTATGCTACATGCCTTGCTATTGACTCACCACCTTGTTGTTCTCATTCCGTTCTTGGATGAAAACTGGTGTAGGTATTCCTTTTGTGTATACCTTCCTTTATTGAGCAAGGCATTTCTCCTTGGATTGCATCCTTTGATTGAGTCCAGTCAAGCGAGTGTTTTTCAACTCTGCCATGGCCATGGTCTTTGGATCCGGATCATTGTAAAGGTTGTTTGCAATCATTGAGAAATGTATGTCGACAATTGTAGGCTTTCATTTATAAGATTCTCCATAATGTATGAAGTTTGGTGGAAATCTTGTTTACCTTTGATGACTCTTCGTGGTTTCCCAATACGGTCGAGTCTAGGTATTCCGATATCCCAGTCATTGTGTGCACTATTGAGCTGGGTTGTGATGGTTTTCCATCCACGGGTGTATACTACCCATTTTGTGTCTATCAACGTGAAGTTGACTTGCATTTACTGATTCTGAGGGTTCTTCCTCAGTTTCCTTTGTTGCTTGCAAGAAGCGAATCCTGCTATGTGGTTGTACTTCTCCCCTCTTGTTTTGAACAAGGAGTTGAGTGGTTTTTGTTGGTACCTCCACTCTTTCGGGCACACTTGTTGCAGATTATAGGATTTTGAGATATTTTGTAGCAAGTAAATGATTTGGCAGGTTATTTGCAATCTGTTGCAAATTAGTGATTTTCTGAACGAAGTTCAATGTTTTGAGTACGTGAATTTGAGGCAGAAATGTGTTGAACATTCCAATTGATTTCCTGGCTTTCTTTTTGGTACTTAAAATCTCCCCTAATGCCTGGAAATTGTCCTCACTAAGCATACTAGCCTTGAATAACTCCCCCTGACAGGGCATGAGGTATTTATAGTTGACGGAAATACAGTTATTCCTCACATAGATCCCGAATTTTCTGAGGGGCCATTGATGTATGCCGTGGTGGTGATATCGATATGTAACCGAATTATCGCAGATGGGAAATACTTTTGATTTGCACGTACTAATTTTAGAAGGGGAAACTACGATATGTAGTATTTTGCAGTTCAATTAAGTCAGCAGCGTGTAAAACCGCATGACTTCCATATATTTCTATACATAGAGTTGAAGATTTTTCAATGTGAAAATCTTTATCAGATATATAGAACAAATACAAATTTATTGATATCAATGTGCTGATACAATATATATTGTGATTTACAATATAGGGTGATGAAAACAACACCAATAATATGTTTTTATTACAACAATATGATGGATGTAAATATATTATCTAATGGAGTTGATCGACTAGTTAAAGTCTCGAATACGTCGTTTGAACGTATTCGATCATCATATTCTCCGTGTCCATGGAGTCCTGTGGTAATGGAATTCTTGGTGTTGCTTGGTGTTCCTTGAACATCTTGCGAACATCTAACTTCCTGTTATTATCAGGTTGAAGATTGAAGTGTGCTTCATATCTTGCTCCTTGGGCAGGTGTGTTACGTCCCATGGATTGCAGGTAGAGGTTTACCAGATGTTTTGGGGTGCGGCATTTTTTGGTGATATGCTTGTAGCATCCACACTTTTGGCAAAGATTTGTTTTCTCAAACTTGTTCTTTGCTATGCCCTTCCTTTTATCTGAATCATGTGGCTTGTTCGTCTTATTGCGTTGCGTTTACCATTGAAGTTCTTGGTTTGGCCATAGAATTGGCCGTTGAACTCAGCGTTTTTCTGAAAATTTGCATGTACTTCAGGTAGAGGGGCAGCCCCAACCGGCGTTGATGACTATTCTTTAAAAGAAGTTCATCGTGTTTCTCTGCCTGGAGAGTATATGTATAAGTTCAGAATAACTTGGTAATTCCTGGCACGATATTGTTGCTGTAGGATTCTCAGCGGGGCATAGTTGATAGAGTCTTTTCTATCTTCTCCACTTCTGAAGGTTCCTTCTCACAAAAACGCAACTTTGAACATATCTTATGAACCTCATGGTTATAATCTCCAACGGATTTGAAATCCTGGAGTCTTAAATGAGTCCACTCATGACTAGCTTCGGGTAGTATAACTGACTTTTGCTGTTCATATCTAGTTTTGAGTGATTGCCACATATTGCTTGGAGATTCCTCCATTAAATATTCAGATTTCAGATCTGGGTGAATATGGTTCCTTATAATGTATAAAGCACCATATTTTTGTTGCTCGGTTAATTGCGCAACT
Source organism: Poa pratensis (assembly GCA_947311845.1). Classification (NCBI taxonomy): domain Eukaryota; kingdom Viridiplantae; phylum Streptophyta; class Magnoliopsida; order Poales; family Poaceae; genus Poa; species Poa pratensis. The sequence goes on from CAMZMU010000094.1 coordinate 12,745,795, forward strand.
CCTGCTGAGCAGGGTCTCAGGTGGTATGAGTGCCTCTGCAATTCCACGGGATGAAAGACTAACTTTAACATCCATAGCCCATGTAGGGTAGTTATGTCCGTCGAGCGCAAGCTCTTCAAATTCTTTGACGGTCATTTTGTCCTACATGAATGAGAACCAGAGATTTGTAAATTTACTTGTATGTAAATTAAAATCATCATGGTTACGTTGTAATAAAATTCACAAATTGTTAATTCAAGTGAAGACTTGAATTTTGTTTAGTGTAGAGCTCAAACATCTATCATAACACTTTGGAGATATCACCATTTGGAGTCCGTCTCACTTGGAGATATCACCATTTTTATGGAGTCCGTCTCACAATACTAAGAAGCATAATCTGATCAAAATCAGTAGATGCATTGATCTTAGTACCTTATGTTATGATTTAATTTAAATATATGAGAGAGCACATTGAAGGTAATCATAATGTCAATATTGACAAAATGTAGACCTCACAATAATTGTGGATAATCTGCACATAATGCAGTAGATTCCACATTACCTTGTGATCCCATATATAAATTTGAGTTAGCACTTAACAATTTTTGCATATCAATTCAATTCGAATTAAGTCAATTTTGTGCCTTCTAGGCATTTTTGGACTCAATTGATGGCGAGTTGATATTTTTTATTTGCAAGAAAAATAAATCTCAATTGCAAAAATAATATTATTGTACCATTTGTATATGTTATAGGGATTGCAAAATGCAAACACATTGAACATATAAATTATTTGTAGACACAATATGGTCTAAAACATCAATATACAATATAATTGAGTACGTTACACAGATATAAGGCCTAAAACATGACAAGTACTTAATTACAGCACTAGTAGTTGGACCTATCTGAGAACTAATATATGCCAAGTACTAAAACTGTCTACCGCGATATTTCTGGAACCCATCCCCCTCCTCTCCTCTTCTCTCCAGAGGCGACTCGAGGGCGACCTCGGCTCTCCCAGTGCCCGCCGGCGTATCCGGGGGATTCCTCACCCTCCGTCGGCCGCTCCGGCGGCGGGAGGATGGGGGATCCCCGGATCTGCGCTCCGGTGGTGTGAATAGGGTGTGGATACGGCGGATCTCGGGCGGCGGGGCCGAGATGGGGAGGCCTTCGTCGTCGTTTTGCTGGGCTGCAGTCTCCCCTCGGTTCCGTTGTCGTCCTCGACGGCGGCGGAAGGCTGCTGCTTCTTCTTCAAGCTGGCGTTGCCTCCGGCGTCGGTGGTGGTTTCGCGGTTGGTGTGCAGGAGGCGGAGAGGGAGGACTCAAGACGGCGGCTTCGCAGGTTCGTGGCAAGAAGGTGGGGGATCTGTGGCGCTGGCCACAGATCCGGTGCAGCTGGAGCTCGGGGGCCGCCCCCGGCCGATTCTCGTTCAGCGTCTTCAATTCCAGCTCCTCGGAGGTGGAGGATCTTGCGGCTCATCAACGCCTCATGGCTAGGGGCTCTGCTGCTCCAAGGGTGATCATGCTTGGCGGCGGTTTCCGTCATCGTCTCCGGCGGTGCTGGGCTCTGGCGTCGGTCGATCTCGAGGTGGAAGAAGGAGAGGGCAAGCTTCGTTGTCCCCTGTTTTCTCTCGCTCTTTTCTACGTGTGTACTTGTTTCTGTATTGTACTATTTCCCGTATGAATACAAGTATGAACATTAGCAAAAAAAAAAAAGTACTAAAACTGTATTAGAACTAGTGGATTAATCTGCTAAGTGCTGATAAATACGAGCTACTAAGCGAATAATTGCTGGTGGCCACAACGTAGAAGGGCCTAGTTAGTGCTAGTCTACTACTAGAAAGGATCAGTCTGGCCTGCCGGTCGGATAAGGAGCGACCCAGCACGTCTCAATCCCCAAATCCCCAATTCATTGACCAGCACAGGCGGAGGCCATGGTCGGCCGCATCACCAGCTGCGAGAAGAACTCCCGCCGTGCTCATCCTCGCCGGAGAAGCCAAGGGAGGCGGGATTCCAAGTGCCCGCGCGGAAGCCGGGCTGGCGCGAGGCCATGGCCGCCGCGAATCGGCGCAGGATGCGGCGAGCTTCGGGTGGTGGCGACGGTGGTGCAGCCGGCTGCAGCGCCCCAGCCGGAGGTGAGGCCGGAGCCGCAACAAACGACTCCTCGTCCACGGGCTCGACCTTGACGTTGAGATCGAAGGCGAATGGCGCGGCAGCGGCGGGAGCGCCGGCCTCCTCGTCCTCGGGCTCGACCTGGACGTTGAGGTCGAAGGCGAATGGCGCGGCAGCAGGCGGAGCGCCGTTCTCCTCGGCCAGTGGCGGCGCTTCCAGTCCAGGAACCGGGCCATATCCCGGCGGCATGAAGTGCTCCGGGTCCTCGTCGCTTAGCGCTGGCGTCGGCGTCGGGAGGTCCAAGTACGCGTCCGGCTCGGGACCGTACCCCGGCGAGAAGTTGTACTCAGGGAGGTCGGCGGACGGCGTTGGTGACGGCGGGGTGAAGACCGCGCCAGGGAAGTACGCCGGGAACGGTGGTGGCGCGTTGGCGGCGCCGAAACCGTCCTCTTCCCCGAGGAACGGAGCCGCCGGCCCGCCGAGGAGCCAGTCCATCGGCGGTATGTGGAACGCCGGTTGCAGAGGAGCGGGCGGGCTTGGTGGTGCCGCTGGGGCTGCGTGAAGGCCATGGGTGTTCACCGCGATAGCCTGAGTACCGCGTCTAGTGCGGTTGTGGTGCTGGGGCGCCCGGCGGTTGCCGCGGAGGCGGCGGCGGAGGCCGCCACCACGGAGGCTGAGGCCTCGTCTTCGTCCACCGCGTCGGGGTATCCAGCGGTTGCCGCGGTGGCGGAGGCCAGTGTTCCAGTCTGGGCGACCATGACGGCGACGGCCGGAGTTCCAATGGTTCCAGCGGCGAGCGGCAGTGCGAGCGAAAGCCCGGCGAGGAAAACCGAAGCGATGGTGTTCCCTTTGCAGGAAGCGAACAAGGGCGGATGCGATTGCTGGCAAGTTTCTTGCCATTCTTACCTTCCTGTTCTTTCCTTTCCTTCTCTCCGGTGATTGCTCTCGGTAGAGGCTAGGCGTGCATGATAACGTGTTACAAATAGAATGAAACTTGTGTTCTCATTGATCTGGGCAAAGCCCTATTTATACAAGGTTGGGAACGGTTACAAAAGAGGTGGCAGTTGCCATTACAAGAGAGAGAGCAGTTGCTTGTACATAATAAAAACGTGCTAATATATATGTCGGTTGTTCTGGAGCGGTTGCTCTCCTCCGTTTCCGTAGGGGAGACGTTTTGATTCTCAACAGAAGAGCCGGAGCACGGCTGAGCGAGACCTCGCGTCGTGTGATGGCGTTATCGTGGAATGAAAAAAAACACATCTTGGTCCTCCACAAAAGAAAATTACATGTAGGACCTCCAAAAAAAACTGCATCTTCGTCCTTGACACTTACAAAAAGACCCTGAAACAAAAAGGCATCGGGTCATCCTCCACCTGCGATGTAGATGAGCTCGCCACCATGGCGGCATGGCCACCTTTTTTTTTAGATTACCATGGCCACCTACATCTCCTCGGACGACACCACTTGGAGCTTGGTTGGTGTTGAACGCAATGGTGGAACTACATAATACCCTCCCCGTTGGCACGATGGACGGGGAGAGAAAATGAGAAACCGACACACGAGCAGCCGCCTGTTATAAACAATAAGCAAATAAACGATGAACGAAAGCAATATTAACACACGGGGGACACGAGATTTTACCATGGAAAGCCCTTCCAAGGAGGAAAGAAAAAAAACCATGAGCGTCAGTCAGTAATATTTCACTATGATCGGGTGAGGTTACAGAAGTTGAGAATTTACAACATGCAACTTACCCAAACCGGCGGCTTACAAGAGGTATATATATATATTCGACGCGGATTTTCTACCCGGGTGGATAGCTACGCATAGCCTGCTAGCCGCTAGATATAGAGAGTATACAATCTCATTGTTTTGGGCTGCCGTGGATAGTGTTTGCTTGCTTTGACGACGTTCCTGTCTTCCGTTACGTTCAAATTGTGGGGTTCTGTTGTGCAAAAATCTGATGCAGGATGTGTGCTACTGTGCTGTCAGACAGTCCATGTTTTTGTTTGTGGAACAGACGGGTAGCCGCCACCGCGTCAAAAACAGCAAACGAAAAACTGTATAGCCTATTATCAAAGTACACGTCAGAAACAGTAAACATGGCGATTTCGGTTCGTGGCTGTTGTTGTTATTAGCTGGGATCTCTGCGTTGCAAATGTTAATTTTCTTTCTCAAACTTATTTCATTCATCATGCATTAACTATAATCTGAGCATCCAATTTACAAAATGATCTGATTCATTAACCAACAAAAATTCGGATCTGATTCATTAACAAAAAAAAACTCGGATTTGATGCATTAACAAGGATTCCGTTTCATTACATATGCAGATCCAGATCCAAGAATGATTTGTAAACAGAAAGAAATGAACAAAATTCATCTTGCATGAATCCGTTTCATTTTCCCTGAACATATGCAGAACCATATCCAAATCAAAGCAACAGCATACAGATCCAAATGAACAATCATTGTAACCATAAATTAATGCAACGTGGACTTGTGGAAACAGACAGAAGATCCGACGCCATTGTAAACGTACTAGCATTACACGCCAACCAGCTTTGCTTTTGAATGGTCACCATGAAATCCTAACATAAAAATGCAAATCCTATCATTGTTTTAGACACAGATCCATCCTAAAATCGGAGACAAGGGTCGTCCAAAATTGTCCGAATCATGAGAAATAAATAAACTAATCCATCTGACAGAAGCAGCAAGCAAATCCAACCTCAAATCCATGTGCTCTAGAAAAAACATACAGAGAAAAAAAAGAATCGCAAGATGCACTTTCTGTTCACAACTAGTTTTGCTTCAGAATGGTTACCCTGAAATCCACACATACACCTGCATATCCTAGCTTGTAGAATCGACTAATCAGCTGATGGGAGCAGCAAGCAAATCCAACGTCCATAAAGGAAAGGGAATATATGATGAAAGCAAGAGCAGCAGGAATCAGAAAAATAGGTTGCCGTGCGGCCGGTCGATACCCGAAAGATTAATTAAAACGGCACCAATGATGAAATAGTAGAATCAAACCAGCTCAAAAGTATATCACGGACTGCTATTCAACTCAGCTCAAGAATCCATCATAGAAATAACTGAACAAATCTCAGCCTCAACCGCCAAGTCGAGTTGCCCTTGCCCATGGAGAAACTTGCTCCATCGCTATTAGCAACAAAACTCGAAAAAAGATCCAGTAAATATAAACACAAAATCGAGATCTGAGAACCATGGACAGAATCTTCTATCTAAATATCGGACCTGACGCCATCAGGAGCAGGGAGCATGAATTGAGGCCTACACGGCATGAATTGGAGGTCGCCGATCTGCCCGGACGCGAGATCACGCCGGAGGTGGAGGTCGGAGGAGAGGCGGCTCGGGTGAAGGACGCGCCTCGCCGGACACGGTATCTGGCCGGACGCGCCTCGCCGGAGGTTGAAGGTCGCGGAGGTGGAGGCGAAGGTGGAGGTCGGACACGATATTTTTGTTGACCAGAATGGCTCGGCTCTGGTCTGTCCCCCGTATGGTTTGTCTCAAAATTACCTGTAGCATTTTCTGATTTTATATGATGAACGGCGTTATCTATATGCTGTTAGATTCGGTGCTCCCTTTATCCCTTCAGGGTTGATCCTACGGCTGTATGAGCGTGCACAGCTACCCACCTGGGTAGCCCACTATTTCCCATATATATATATATATATATATATTATATATATATATATATAGGAAAATGGTTCTATACTCCTAAGCGTATGTACTCTCACGTTCAATATACCACATAGGTGAATCATATATACCTCTTTATCATTTTTAATATACTTCATTATTTAATAGTAGATACCCCAAAGTGAGTTACAAGGAAATTTTCATTTGAATCTATATATTTTATATTATTTGCACATATACTGCTTTTTGTACGAAATAAAGGTATATGAAAAAATTGAGGACTATGGTGATAAATTTTTTTCCATACTTTTTGTATTGAGGTATCTTAGAATAATTAACGAGGTATATAAAAAAATATAAACAGGTATAATACCCTCATATGTGAGGTATATTGAGTATGGGAGTATGTACACCTAGGAGTATATAATCGGTGGAAACCTAATCTGCTTCGCTTCGGCCCAAGCCTACCGGCGACGGGCCTCGCTTCGCTGCATCCGAAGTTAACTTTATCTTTATATCTTCATATGACTTTGGCTCACATCAAAATAACACCGCCTAACGGCCATTTGAGTCAACAACTAGACGACACAACCGTTGTCGCAAAGTTGCTCCAGAGGATCTGCTCACGAAATTCTCCAAATTTGCAACAGAGCCATCGTGATCAGCATACCTGAGCGAACTGATGTCATCCCCGCCTCAACCTCATCCCTACTTTGGCCGCGGAAGAAGGACACAACAAACGGAAGAAACTGCTAGATATAGGGCTGAACTGAGCTTATTTAAAGAAGATGCAACAAATAGCTCACCCTCCACCTCTTTCTCCGACCTCCGGAGTACGAGGGGAAGGTAGAGCCCCGCCACCCGCCGCTTGAGTGCCCTGACGATTTTCTCCCCAACGACATATCGCCATACCCCACATTGGAAAACACACAGAAACAAAACTCACTCCTACTATAGATAGGGGAAGGCTGACCCCCTCTCCCCTTCCCGTTCCGGCTGGCGAGGCCACTGAAGGAGAGGGGGAGAGGAGCCGGGAGGAGACAACCGACACCGAAAGCAAGAGGCGCAGAGAGGGGAGGAGGAGAGAGAAAGAGCTTGCAAAAATGTAATTCTTGATTCAGTCCCCGCCTGCGCGGTTGAGCTGATCACAGCTAACACAAAATGGGTTCTAGATCCATATTTTGACCCCAAATACCCAAATATGGGTAATCCAACCCAATGACCCATATTGTACAAAATTGTCCGGGAACGACCCAACCGCCATGGGTGAAAGTTCACCGCGTGAGGTCGCCACCTCTGTTGCCGTCAAATCTGCCTCCTGTCATGGGCGAGCTACGACGAGCCGCCCCGAGGCCCTTGCCACTCCCGCGACCCTCCTCCCGAGGCCTCCAGTCGACCGTCCTCTTCGTCACCACCCCTCTCCACCTGGCACCCCCCACTAGTACAGAACGACACATCGGAAACGGGCCAAAACCCTCATCGGAAACGGATAAAGGGTCCGTGTCCCCGCCCCTGTCACTGATGTGAAGTCTTTCAATGACAACGGAGATTTTGATCGTTTGCAATAAGTTTGGCAACGGGGCATAATATATAATCGTTGCCTATAGTCTTTACATTAGATACGGAGATTAGTTTTCGACCGTTTGTAATGAGGCCTAAAGGAAACAAAAATAAAGCCAGTGACGCCTGCTGCGCCGTCGACGGAGCCCTGGCCCCTACTTGACGGCCGCCAGTTCTTCACCTTCCTCTTCGCCCAGCTTCATTGCGTGGTCTTCTTCTACCTATTTAGTACTGCACAAAAGTCTTGCTCCTGGAGGCGCCGGCTTCAGTGGACCGTGTGGACGGAGCCCCGCTCCTACGTCTTCACGGCCGCCGCATAGTCTCCAGGTTTCCTTCTCGCCCTAAAGGAGATGAAAAAAATCAAAAGGTAAGCTTCTTCATCTCTATACACAAGACAGATAAATTCATAGCCTAAACTAGCGCCACCCCCGGATCACACGGTGTCACCTAATTTTAATCATCGTCATTACAGAAAATATAGAACTAATTACAACTAGAACATAGCCTAAACAATGACTCATATATATGTAGATTGGACACACAAATTTCAGGGATGGAGCTAGTGAGCCGAGTAGGATGCACAAGATCGGTATTTGTGCATACCACAAGGATCACTAGCGCCACCCTCGAATCACACAGTGTCACCTTATTTTAATCATCGGCATTACAGAAACAAGGCTAAAAATCTATGTGTAAACAATGCCTACTAAAAACAGAGCAAATCTATGTCTATACAATTAGCTACTTACAACTAGAAAACAGCTAAAATCTATATCTAAACAATGCCTACTAAAAACAGAGCAAATCGATGGCTAAATAATTAGCTACTTACAACTAGAAAACAACTAAAATATATATCTAAACAATTAGCTACTTACAACAATGCCTACTAAGAACATAGCTACTTACTAAGAAAATCGATGGCTAAACAATTAGCTACTTACAACAATGCCTACTAAGAACAGAGCTAATCATCTGAAACGAGCAAAAATATGTGCAAAAATAAAAAACCCTATTCTAATGAACTGGGGTCTTACATTAGGCGAGGCGGGCTCGCTTAGCGTCGCCGCCAGCGACGGAGCTAGCGCCGACCTCTCCTGGCGGCGCCTCCACCTCGAGCCCCTTGCCCTCGCCGTGGACCAAACAGAGGGCTACGGCGGCCCGGAGGTCAGACTGGAAGACCGCCTCCTCGGCGCGTTCGACCTGGGACGAGGCCTCGGAGAGGAGGACCGGCGCCTCCAGATCAGCCTCCTCTTGACGACGCTGGGCGTCCTAGCGCTCGAAATCGGCGCGGGAGAGTTGGCAACCGGTCTCCAGATCAAGATCCTCCTCCTCTTCCTCGTCATCGGAGGACGAGGACGATGAGGAAGACGGATGGTTCCGAACGCGAGGAAGGGGGCCGGGGTAGCCCGCCTGGCGGATCTGGCGGTAGCTACAATGGCGGCCAAGTGAGCGGGTGCGGCCGGAAGGGTGCGGAGCACTGGAGCCTTCGGCGTGCTCTTCCTGCAGCGCCAGCAGACGAGTGATAACCCACAAGTATAGGAGATCGCGTGTAGCCTTTTCGATAAGTAAGAGTGTCGAACCCAACGAGGAGCTAAAGGTAGGATAAGTATTCTCTCAAGTTCTATCAACCACTGATACAACTCTACGCACACTAAACGTTTGTATTATCTAGGAAATAAAACTACGGTAGCAATACGGTATGAGAGATAGTTTTGCAGGATAATAAATACAAGAAAGTAAAAGTTAGTGCTGCAGCAATAAAGTACACTAAGTAACCATATACTAACAGTACCATGAGTGTGGAAAAGTGGTGGTAATTGTGGTGGCTTTGTCCAAGATTAATTAGTGAAGACATCTAATTCATTGTCTTTGATGCAGTTTTCAATGTGGGAGAGGCTAAATATACATGCACTCCACTACTTGGGATTACAAGTACTATATGATTGGATTGTTAGCAAACATCCGTAAATACTAACAATGCATTAAGGTTTTCCAAACCATAGCCTTAAGTTTATGGTCCTCTTACTCCCATACATGCAACTAACCGGTTTGAGCCCTCAGGTTTCTGTCACTCCGGCAGGACTACCCCCCTTTCCTTTGCACATACTACTAACCCTATGGTGTTGATCCATGCGCGCACAAGTATAATGGACACCAAATGACAGTACCATATCAACATACAACTCTAATGAACCATAGACATTCAACAAAGCAATCAAAAGACAAATATACTACATAAGCATGTCATAGATCATAGGATAAATATTATAGCATCAAACACCATGTTTACATAGGACGGTACAGAGGTTTGTGGGAGGATGAACCACTGAATACAAGGAGGAGATGGTGATGGAGATGGCGGTGAAGACGGCGGAGAGGGCAGCGAGAGGCGCAGGGCGGCGTCGGCACCGGCGGTGGCGCAGGGGCTCCTCCTGCGCCGCCGGTTCCATGGGGGAGCACCGCCCCTTAGCCCTCTTCCTTCATGGCTTCAAGGGAGCCCTCCCCCATGGAGATAGGATCCATGGGGGAGGCAAAAACGTGGCTTTTGGTGGCTGAAATTCGTGGGTGGAGGAGTCCTCCACGAATTAGGTTTCCTCTCTTTATATATCTTTTCGGATTTCCGTCACCCTTTTTAGGGTTCCACCAAAACGGGCCTCCAGGCCGCGTCCGAACTCCGATTGGGCTGATCTCGGGCTTAAAATCTTCGTATGGAAAATTGTGACAACTTTCGTAACAGCCAGGTCTCCATATAACGTCATCTTCGAGGGTCAAACTGGCAATCTTCGTAAAAAGTTCTCAGACAGATTTCAGGAAAGTCCCAATTCGACTCCAACAAGGTTTCCTCTTGTATTCTTGATAATTTCTACACATCAAAGAGTAAAACAAGAATATTGTGCACTTTTGCAACTATTAGTAGGTTAGTCCAAATAAATAATAAACTTAATATAAAACAAGTGCTAAAAGCATAAAAATGGCATGAAACAATCAAAAATTATAGATACGTTTTGGACGTATCAACGAGCACCAGAGCAAATGGAGCGGCACCGGCCCGCGGGCGCCATAGCGACGGCGGCCTGTTCCGCAAGCTCGTCCCGCAAAACCAGATGATGCTGCTGCTGCGTGAAGGCCCGAACGGTAGGGCGGCCACGACCTCGGACGCCTCCACGGCCACGGCCGCGGCTGCGGCCGCGATGGCCGGATCTACCTGCGCCGGCGGTGGAAGCCATGTGTCACAGTGGAGAGAGAGGAGACTAAGCGGCGGCTAGGGTTGGAAGTGAGACAGTGAGAGTGAGAGTGAAGGGCGTAGGTTCTTATAGGCCACGTTAGCGGGCTGTCGGGCTGCTTCTAATGGCAACGGAGACTACGCGAATGTCCGTGTGCGATGAGCACATATCGGTAACGGAGGTAAAATAATCTCCGTTGCCAAAATGTATTCTCTATTTACCCGTTGCCTTTGTTGTGGGCATGCCTTACGGCCCAGTGCGGGCACGCGGGGGATGTCGCAATTTTCCGTCGCCTAACTCGTGTCGTTGCCATAGAGGGGTATCCGATGTGTCGTTCTGTACTAGTGCCCGTTTGGCCTCGCCGCAACGATGCACGTCAATTAGGTCATGAACGACCTAGGCGAGTCTGCTCCGGCGCGCACAACCTAGCCGAGGATGGCATCGCCGCGCTCGCCCTTACATGGTCATCTGACCTTGCCGCCCTCTGCCTCGTGAGGGAGGTGGCGGGGATGGACGCACTAGGATGGAGGGAGGTGGGGGTTGGGGAAGAAAGGATGAGACGGAAAAAAGAAGCCTAAGGGCCTGTTTGGTTGCTCGCATGGTTTTTGGGGACTTTGCATCCGTGGCTCCACTGGGCCTGGCCCTGGAGAAAGACGAGCTGGGCCATGTTGTGCATGTAGTTTGGTTGCCAACAATGTGCTAGCTAGGCCCGTTCGGCTGGATGCAAATTTTCGAGTACACGATGTTTGGTTGATGTTTGTGTTCAGCAGAGCAAATGTCAAAGTGTTTGGTTACGTGCAAATGACTTGATGTGGTTACCATGTTCCGTGAGTGGTGAACATACCAAAATTACCAGCAATGTTCATAGGCTTGAACTAAACATGCCCTACTAGTTAGCAAAATAGATGGTGCATTACAAATTCAGCACAACAACTGCTGGTGATGCACCACAAGTTCATCATCTGGGAGGGGTTACTATACCGCCTCGCACCACAAGTTCATCATTTGAGGGGTTAAGTATACCACCTCGCAAAATATATAAATCTGACATCAGTTTTAGGAGGTTCTGCATACATACTAGGGGACATCATAGAGGGCATGACTTCAAGCACATTAGCAGCAACATCATCATCACTCCATCGCCCGGAAGAGCGCGCGATAGTAGGAGTAGAACCACGTCTTCCTCTCTATCTCATTTGAGGCAAGATAGGCGAGATGCTCCTCTTCATGATCCATGAGGTAGCTAAGAGCAAGGTGGAGCGTGTTGACCGCAAGAGGATTCTGCACACGCGTTTTGCCGAAGATGATCTTCATCTGGTCATAGTTCTCAATTGGCGTGTTGATGAAGCACTCGTCCTTCGGGTTGTCCTGAAATGATGGAACTGTTAGTGCAACACAAAGCAAGTAGAGAGTAGGACAAATTGAAGAAGTGAGGAAGCTTACAACAACATGCCTCAGGAATGCCGCATCATCCATGTACAAACTGTTGGAATCCTCATGCCATTTCACTCCTTCAGTTTGTGCCAAAGTGCGGACATATGTCCACCTATATCTCCACTTCCTGAGATGATTGTACAACTGGGTGTTGCTCACGATGGCGCCGCAGAAAAGCAGAACATCTTTGCAAACCTTGTCCAAGTTCTTGTCTTTCATGATGCAGGCAGCCCATCCTTGACGAGCTCAGCTCCGCGTTTTGCACTTGACCACTGCATTGGTGCTGCGTTCCTCGCCCTTTGCACAGTGACGAACTCTGTCGGCTTCCCCCTTTGCTCTGTGGCAGACATGGAAGGTGCCGGAACGTACCGAATCGGCTTCGCTGGCAAAGGCAGCACAGAGGTAGATGATAGATCGGGTCCTACAAGATCAAAGAAGTACCGCATCAAGAGGTAAGCATGGACAACAAGATTCAAGAACTACCGCATCAACAACTAAGCATGGACAACAAGATTCAAGAACTACCGCATCAACAGCTAAGCATGGAGTAGAAGAACAACCACATACTACCCAGATGTACTAGATACTACCACATACTACTCAGATGTAACCAGACAATACCAGATCTAGGGTAACAACGGAGAAGCAGACTTACAATACCCGGGGAAGCAACGGAGGAGGAGGAGCTAGAGGAGGACATTTCGGAGTCGAGGACGAAGACCGTTTGCCGCCGATGACCAGATCTAACCGCCGGAGGAGTAGCCGCCGTTGCTAAGGGAGAGCTCGGAGAGGGAAAAATGGTGGCGGGAGGCGAGGGGGTGAAATAGACGAGCGAAAATGAAGGGCGGTGACCGAAATTTGTCCCGCCGCTTTTTCGCCTGCGCGCGCGAGCTCGCGCCATCTCCGAGGTTGGACGAACTCAGCTCCGCGTTCCCCTCCCCTGCACGAGCTACAGGGCGCTGGAGGGTGGCTCAGCGGAAACGGTCGAATCGGCCGTTCCTAGCGGCCTGACCCGAGGCTGCTTTAATGTTCGTGCGGTGCTGGAACGCGAGTCGGGCCAGGGAACCAAATGGCCGAATTTTGCATCGCCAAGGCCTGGTTGGGGACTCGGTGGGCTACCAAACACGCCCTAACACACCGATATGTCGGTCCTATGTGCGGATGGAATTTGGTATCCAAAACAAGCTATTTAAAAGGAATCTGCTTGTCCGTATATTTTTTTATCCTAAAACCATTTTGTTTACGAAAATTATGGTTGAGCTAATGGAGGTAGTCTAAGAATGTATGTTTTTTCTGTCAAAAATACCCTATAGGCAAAACTAATGACGTATCTGGCCCCTCCATGAAACTATTTCTAAATATGGCCACTCGTTTCGGCGCCAATGAGAATGGAGCCGACGTTGTGCAGCTTGGCGCCAACATATTTTGAAACCTAGGCGAGTCAGAGGGTTCATCGCCATGGAGTTTGGCGCCGACCTATGCTTTCAGTGGTTTTCGTTGGCACCGAACTGCATAAGGTCGGCTCCATCTTCGTTGACGCCGAACCGAGGGGCAAAATTTGGAAATACTTTCGGGGAAGGACCAGATACGTCATTAGTTTGGTCCAAGGCCATTATTGACAAAAAATACTCTAAAAAACAACACGATCATACTAGACTAATAGCTGTCCACAGTCCACTCGATTCCTTCAACTCCTTGCCAGGCACGTTCAACCACAACAGCTCATCTCAGCTCATACCGGCCAATGAGAACTTGCCTGTGGCAAGATGGTTAGTTGGGTGGTTGTACCCCTAGCCCACCAGAGTTCAAACCCCAGGTTTGACGCTGGTGTTTCTCATTTAAGGCGGAATATTCTTCAGTGGGAGGCGACGTTCCCGTCGACAGCGAGGCGCCCGTGGTGACTTCGTCAATCTCAAGACTCGACCCGCCGACTCAGTCTCTCGGAGGTGCTCATAGGGGTAGGGTGTGCGTGCGTGCGTTCATAGGGTGAGTGTGTGCGCGTGTATATGAGCGCTTGCGTTGTACTGTGTTTCGCAAAAAAAAAAAAGCTCATACCGGCCAACGTGGGCCCCGCCGCCAATTAAACAAACGGCCCACCCAACCAGAGCTGTCCACCCCTCTGCCAGATCATTCTCCTCCTGCCTCCCTCCCCTTTCTTCTCCCCTGCCCCCGAGGACGGAAGGTAGGCGTCCGGAGTCCACACGGCATAGGCGATGTCGATCCTCTACGCGGTGGTGGCGCGGGGCTCCACGGTGCTGGCGGAGCACGGCGCGGCGTCCACCAACGCGGGCGCCGTCGCGCGCCAGGTCCTCGACCGCCTCCCCGACGGCGGCGCCGACAGCCACGTCTCCTACACCCAGGACCGATACGTCTTCCACGCCAAGCGCACCGACGGAATCACCGCGCTCTGCATGGCAGACGACGCAGCCGGACGTAAGCACCCCCTCCTATTCTGGTTCGTCGCGGCGGAGGACTCTGCTGCCTGCCGCGAGCGACTCTGTTTTCTTTTTCAAATTGATTGATGCGGTCAGAAAGGGGGTGCGGATTTTGAACTTCGCTGGGGCTGGGGTCTCGTAGGCGGGAGGAGGATATTGGAGATCCGGAGGCCGGATGTGCCAGGAGAATTTCGGACGCGCCTTTGTCAGTATGCGCGTCTCCGATGTCCGTCTATTGTGCTGCTGCTCGCAGTACTGCAGGGGGAATTTGTCCGATTGACTCAGGCTCGCCAGTTGTTGTTCCAGGATAGATTGGAGTTGGCCAGTCGAGCCTCCGGACGGGCCGCCCGAATTTCGCAGCTGTTGACCTTGAGATCAAAACGCATTTGGTGATGTACTATAGTATATGGTTTTTGTAATTCTCAGGTCAAACTTAATCTCTGTCACCTCAAATTGGACATTATTATCGAGCCTAATCATTCCAGTCTGGAAAGTGCACAATTCCAGCAAAACTCAACTGCAATTTCTAGTCTATTCGTTACATATGGAGTGGCATGGGGATTGATGATGGTTTGATATTATATCCAAACGAAACGTTCGAATAGATGAATCCTAGTGTTAAAGCTATTTCGTCTGCCGTTTGTAGTCTACCACCTGCTAAAAGCAATCTGTGATATCCCCAAGACCAAATGGAGCCTACTAACATGTGTATCTGAAAGTTGCACCTTAAGTCTTATAGTGTGTCTTCTGTTTTCCACAAGCAAAATCTTTCACATTAAGCATCAAACTGATGCCTGATAGTTGATAGCTATTGGGTTTTGTCTCTGCAGTTTACTATGTCTCTCTTGTGATGTGAATCACCTACCAATGTCCTTTTAATCTTCTTTCTCTTGTAGGACGTATCCCGTTTGCGTTCCTTGAAGACATTCATGGAAGGTTTGTTAAGACGTATGGACGTGCTGCATTGACAGCTCTTGCTTACGCGATGAACGATGAGTTCTCGAGGGTCCTGAGTCAACAAATGGATTACTATTCAAATGACCCTAGTTCCGACAGAATAAATCGCATGAGAACTGAAATCAGTCAGGTATAGCCTTTCAGTCGTTGTATTTTTTTCCGAACAATATCACACGTTTGCATGAAGTAGTTGAACTGGCATATTTGCTATACTGCTTGTTCTTTAAAAATACTGTGGTTTTAAATTTTTACTTACAACCATAAAAACATTGTCACAGACCTTGCATTACTAACGTGGCAGATGCATGGTACCAAACAAATCTGGAATTTCGAAATGGTATTTACTCTTCATTATGCTCTTGCAGGTTAGGAGTGTTATGATTGATAACATTGATAAAGTCCTTGAAAGGGGTGATCGTTTGGACCTACTGGTTGACAAGACTTCAACTATGCAAGGAAATACAGTTCGGTTTAAGCGACAAGCTCGTCGCTACAGAAGCACTGTTTGGTGGAGAAATGTCAAACTCACGTATGTTTTCGCCTTACTAAAACCAGTTACAACATTTTTTAGTTTGCATCTTCACATTCTCTTTTTAGGTTTGCTTCCTGGAGCACTACTGTTTTGTCCATCAGCTTCTCTGCACTTGTTTTGCCACATCCACCATTAACTTGGCTTAATTGCGGGCCTTACAATCTTTACTAAGTGAAAGCTTTAAGTTTGTGTCAAATGCTCTAGGTACTACTTTCCAAATGACTTTATTGTGCAGAACCTAATGCAGCTCTGTGCATAATGCCGTATGTTGAGTGTAACAAAGACTGACCTGTATGCATTGTATGTGCATACATGCATCCTTCAGTACTTGGCTTGTTAGCTCTGTCAGTAGTAAAGTGAGCAACATAGATTGAGAAGTAATTATCTCATGATGGATTCAAATATTGGAAAGTGTTGTGTGTGAATAATAAAGACGATTCTGTTATTTGAAATGTTCTTTTGACTGTATGTTCTTAATCAACTGTTCATCTTATACTCCCTCCGTTTGGAAAAGGATGTCTTACATATATCCAAATTCGGATGTATGTGTACACTAAAACATATCTACATACATCCGAATCTAGACAAATCCAAGACATCCTTGTCCGGACGGAGGGAGTATGAACCTGAAGTATAGGTTTTATCTGTCCATTCTCTTAATTTCCCTTTCTGTGCCAAGCATCTTGCTTACTTAGCTTGCGCTACCTAGCAGTGTATATGCCAAGGATGGATACCTAAACCATCAGATATTATGTTTACTTGGTCGATTTATGAACCTTCCGTCAGAAATAAACATCTCATGCACGCAGCATTTCTTTTCTTCTTCTTATGCAGGGCTGCGTTGATACTCATCCTCCTGGTAGTAATATACATCGCCCTCTTCTTCGTGTGCCATGGCTTCACATTGCCGACTTGCATTCGGTAATTACTGTATCGTGGTGTGCTCGTGGTGTACACGGCTTGTCTGCCTGCCCAGGAGAGCGACTGCTGCGACACACACATTGCAGCCAGTTGCAAATGCAAAGAGTTATGATTTTTTGTGTGTAGAGAAGGACGCCTGCTATTTATCTGTAATATTGTGACACTTGGATTGCGATGAAGAGTGAAGGCTATTGAAAATGTGATGGGAGCGCTTTGCTCCATGAACACTGGAGCACGACCGGTTCAATCGCTTCGTGTGGCTGTACATGATTTCAGTACTTGTGTGCTCAGTAGAGTACAAAATAATTAGTATTATATCATATTTGGAATCTGATCCAATTTTTTAAGGGACGAAGTTGATATATTTCAGGCTTGATGAAACTTGCAGTTTCGTGCGGCATCTTTCACGCCCTTACTTTTGCGTCAATGTGCCATCCGATCATCGCGAAGGCGCCTGGACTGGATCATGGTCTCGACTCCAATGGAGGCGCCAATCACAGGCGCTTGAGCAGATGAGATGACCTCTTCCGATCCTGTACGTGAAGTAAGGATCCCCGCGCGAGCAGATGAGATGAGCTCTTCCCACCGTACGTCGTGAGGCAAGACTCGCCGCCGTCGTACGACCCATCCCGCGCTGCCGTCCGAAGCGCGGCCCGCTGACACCGGGGCTCGCTACTGCTGCGCCAGGAATGCAATAAATTGCCGGGAACCAGATCAGATCGCCGATCATGACCCTACGCGTCCATTGGTAAACATCAGGCAACAAAAGCAATGTACTTCGGAGTACGAGACAAGTAAAACAGGTAGAATTCTCCGTTCAGCAAGTTACTTTGGTTCATGGTTTCATTTCAGACAAGAGGTACATGGAAAACCCACGGATTGTCTGAAAGAGTAAAAACGACGCCCACCCAGCCAGCCAGCCAGCCAGGGGCTACATACATACAGCAGTTGAGATAAAATTTTGCCACTTTGCAGGAATTTAATTTAATGGGGTACCAGGGAACAACACGAGTGAGTCTGCTGCTCTGCTGGGTAACCTCCACCTCCTCCCAAGCGCGCCGCAGCAGCAAGGTCAGTGTGGCTCCATCTCTTCGCCGGTGTCGTGCGCGAGCATGATCATCTCGGCGAGTTCGCTTGGAAGGCCGTCGAAGAAACCTGTCCTGGACTCCGAGCTTGTTCCGAGGAGATCAGCGACGACCAGATGGGTGGAGGTGCTGCCTGTCGGTGTCCCACTCTTGGCGAAGACCATAAACGGATCCGTGGAGTCGGAGTTTTCATGGTGGGCTGCTTCGTGTCTGCTTGGGAGATACTGGTATCGCGTCTCCGGCTGCGGCACTGCTTTGCTGAGTTCCTGATCACAAGGAGGCGAGCTGCTTCGCGTCTGTTCAGCGACATGGTGTTGTGGTATCTCCATGATCTTCAGACCTTGTCGGCGAGTACGTGGCTTCAGCATCTTTCTGATAAGAGGATGTCTTGTGCTCACTATCCCCATCAACTGTACCTGTGTCCATGGTGCCAGAATATTCCAAGACAGATGAAGTATCACTGCAGAAAGACATGATTTGTTTGCCCTGATGATCAGTGTCCAGGATTTGCAAAATTCCATCCTCATCGTGGCTGGATGACAAATCCATGTCTCGGGGTTTTCCAGGTGCAACATTTCATCTGCATTAACCACTCTATAGCAGCTTCTATCACTTTGGTTTTGTTTCTCTTGGAGGCATGTTTCAGTTTCCACATGACTAAAATCAACCTCACTCCTAGTTTCAACAGTAGTCTGCATGTCACCGAAACTCGGCTTGGGCAACATGTCCACTTCTCCACAATCTTCAGGAGTCAATAGTTTATCACCTGCACTTGTGTCCACGGTGCCACTTAAACTGCGGAAAGATTCGTCCTGGGGAGCTTACAGTTTTCCTGATGATCAGTAGCCGCCATCTCCAGAGTTCCATCCGGTAAGATATTCTTGTTTGCACCATCTCCATGGCATTTAGGCAAGTTACTGACAGGTTCAGGACTGTCTAGATCTGTGAAGCATCACTAGAGTGCAGGTTACTAGCCACATTGCCACCAATTCCATCAGAAGATAAACTGTTCTTAACAATACACCTATCATACTTGGGTGATGTCTCCAAGGTCACAGAATTTTCCCGACAGAACTCTTGATCCACATTATCTATTTCACAGCAGCCTGCAGCTCTTTTGCAGGGATTCTCTTGCAGGGACACATGAGTATCCAGATGGGAAGCCTCTAAATGGTTATAAGCTTCATCAGATGACAAACTCTTACCCTTTCAAAATTTGCATCAAATTTGGGAAACATTTCTTCAGAACTTTCTGGCACCAACACTTCATCACAGTGAACTACTTGGGAGCAGCTCTGGACATTAGGGGTTTGTTTCTCTTGCGGAGGCATTTCAGCGACTAGATGATCAGAAGCAACATGCCTCGTATTCTCATCAGATGGCAAGCACATCTTGCTTCCACAATCTTCATCGTCGTTGGGTGAGAAATCCATGGTTTCAGGTTTTTCCAGGAGCAACATTTTATCTACTTGGGAGCAGCTCTGACATTAGGGGTTTGTTTCTCTTGCGGAGGCATTTCAGCGACTAGATGATCAGAAGCAACATGCCTCGTATTCCCATCAGATGGCAAGCACAGCTTGCTTCCACAATCTTCATCGTCGTTGGGTGAGAAATCCATGGTTTCAGGTTTTTCCAGGAGCAACATTTTACTTTGTGAACCACTCCATAGAAGCTCCTAGCACTTTGGTTTTGTTTCTCTTGGAGGGATGTTTCAGTTTCCAGATGACCAAAAGCCACCTCACTACTAGTTTCAACATTCAGACTAGTCTGCTTGTTACTGAAACTGAGATTGGGCACATTTCCAACATCTTCGAGAATCATACATTTATCACCTGTAACATCTTCACAGCAGCCTTGGATCATTTTCTGTTCATCTTGCAGGAGCACTTCGGTTTCAAGATAAGCACTAGCCATCTGAGTAGAGGTGTCATTAGATGACAAAGTGACGCTCTCGGTTTACTGTCCCCATCAGATATTGTCAGTATGTCTATAGGTTTGGTGTCTTGAACAATGCAGTTTCACTTTGATACTCCTCTCGCTGGTAAGATGCACTGCTAGCCGCGTCTTCTTCCTTGCTGCTTCCTCGACATCCTCAGTTTCAAAATCCTGATCTCCTCCTTCAACATTTGGATCCTTAGCACGCCGCTTAAAATCTGAGAAAGGGGTCCTGATTTCTTCTTTAGCAGTGACTTCACAGCTCTCATGTACTTCAGCGAACACTGGGGGTTTCTTTAATTCTCTGTCACGGGACTCAGTAAATTCTCTACTACCTTCAGGAACAAACAGCCTTTTGGATGCATCATATCGATCAGGTTCTTTAGTAGACACATCCCATTCGTTCACATCTTCACGAAGATATGGATGTTGGCCTGCTTGAATGTTGCTTGGTTTTCCACCAGTGAACTTGTTGGATCTTCTATCGTCATCCCAGACAAATGAATGGTTCAATGCTGGAATTCTCCTCATCTTATCAGCCAAAGGCATATCAAACGTTGCACGCTTATCACCTGGGAAGGGCTTGTTCTTCTGTGCCCTCCGTCTATTTTTCCTCTGAGAACGAGAAAGGGAACTGAAAGACTTAGCATTCATTGATGCGTTGGTCTTGGACTTCTCTTTTTGACTAAAAGATTTAGGTCTCCCAATTAACCGAGCAAACACGCTTTTTCGCCCTTCAATGTCAGCACGGAGCTTTGAATTTGCCATGGGCTGATCGCAATAATCTTTCTTCTGTCACGGGTGGTGAGAAGTAGTGTGCTCTTCAGAGTCACTACTGCCTTTAGATTCTGAAGAGTAGCTCTCATCTCCAAGCAAATCAGATAGATAATCAACACCGTCTATGGTATCTTCCTCCAGCTGCAGCGGTATATAATCATCAGTAGACTTGTCATCTACTGCTTCTTGGTACCAGGATCAGTGACAATGTCTGTATTTGTTGCAGTGTGCAAGGAAGATCTCGAGCTGTTGGACTTGGCCACATCAGAGATGTCTAGTTGTAACTCACCGTGCATTAATGACATAGGCTTGGCTAACTTGTGACTCGGCGATGCTGCATCCTCCCCAACAGTGGAGGAGGTACATGTTTGACAGGGGCTTTTCAGTGAACCATGTGAACTGCTATTTGAACCCGATTGGTTATCAGTTTGGTTAATCACAGAAGAAATTTCAGACTCCCTTGGCGGTTCATCCTGTAACCTTGGATATTGACGAGGCTGTAATCGGTTCCTTGAAGAAAACAAGTGAAGAAGCTTTACAACCTGTATAAGAGGAACACCTTGGGGTTAGTAGCTAAGTAAATTAAAAGAAGACCAGAAGACTGTGAAACAAACCTGTTGATGCGACAAACCGTAAGTAAACTTGTTTCTTGTGAAGTAGTTATCCTGCACTGCATCCTCAAATTCACTTCCATCAATGGCTTGCAAAACCAAATTCTCTTGAAACGTATCTGTATTTTGTGAAACACAACAGGAAAAGTATTAGTCTGACTTTCCTAATATGTCTGGAAGGGAAGCAATACAGAATTTTCTGGCAAATTCTTTTTAATTAGTGTGAAAAATGAAAAAGGGAGGATAGATGTTCCAGGTGGATTATCAAAGACGTGCCACTGAGAAATTTCATAAAAACACTGGAATAGAAAACTATGCTTGGGATTCTAAAATATCCATACCTGACAAGGATACTGAAACCCTGATGAGGTATATGCATCAGGAATAATATTCATTGCTCCATCTGAAGTTGCTTCAAACACCCCATGAAGCTTGTGCTGATCAACATCATACAGGAATAGTGTTGCACCAGATTTAACTCTATGTATGAACTCAGTACATTTAGAAGAAAGGCCAAAAATCTTTCTGTCAAAGCACTCCTTCCTGGTCAGGTGGTTGCACAGGAAAATTGCACCATCGTAGGCTGAAACATTCTTACTCTGTGCCTTCCCCATCCAAAAGTTCATTGGTTTTCCTTGATACAATCACAGCGAAAAGGGGTCAGGAAATTCAACATTTTACTCAATCCAAAGTGAAGAACTTAGAACAACATGTTTCTGGCAGTTGCAGGTATGTAGTGTTTAAAACAGTAAGATAAAACAGCAGTGCGATGTTACGAGCCAATCATCAATCATGATCAGAGTCAAATTTTCCTTTAGCAAATCAGGGAGTCCCTACTCCCTACCGATATTTCATCGCTGAAATAAATTCAAGACATCAATTCCTACCTGTGAGGTTCATACAACAGACTACACAGAAGTAGTAGCAATGTTTTTTTAGACTAAAAGTATATCACCCGCTGAACTTAAGACATCAACAATTGCCAAAGGAGGATGTGTAGGTGAATTATCGCATCAGGTCAAAGCAAGAAACACAAACATGGACACCTAATGGCCGCATAAATTTGGTTTACCCTTTCCACTTTCAGTAGCCAGAAATGGGGGCTTCCATACGCAATCCATTCCCATTTTGCCACCACATGGGTCTAGACTAGAATGCCCGATTATGCAACGGAACACGGCTTTCAACTGAACCATTTTTTTGCAACTCCAACAAGAGATGAGAGGGCTCACCCCTGACATCCTGATCTCCTAACAAGGATCACAAAAACTTGTTGACCTTCCAACAAACACACCAGCCTGAAAACCCTAAAAATCCTCATCCTTGCTAGTTACTCCAAGTCTGATGGCAAGAACAGCAGCTCCTCCAACTGCACGGTTTGGTCACAGAATCGTTCTGCCACGATGCATACATCTGACGAACAAAACAATCCACCCCACAAATGTTGGTTTAGTCTAGTGAACCAACGGGTCCTGAAACCTCACAAGTCGAAAATCGAAGAAGAAACCCCTCACAAGTCAGAAGAACCCACCCGTTGCTACGGTGCGCAGTAAGATGCCTTACGAGAACCGGAGAACGGCGTGTTTTGGTGGATGGATTCTCGGAGGGGTTTAGCGCTCAAGAAAAACAAAAAAACCAATTTCTACCCTGCCAAGAACGATTCAGGAGGGGTTTGGCGCTAGATAAGGCACCCCACAAATGTTTGGTTCACTCCTGTGAAATCAGACGTCTTGAACCCGCCCGCCCCATTGCTACCCTGCGCAGGTACGATGCCCCACCAAAACACCGCTCTCTTGGTGGATGGGTGGATCCTTTGCTCTGTGATGATTCTCGGAGGGGTTTACCGCTCAAGAAAAAACAAAAACCCCCAATTTCGTACCTTGCCAAGAACGATTCAGGAGGGATTTCCCCCTCCTACACGAAGGGTAACGCGACGAATAATCGGGCAAGATGATGGGGGCGGAACAATTATTTCAAGGTAAGAAAAGAAGACGCGTAAGGTTCACAGACTGCAGAGCAAGCAAGAAACGGGAAAAAAAAAACAAGAAGGTGAAGAAACGAGGAAGAAGGAAGATACCAGAGGCCAATGCAGGAGGGTGGCGGCCGGCGACTCGTCGATGGGGGATGTGTGCGGCGGCCGAGGAGGGGATGGATGAATGCTTGGCCTCGAGGGTTTCTCGGTGATTCTCTTTTTGTCTTTACTGTTTGCTTTCTCCCATGGCAGGCAGGGGAAGGCTGGGCTCCCTGTGGAAGAGTTGTTGAGATGATCAGAAGATGGCAGTCTCTCTCTTCCCCTCCCCCACTCTTTCTCTCTCTATCTTCTCCACCCTTCCTTTCTCTCTCTTATTTACAGCCTTTGTTGCTTCTTGGCTTTGCTTCGTTTTTTGGTACTGCGATCTGGTGTCTGAAAAATCATGTGTTCACTTCCTTCCGTTCTAGAGCAACTCTGCTCTTCTTTTAGCAGCACTGTTTATTTTTTTTCCTGAAAATTCAGGGGAGTGGCAGCACGAAAGTACCACGAAACTTCCGCAACAATATCCTCTCTAGCTTGTACTACAATGGGGCTCCCTACCTTGTTCAGTCCAAGTGATCCGGTGGGGATCATTTTGCCTAACTATATGGTTGTGCCTGACTGACATTGTGATATCTCTACCTAACAATAAAGGAAGCAACGCTTCCTTCGTTTGGTATGTCGGTCGTTTTGCACAAAACCCCCTGTCAAATAGGGAAATCAACCCGTAGTCCATGGAGCGAAGGAGGCTACGCCGTGCCTTTTTACAGAAAAACCCCTGACGAATATGGAAATTACCCCGCAATCCATAGCAGAATCTCCCACGACAGGGGCGACGCGGCGGCGCAGAGAGAGGGACGGCCGCCGCCGCCGCGCGAGGGGAGGAGGAGGCGGCCGGCGCGAGTGGAGGAGGAGGAAGCTGCCGTCGTCGCCGACGCGAGCCGCCGCCGCTACGCTCCTCCCTCGATAAATCGAAGGCCACAGGGAGCTCCGCCGCCTTCTCCTCTCCATCTCCATCTCCATCAACTCACGCGTGCTGGGACGCCCGAGGCGCGCCGGAATTGCCGCCGCTGTGGTCGTCTTCCCCGGGGCCGGCCGCCGCCCCGTCGACCTTGATTCGGTCGCCCCCGACCTCCTCTTGCCTCGCTGAGCCCTCCATCGCGCTCCTGGTCCCGTAGGACCTCTCCCCTCTCCTCCCCGTCCTCTGTACCCTCAGGCCGCCGTGGTCGTCGCCGTCCGCTGCCGCCTTTTGGTCACCGCCGGCGAGCGACCATCTCCCGTAGCGAAGCACGGGTATTTTTCCTAGTAGATTATAAAGAGTGGTACACTTCCAATAACCGCAGACCGAGTCTAGTAAGTAAGCTCAATCTGGTTTGATGTACTTAATGGCGATGGTGTCTAAAAACATTTTCAATTTTAGCGAAGGCTCAAACTATTTTTTTTTTCTGACTTCCGAATTTTAGCAAGTCTGATTTCGACGGATATATATATTCTTGTGATTGGAAACTGTCCTCGCCTACTGCTATGATATAATCTGGATCGCAGCGGGTTTTCTCAAATGGAACTATTGTTAGCACTAGTTAATTGCCCGTGCGTTGCAACGGGAACATAAATATTCTTGTGGTCCAGCATAAATCATGCCAAACAAATTCATTTAGAATCTTTTACACTGTCGACTTTTACATCCTTAAACCATTTTTTTCTTGATCCTCGACCAATATTTTCGCATCTCCAATCCAAGCTCGCCACCGCCGTCAATGGCGTATCCGGCTTTCAATCAACACCCACCTAGCCATCAAGTATTGGTTAGGGATTAAAATGAAGGTCGGAGTTGTTTAACAATGAAAAGTCAAATACAATATACAATGGCCATGCTCTAGGGCTGTTTCATAATGAACAGACAAATGCAGATTAGTACATACCTTTACCTTCGTCCAAGTCCCAGAGCTTGATGGAGCTGTCTGGCGAGGAAGCAAGCACAAGGTCTCTATTCAAACTCTATAGCCTCAACCGAGCGCTGAGGATTTGCTGACTTTAAAACCCCTGACTTTGAGGTCATTGACATAGTCCCACCTAGAGTGGACCCACATGTCCGTGACCCAAAGTCAGCTGACTTTGAGCCTCCCAAAGTCAGCCAATTTGCATGATCTGTGCAAACTATAGACACCCATTGCAAAACTGAAAGTGGCTCGTCAAATTAGAAAATAGCAAAGAGAGAACTATAGGATCACACTCGTAATGTCATAAGGGTACAAACCAGCAGATGAGACTGCTTGCCAATTGCCCATTGTTTGATCGCCGTCACTGCCACCTGTAGAACAGATAGCTCGACTTCTTGTCGATGTCGAAGGACCTCACTTCAGCGTTTATATATACATCTCCATTCTCCAATGCCTCACTTGTGTAACTGATACGTCTATCAGGAGGAATTCTTGGTAACATCAGTCAATTGTACAACATGCAACCTGTAACTTTCGACAAATCTAACAAGTAGCACATACTATAACATGATGACAAAAGCAGTCAATATGGAGGAAATTATTATGAAATACATTATTCTTGTACTAATGATGGCAGAGAAGTCCGCTTCGTAAAACGTAATCAGTAGCACTCGTAAATAATAAATAATATAATCATAGATGTGTGTAACTGTCAGATCAGCCAACAAGCTAAAACAAAACTTGCGAGGCGCTTTGCAGCAGCCCAAGTGGCGTTAAGAACTTAAGATCATTTCTTCAGTAGTTTTCTGAACACCTCTTCAGCATGATGTTCCATCTTTGGTAAAGCCCAGTCATGCTGTCGAGATGATATCAAGGCTGTCTTTCTCTACGCCCAAACTCTGCAAATGGAAAATGAAAATGGTGATGTCTTTCTGTCTAATCAAGTCTGTAAAGATGAATCACCGGAACACACAGATATATAAGCACTCGTTGTAAGCAACAATAAGAGACCCATATATTGTCGAACATCAAGAAGATTCTTATACTTCACGAACCAAAACAAGAGAAGGGGACAACAATGTGTATTGCTTGATTGCTACAATGTCCTTGATCTGATCGCACAACATAACCACAGAGAAGCAGATGTTCTCGTTGCCCAACAGAATTCTTGAAAAGCAACTGAAAACTGGGGTAGCATATAATCAGATGTCAAAAGCCAGACAAACTGAACAACAGTCCATCAGATATCTTTAGTTTACAGTAGTCGCATGTATTCTCACAATGCGGTTCATTTTTGCAATAATGCAACACTGGATACAATTTAAAGTTTTAAACATCCTCCATACCTTTTAAGACAATATCTGATTGGCTGCCCCTTCCAGTGCACATTCAGCGGCCGCGTGAACAGAGCCCACCTTATTTCCACATTATCCATGACTGCAACTAATCCTTGCAAGGTACAAACAAACTAAATAGATTATTTTGGACGAAAATGCAGATGTATCTATAAATAAACTGATATCCATTCCAACATAGCCTTGGTCTAGTGGTAGTTATTCTGTATCTAGTACAATTCATCATGAAAGAAACAATACCACACTTCATCTCTTTCCCATCTTCAGTCCATCCTAAACATACCAACCATTTACCAACCACAAAAAAAGATTATCCATTGACACACCAGCTGATAGCAGTACATCTAGAGATCATGGTACCAGTTGATTCAAGAGAATAAAGCTTGACTATGAAATGACCAACATGCTTAATTAAGATTTAAATAACAACCTTTCTTATATTAATATCTGACCAAGTTAACTTTCAGAAAGCAACAATGATCTGAACTGCATCCTTCTGATACGTTATATATCAACACAATAACATAAAAATTTAAGACACAATTACCCTTTCATCTAAGAAAAAGGATTGATAAGTGCAACTGCATGTAAGCTGAATGCAAAGCGGACAATGTTGACCTTGTGAGAGCTGAAGAGTGATACCACCTAGCCTTTTTGTTTAAATCTCAAAGGGGTAATATTCCTTAAGACAAATGGACATAGAGAGCAAGATTTACAGGTCACATTGACAAATGGACATAGAAGCATTGGTTGGCAGCGTATATAGACTGACCGGTGGGGGCCAACCGTCAGGTCTTTCCTCTACCTCCCGCACGACCTCATCCCCACTACTTGCACGCCGACGTGACTGCCGGCCGCCGGCCGGTGCAGCTCCCGGCCTCCATCGCGCCTCCCGTCCGCCGGCGCGGCTCCCGGCCGCCATCGCGCCTCCTGTCCGCCGGCGCGGCACCCGGCCGCCAGCGCAGGCTCCCATCCGCCGGCGCTGCTACCTCCGCCGGCTCCGGATTCCCACCTACGGCGAGGCTCCCTCCGCCCGCGTCTGGTCCTCCATGTCCAGGACGACGCCCAACACGGCCTCCTCTTGTCTCCATGGACGAGGAGCTGCTCCCGTCTGCCGGCGCGGCTCCCGGCCGCCATGGCGCCTCCCGTCCGCCGGCGCCACAACGCCACAGCCATGTTAAAAAGGTTCCCTCTGGATTAAATTGGACGGATAGGGGCGCCTCCCGTCCGCCGGATTTCTATCCCATCGCTAATTTCTGTCAATTTGCTAGGTTGCGGTACGCCCCCAAAGCTGCTCCAGATATTGCCTCCCCTGGATTAAATTGGATTTCCATTGATTCTGTGTACTGCAAGCTTAAGCCCCAGACTTGGTCGATTCTGGTTAGATTCTAACTGTCCGTGTCTAAACAAAGGAGGAAGAGGCTACCATCAATTGTACGCCCAAGGTTGACATCAATCTCTGATTATACTGTACTGGGGCCGTTGCGGGAGGTAGAAGAAAGACCTGAACGGGTGGGCCCCACCGGTCAGGTGTATATTTTTGCAATTTGGCACTCCTAATATTACTTCAGGAGGTTTTCTGAAAAATGACAGTTCAAAACGGGATGACGTGGCCCGTTTGTGACCAAAGTGCACCCACTTTTCAGTTGTGTGACCAAAAAATTCAGTTCTCCAGTTGTGTGACTTAAGTGTACATAGGCGACGAGTTGTGTGACCGTCGGTGCAATTAACTCTTTGTTCTCTGATATTCCGTGTGGCGAGCGTTACATAATCCGACAAAATGTTTTGGAGAACTCTTGACCAAAATAAAAACATCAGGCTTCCATAACATTGTCCACTTCACATCATCACTTGCAGCTCCATTCTAAACATCTTCTTTTTGCTCTAGAGCGCAATAAGCAGACCGGACTGAGTACCTGATTTTTTTTAGATAAAAAGTACCTGCTTTTTCATGAGCCCACGCTAGACAGTCCTCTCCATTTGTCTGCCTGTGCAGATTTCGCAAAATTCAATCAACCTCAAGGCCAAAGAAAATTGAACGAACAAGTTGTTCATTCCACTGATGTGTACATATCTCGATAAAGTCGCTAACAAGTACCTTATCTGTATCTTGCAGTTGTCCCATATGATGCATTGTACTGGAACCCGAAATCCAATTATCATTCCAAACTGAAACTGTTTCCCTAGATCCAATGAGCTTGATCAATCCCTCTTCAAGCGCTTCCCTCCCAACTAGAGTAGTTTGCCAAATTCTTGGTGCCGTACTTGGTGCCAAGGCTAAGATGAACTCACCATCAGGGTATTATCTCCAACTAAACACCTAAGCACATAAAGAGATAGGTTTTGTAATCAGTTGCCATCATTGTTTACCTAGCTAGCAAAGAACGTTAAACATGTGCAACTCCCTAAAACCAATTCTTTCACAACATTTAGGTTTTGCAATCTTGGCCCAGGCCAACTAGCATTGAGCGTTTATCCAAAGACATGCCAACCGATAAAAGCCCGAGATCAAGAAATCTAATGCACCCGTCAAAGATCAACGAGCACCACCTTTTTTCACTAGAACCCTAATCGCTTCTCCGAGAGGAGCATGGTTTCTATAAATAACTTAAAAGTCTTACAGCCTGATTTTGTATGCCAATTATGTGATGTAAGTGTCTTTTTACCTTTGAAAACATTATTTCTTTCCTATTTAGCACTTGGTCACAATTAATATATGTATGGCATTTTTGTGAGCTATAAATTTTATGCTTTATATGGGAAATCAAAACTTCATTTGATTGAACGCTATAGGCTAAGTTGGTTAT
The DNA here is from genome assembly GCA_947311845.1 of Poa pratensis. Lineage (NCBI taxonomy): Eukaryota > Viridiplantae > Streptophyta > Magnoliopsida > Poales > Poaceae > Poa > Poa pratensis. The sequence goes on from CAMZMU010000094.1 coordinate 12,775,144, forward strand.
GGATAATGTATATTTTTTATATTTGTGAATTTTGGGTGGTACACCTCCCGAAAAATTTGCCAGGGTGCACACGACTGCAGACAAAGTACGCTGAAAAATATTGTGCTAGCCTGTGGGCTAGTCTAAAGATTATAGAGAGCTGCCAGGAGTAAAGACGTTGGCCCGGGGATGCCTAGGGTGTTATATTTGGTATCAAAGCTGATCCTCGAAGTTACACATATGTGTGCAGGTCAGGGCGTGAACATGTGGGACATATGTGTCGTCACTAGACGTGTATACGCGTGACAAGAGGGACATTTTGGGTGGGAGTTGACCGACAAGGACGTAGATCTTCTAATTGTGTGTGTATGCACGTGACATTATGGCCCGAAGCTTAATGGATTTGATAGGATATTTATACTAATGAGATGCATCTTCTTTTTCAAAAGTTAATCTCTAAAAAAAACCTCGGTTAAGCATGCCTGGTCTGAAGCAATTTGGAGATGGGTGACCTCCCGAAAAGTTTTGAGGCGTGCTCATAAATGGGGATAAAGTGCGCAAGAATTTTGTTGATCTATGCATGAGGTCATTCTAAAATCATAGAGACCTTCCAGGAGGGCGGTAGCTACCGCCGGCGCCGGTTTGACTGGGGTGTTACATTTTGTGGTAGTGTTAGATAGGGAGGGATAGATTTGTTAATGACACTAAGCAATCACACTAAAAAAACAATAACTCATGAATTGGGTTGATCTCTTGACCTTTTTTTACTTGATCTCCTGACCTTTGGTACGTATACGGTGTCATCGCCATTGTTGTTATTCTTGGTGTTGTATCATGTAATAGATTGTTTATTGTAGTTATTTGAAGTATTACGTGTGTTTTTTTGTCTGTTTCGATTTAAATACTGGTTGTTTATTTACTGGCATATTGAAATATGAAGAACATGATCCTGACATCTGGACCCACATACTTGAACATGATAACTGGGACCCACTTAACAGAAACTGACAACTGGACCCACTTACCATAAACTGACAATTGGGTCCCGTTCGAAAAAAGAAAAAGAAAGGCTACGGCCCAAAAAGAAAAAGGCTAAAATGTTGGGCTTGGACCATTTAGCTGACGAAAATTAAAGAAAAAATATTAATAGGCTGAATTGTTGGGCTTGGCCCATGTAAAACACAGAACTGGACCGGCTGATTCTGCTATATGACAATTTTGCCACGTCACCCATGCCACGTTGGATCTGACGTGGTCAGGCCAGATCGCTAGTGACCAAAACAAATGGTCATAAAATCTGTGACCTTTTAGTTTAGTCATAAGCGTCTATGATGATTGCACAAAAAAGGTCACGTAGTTTGGTTAGTGACTGCCAACTTTTGACCAACTGTTTCTGGTCCCAAAAAGGTCACAGATGACAATACGTGACCATTCAGTGACCAATATGGGGGTCACTAGTTAGCATATTTCTTGTAGTAGAGATATGTGATACTTTGACACCTAAAAAGACAAAAAAAAAAAAAACTAATTAATGTGCTACGCCTAGAGAAAAGATATTCTATGCATGAAAAAGATATAGGGAGATGATTTTCCACGAAGACGTGTCCCACTTGAGAACAAACCGAAATCACATGGATGAGAGGTGCTATGTGCACGCGGCATGCAAGTTCTACGTATTGAAGAAACATGTGTCAACTACGTGGCAGGAGCGGGTATACAAATGCTTGAGTGGGTGTTTTTTTTAAAAGAATGCGGTAGGGGAAGCCGGCCCTACAACAGTTGAGTGGGTGTTCGGGGAGGGGGTTGGTGTCAGCGCGGTGTATGTTTACAACGTCAGTATATCAATATGGTTAAGTTTTTTATTTTAATAAGATAAAATTACAATGGTAATCCTAATTTTCAACGTCAGTATATCCTAATTTACGTACCATTTTATTATTTTACAATCTGGAATAATAATCGACTACTTTTATTGTCTCCTCTGTACTCGCCAGAAAATTATTTTGTGAAGCTGGTCATCATCAGACATAGAAAAAGGAACAGGAGTTCATGTTGGCATATGAGTCCATGAGTCTGCACGTGCGTAGTCCCATATGATAGCTACGATGTTGTCATACACTCAAAGCGACCATTCGTTTGTCAACTGTGTTCTGGACGTTTTTGTGCGTCAGGATATCACACACCGAATTAATGTGCGTATCATATAGAAAATCTTGAGTTAACGTGAAACTAGCAATTGCAAGATCATGAAAACAAATACTCCTATGATTTTGCGCTATAATTTTCGGTCAGTAAGTTACATTTGAATGGAGCATGTATTAATTGATTGAGCATGAAATACCGTTGACCAAAAGCCAAAATCTACCTATATATGATGAAATTTCGTATGCTACACTGGGGTAGCCTGGTCGCCAATATCAAGAGAAAAAGATATGCTTATCTTCACTGGTAGGGCACAATATATGCAGCATATTTATTCAGTGAAAGATATCAATTATTTGCTTGTAAGTACACTACAAAACTCCATTGATACATGAGTCACCGGCAACCAAAACCAGATGGAATTCTGTGTGCTATATATATGCGAGGGCGGTGGCGACCATGGTTTGAGTCTTGCACTCTAAACCGAGGAGCCATGTCATGCACGCATACGACATATGTGTTCTCTCTGGCAAGATTGAAATTCATCAATATATGCCTGCATGTGTTGTCTCTAGCAGTCTTCGCGTGTACATTTGGAGGCCTCCAGCAATTGTTTTCATTGCCAAAACAATGACAAAATGTCAAAGTCAACTTGAAAAGATTTGGCATGTTCTTCGGGAGGTCATAAGCACTAGTTTTATTACAATTGGATCTTCGTTCCTATAGACTGACAAACTATCAATGTATCAACTTAACTAGTGAACGTAGGTCCCCGACATGGGAGGGCTATAAATACACTACCCTACTCCTCACTCTCCCCATCCTCAAGCTATTATCCATCTTCATAGTTCATAGCCATAATACTACTCAATTCTCTGTAGTATCCAACTCTAGTCTGTCATGGATCCTACAATCAACCAGGAGTGGACATCCTTTGAGGTAGAGGAGGCAAGGTCGCTCATTGCTAGGCTCAACAACAGTAAAACCATTTACAGTGACAACGATGACAAGAACAAGAAGCACAAGGACATCGTGGACGCTGTCCATGCAGTGTTCCCTTCAAAGACCATGCAACAGGTAACAAAACTTTACGTCGATCTTGTTGTGGAAATGCATATGATGGAATGGAGGGAGGAGAGCCATGTTACTGGTGGCAGTACACATAACGTTTGCACCGTTCGTGACCTTGTGAACGGTAACTTTGGGGAGTCGGGGGAGAGTGGTTCTTACGGTACACACGACGTTTGCACCGCGGGTGACCTTGTGAAAGAGTACAACTTAGGGGTACAAGAGGAGGCAACAACCATGGGCGATACTGTCTTGGTGTTTGGTTGTCCACTGGAGGATACGAGGTTCATGGACATGGAGGAGGCGCTGCCAATGGTAGAGAAGAACAAGATGGAGGTATTAGATAACAATATTTCCAATCATAAACCAGCGGTTGCCGCCCATCAAAGGAGATTTTGGACAATCGAGGAACACAGGTTAGTCAATGGCTATATTCTTCTTTGTCATGTAGTATTAATTTTTGTTTATTTTGCATGCACATACATACTAATTAAGCATATTGGGTAAATCTCTTACATGAGATAGGTAGGTTTAATTTGTGATGGTATTACACTTTACTAAATAGATATGGGTATTATCCAATTTTGATTTCGCGTAGATACATCCCACAAAGTTTGAGATTATGATGGATGAACATTCATTTCTTATTTTTCTTTATGGCTTATCAAATTTTTTGTTCAGCCATATAGTAATACTAGGAAGTTATAATGTTACATAATGAATTCCAATGTGGCACTGATTCTAAGCGATAAGAATATAAGATAAATACTCGTGGTGGTTATCAGTTTACCATAAAAAATGAAGATATGTTTATGTGAAAGTGCAGTTTTATTGCGGTTATCAATATTACTATATATTTATCCATTTAATAGTATTCCTGATATAGATATATATACTATCAGGGTACTGTAAAATTAACAAAAGTAAGCATCTGGAGTTGAAATGGGTTCCAAACTTGTCAGATCTATTATTTTTATGACATGCATGCATAATGCTTATAATTATCTATATAAAAAAGTGTTTTTCAATTGCTCTAAGGTGGCTTGAAAAACATATCGCCTCTCCAGTTCAACCGATTTTTTTCAGGAAAAGTCCATATATTATCTGATACCAGCCCTTACAAAAACATTCTTACAATAAAAAGAAATAACACACAAGTTCTTGAAAAGTTCAACCGATAATTAACCTAACAAATTATCTCGAACCTTGATGTTTCAGGTTATTTCTTCATGGGCTGCGTGTCTATGGCCGTGGTGACTGGAAAAACATATCCAAGTACTTCGTCACCACAAAGACTGCAGTCCAAGTCTCCAGCCATGCACAAAAGTACTTCAAGAGGCTAGAAAAGAAACTTTGTTCGGGAGGTCCAGGAGGCAGCGTTATAGCATCAACGACGTTGGGCTACACGACGACGACGACCCATGCGCAGTAGAGAATAGTTCAGTCCCTTGGCAGGCGCTTGCTTTCACCGGTCTCAACAATGGCCCAAGTTTCGGATCGCAGGCTCCGGCAAGCTCGTTCGTAATGAACGACCTATCTCAGTTCTTGTCTCCTATCATATATAGCCAACAAGTGGGTCAGCAGCCAGTGTGGAATGAGGAGCGGATAATGGGCTCTGTTGCATCTCTGATGGAGGGGGTAGGAAACTTTGTGCCTAGTTGTCCACAAGGATCAGCTTATTTTCCTCCCGGCAATCTATGAGAAGTACTACTACATTGTAGGCTTGGGCATAAACATGTTATCCTCCCTAAAATAGCAACATAATATGCTCAAGACATTATGACTAAATTCTATGTTTGGGAGTCAATAAATTTGTTTCTGTAAGAAACAACATACTTCACCTATCAATACATTGTCCGTTTCATTTCCTTCATTTCGTATAACTATATATTGTTGTTGTATTAACACACTACATATAGCGTACATATATGGTCTCGATACATAACCGTGTATTATAATATATCACATATGATTGTTACCTTCATCCCTTCATTACAAGATTGCAATCACCCCATGAAAAACACAAGAATCTTAAGTACAAGAAGCTAATTATTTATTGGGTCTATGATGGCAATGATCTACGGCGTCTACCAGTTTGTTGGAACTCTAAGTGCAGTGTGTTTTAACAAGTGGATTGTTTCTCACAAGGATGACCTAGTCAAACAACATGTAAACGCTGGGAGAGACGCATTTTTTGTCCCCAACTCCACGAAACTAGTTGTCAACAGCGGTGAAAGAAAACTGATTAGATTCATTAATTGCAAAATTTTATACAGTGGGAAACAAGTGCAAACGGTGTTTCTTGTATGAAAAAAATAGATATGCATTCATGGATTCACTTGATCACTCTTTGAAAACCATGGTGGCAAAAATGGGCATCGATATAAAAGACTAAAAACATGCTACAAGTTCTATGTTTATTTAGTCGGTAATAGCATTTATATGAGCATCACGTCCTAATGTCGAGATAATGATACACTTTCATTCTTATAATACTCCCTAGTTAAGCGAGTGAGTCATTCGCACACTTATAATTAAGTATAAGATAGAGAATTGCATAAAACCTAATGATATGATGTTAGAAGATCAAGTGCACGTAAAAGGCCACTCTTTCTGTCACTGGGCGGTGCAAGCATGGCTTCCTTTTATCCCTAGTGAGGTGACACGGCAAAGATAAACACTATATCAATCTAACCTCACTTTTACTGGATTAGAACATAGGACAAGTCCATTCCATCTGATACACATGTACATGGCCAAACACACTAGATTGATCATATTTAGCATGCAAGAATGGGGCAATAATATGCACCTACAAATACATCGACACAAACATGAAGAAGTTGTAGCTAAATAAATCATCTTATTAACAAAGATCTAGCATCAACGATACATAATAATGACCATAATACTGTAGAGAAGCTCATAGGGTTCTAAAACATTGATAGTACATTGAAAAATATGATCAAACTGCCACAAATCCATAGTCCGAGGGTGGACTACTCCCTATTAATCATGGAGACATTGGACCAGTCAACACAGAGTTTGGAGATGCGACTGGGAGAGGCTCCAACAACAGTTCACGTACAATATATATTCCTACAGCGGTGGCCTTCTGATTCTCTGTTACATGTTCTATCTTGTATCGTCCACCTCTCTCTAACTAAAAAAATCCAAGGGGTATAGATAGATTGTTTTAGGTAATACGAAGTTGGCGGTTCAAGAATCAACGTGATTGGTGATCGAGCAGAGCGGGAGCCACACCATGGCACACCAGTGGTATCGGCACCATGGAGCCCACTGGTCCTCCAATTGGTCTCTATGGTGCACCTTCTGCTTGTACCCTTCATCTTCTGAAAATAGAAACATCTGTCTTTCCCCGGTTTGTTTGAATAACAAAATAATGGTATTTCGTGTAAAATCATATAAATCAATAAAAAGATCAAAGGAAACATAATAATCATGGAAAATAACAAGGGAGTTAACATAATAAACTTTAAAAGTCATATAGACATTTTGGATGTATCAGTATATAATAAGAAGATTCATTTGTTAATTGTACTATCTACTCTATAGCCTATTTATCCTATAAACTTCCACCACTGCAATAAATCATTCATAATTTAGGGTTGGATCTTCCTTTTTTTCAGTCCAAGGTCCATCTATATTTAACATATGGTGTTGTTGCTATGCTATGGAATAGATTGCCTAGATACAAATATGATAGTCTATATATTTGATGTGCAATAAAAATTATATTTCACAGTCACTTATAGCTCCTAGTATCTCAACAGGGAGTTTAAAAATAGGTTACAAGACATTCACAATCCACTACATCATCCTCATATATCAAACATGCTTTGTCGGTCGCTCTTGCCCACCGTCCCTTACCCCGCCTCCTTCCATCTCATTACTGCTTGTCGCGCTATATACTCTTGGACGTACTTACCCCTCCCCCCCCCCCCCCCCCCCCTACTTAGGGCACGTTGCAGCATGCGAGACGACCGAAAAAATGTTAGTGCTGATGGTGGACACAAAGGACATGGGAGGCAAAGAAAAACCAGGGGTGATTTATAGCTTGTGCTTATAATTTGTGTATAGCAATATCCTCGACCTAGTATAGTTCTTACTAATTTATGCATAAAAATTGGTGTCAACTTCAATTTTCTCTTTCTTATTTACCTTTCTAGGTTTAATTATTTTGTCATTCTAACGATATATAGTTTTATTTTTTCCATCATCAGCACACCAATAAATTCTAGTGACCTTTATACTAGACATTTATTGCAAGAGTCAAAGCTAGTCTGGTGGTGAAACCAACCACAATCCATGTCACCCTGAGCCTTGCCATAAGAAACTTGCGGCCCGTCCACAAACTCGGTTCGAGAATGCTTTCTTACCAGTGGACCTTGCCAAGATCGTCTATATCACCCAACTAGCTAGCTTTTTCAAATCCTCGCGATTGTCCGATGTGTCATCCAAATCGGTCTATCTATGTCCTTAAGTAGGCTCTAATGGCATGAACTTCTTTTACCCCCTTTTTGAAGTCCTTATGAGGTACCCACATAAGAGGCGTCCATTTTCAGAAACCACGAACAATGTGACCAAAATGGTACCGATGAAGGCAAAGTAGAACACCACAAGCTCATGTGGTACACGAACAGAGAGATCCGGCGCGAATGAGCCATTATTGCTTCGCACAAACATAATCAGGATAGCTCCAAAAAATGGAACAAAATTATAATTTGAAAGAAAGTAAGATCTTTTGCATAGGTAGTCCAAAATTACATAGTGACTGCACATGATCAAGAGTAGCAAGAAACATCATATTCAACAGAACCTTACACTAAATTCCATGTTAATTAAATAAACATTTACGAGGGTCCTTATGGAGCTATAAAATTGCTTTAATATAAAGCTGGTTCCGGGATATAATACAGTCCCTTTTTAGCACGGCAGAGCTTCTCAACTTTCATTCAGTTTGGAAGGAATGGGATATTCCTATCATCAAACAGGGCCATATCCCTGAAAGAAAATGCAGAAAGTAATTAAGTATTGTATTATCTAATATAACTATCATTCATATCATTAAAAATCCAGGAAATCGTCATTCCATTCGACCACTCATTATTTCTATAGGTGAACATACTTCACATGCCTAAATGAGCTTGAGAAAATGCTCATTTAGGTTCTTGTGGAGTAAAAAAGGATGAGAACTTTAACTTTGTAATACTGCATACAAACATGCATGCAAATAATCCAACTTCAATATTACCGTGGTTATTCAATCATGTAAATTAAAATCAACCATTACACAAACATTCTAAGAAAACAGTTTGGAGGTCATTGAATCTAGTTGTTGTGTATGTGCCATGTATTAGCTCCACTATTATTTTATTCATATGCACTTAATTCCACATAAGAAAATTCCAATCTGATAGAATTTATCCGAGATCTTAAGCTAAAAAAACACTTATGGTAAAAAAAACATGTGCACTCCTCCCCTAAAAAGGGAGTGCTGGGAACGGCAACACGATAGTGGAGTAAGAAGCTGACGGGATGCATGATCTTTCCCAAATCCAAGCTTGAGCTCGATACCATCGGTGCTCATGTTGCTGCTACCGCGTCGGGGCGTTACAATATCAATCTGCACCATAGGAATAGCCCGGGTCTTCCAGTTCAGTACTAAGTTTAGTAGGCAATGTTTTCGTGGGCTTATGGGGGTGTCCTCAACTTTCTGGATCTATCAAGTAATCGCGAGACTGTTGGACCTTAAAAACCATCAGCGGGCCTAAAACACTTTCTGTGTGACTTCTTAATTATATGCGTTGACATATAAATTTAGTAAAATAGTCATATGAAGATCTATTACCGAACCAATCGCAATAGATTCACCATAAGATATATTTATGAAATGTTGCAGTTATTGATACTTTTTCTATATATCTAGTCAAACTTAGAAAGTGTCAAAAAATTTACTCAATTTATAACTCGCCTATTTGGGGACGGAGGGCGTATATAAAATTTGTGCTCACAATTAATAAATTATATGGTTTTTGATAGTGTATATTTATTTTTTAATAATTGTTACCCTGCTCCAGATATGGGATCGATATATTTTTGCTCACAATAAATATAATGTTTAATGCCTCTAAGCGACCACTAGAAAATAATAACTTATGTATATCGGATTGATCGTTTGACCTTGGTGTAAAAGGTGTCACTAGAGATGTGTGCAAATTAATGTGTATTACATGGAGAACTTTTGCATGTAGACTGATTTACAGAGACGGTTATGCCACTAAGGGAACAAATATAGGTCAATGGGTGAGAGGTGCTATGTGTATGGGGCATCAAAGTGTCATGCATGAAAGAAATCCACGTCATGTGTCTGTCAGCGACACAGAGATGGTGTGTGTGCGCGCGGTGGAGGACCGGATGTCGGTGTGGTGTACGGTCTTAGTATATTAATATGTTGATTTTGTTTAAGTTGTTCATTGTAATAAACTAAAGTTTACAATCTTAATGTTAATTTTGAACATATATATGATAAATAATCAATTGCCACTTAATACTTCTGCCTTTTATTCTCTTATGTGTCCTCGCTAGAATTTTTTTATGAAATCGGCCGTCATTGATATAGAAAAGGCCAATTTTTAACTTAGATAACTAAATGGTACATAGTATTAGCACGTGGCTCGCTTGAAATGTGAAAGAAAAACATCATTGACATGTTGAGTCTGTATGTACATAGTCCCATTTCGTTTGGGAACTGCTACGTGAAATTTTTTGTGTATCTGGACAGCACACAACAATTAATTTTCATATCACATAGAAAATCTTGAGAAACGGTTGGGAACATAAGGCAAGATCAAAACATAGTGTTAACATGAAACTAAAAAATGTAAGATCGTGATAATAGATATGATTTCGCATTATAATTTATGGGTCATTAACTTACATTTGAATGGAGCATCCATTAAGTGATTTATCATGCAATATCATTGACCGAAAGCCAAAAATCTCCCTATATATGATCAAATTTATATGCTGCACATGGGGACCATGCTTGTCAATATCTACATAAAAGATATGCTTACCTCCATTGGTACCGCATCACATATGTGGCACATTTATTCAGTGAGAGAAATAATTATTTGCGCATAGGTACATAAGAAAACTCCATTGAGACATAGGGATCAAATTTCCGTGTGCTACATATATGGGAGGTCGGTGGCGACCATGGTTTGAGTCTTGCACTCTAAGAATGAGTAGGCGTGTCATGCATGCATACAGACATGTGTGTGTTCTCTCTATAAAGATTGAAATTTATCAATAGGGATGCATGTGTTGTCCTTAGCAGTCTTCTTGTGTACATATGGAGGCATGCGACAATTGATTGCATCGGCAAACCAAAAAAAAATCTCAAAGAAACAAAAAATGTTGAGGTCAACTTAAAAGATTTTGGCGTGTTCTTCAAAAGTCATAACCACTATGTTAATTATAGTGGATATTCGTTCATAGGACCGAAAAACTATCATTGTATAAATTTAATTAGCGGAAGTAGGCATGTGACATGGGAGTGCTATAAATACACTACCCTACCCCTCACTCTATTCATCCCCAAGCTCTAATCCCTCTTCATAGTTCATAGCCTTCATACTACTCACTTCTCCATAATATAGAACTCTAGTGTCTCATGGATCCAGTACTCAACCAGGAGTGGACATCCTCTGAGGTAGAGGAGGCTAGGTCACTCGTTATTAGGCTGAACAATAATAAAATCATCTATGATGACAACGATGACAAGAACAAGAAGCACAACGACATCGTGGATTCTCTTCATGCATTGTTCCCGTCAAAGACCTTGCAACAGGTAACTGATCTTTACGTCGATCTCGTCGTGGAAATGCATATGATGTTGTGGAGGGGCGAGAACAATGTTACTAGTGGAAGCACATATAATGTTTGCACTGCTCATGACCTCGTGAATCATAACTTTGGGGTGCCGGAGGAGGGTGGTACTAGGGCCACACACGACTTCTGCACTGTTGGTCACCTTGTGAACGACAACTTTGGGGCACAAGCAGAGGCAACAAATGTGGATGATAATGGATTGGTGTTTGGTTCTACATTGGATGATGTGACGATCACAGAGATAGAGGAGATGCTTCCTATGGTAGAAAAAACAAGATGGATTTGTTGGAGAACAACATTTCACATGATCAACCAGTTGTTGGCCCACATCATGCAAGATATTGGACCACTGAAGAACACAGGTCTTTCACTGCATATTTTCTTCTTTGTCATGTAGTTTTAATTGTTATTCATTACAATAAATATATAGTAATTAAGAATTATCTGTGAAATTATTATATGAGAAAGGTCAGTTCAATTTGTGATGCCATTCACTTTACTAAATATATACATATGGACATTATTCAATTTTCATTTCTGGTATATACAAATACTTTGTAAGTTTGATGATGAACTTTCATGTGTTTTACTTTCCTTTGTGACTTGTCAAATTCATGTGATTTAACCTTCAATAATAGGAAGGCATACTGTAAATTTAGGTCTTAAAATCCAATTTGGTACTACTTGTCCAATGAAAAAGATCAATAGAGTTCTTGTCAGTTTATCATATGAAAATTGATGTTATATAATTCTAAAAGTATATGTTAAAATTATCAAATAATGTCACAAAAATTAATTAATTATGGTTATATGATATGTATACATACTATATATTACCGTAAAAGCAACAAAGATAAGCATGTGTTGTTGACATAACTTACAATGCAAACATGTAAAATACATACTTTCCTTCCATATCTATATCTACAAAAGACAGCTTCTTAATTATATGTAAAATTATTGGTTGCTTAAAAAACAACTTGACGCTTCATATTCAGTCAAGATTAACCTAACAAATTATACTGAATCTCAACTTTTGCAGGTTGTTTCTCCGTGGGCTGCGTGTCTACGGCCGTGGCGACTGGAAAAATATATCCAAGTACTTCGTCACCACTAAGACTCCAGTTCAAGTCTCAAGCCATGCACAAAAGTACTTCAGGAGGCAAGAGAAAAGAGCATTGTCCGAGAGACAACGTTACAGCATCAATGATGTCGGGCTCCACGATGCGGACCCATGGGAGCTGATAATAGTTCTGGACCCTGGCAAGCGGTCGCTTTCACAGATCTCAACCATGACCCGACCTTAGGCTTGCAGACTCCCGGGAGCTCGTTCGTCATGAACAACCTAGCTCAGTTATGGGCACCTTTCATGGACAATCAACAAGCGTGTCAGCAAACAGTGTGGAGTGAGGAGCAGATGATGGGTTCTGCTGCAGCTCTGATGGACGGGGTACAGAACTTTGTGCCTGCTTATCAACAAGAATGGACTTATTTTCCTCCTGGCAATGTATGACCAAGATGTAGTAGATTGTAGATTTGGGGCATGCCCAGAATGTTATCACATTAAGGCATGTGTCACATGCAACGGGTTTCCCTGCCAAACATGGCAACATAATATGCTCAAGACATTATGACTAAAGTCTGGTGAATCAATAATTTCATTTCTATAAGAATTAAGAAACAATGTATTTCACCTCCTATTGGTTAATGTCTTAATTAATATAGTGCTCATTTCATATCCTTTTTTCATAAAACTATATTGTAGTTCTATGAACACACTACAGTTAGTGTACACATGTTGCCTCAATCCCTGACCTTGACTATTGCATTATAATATACCATATATTATTGTTCATTCAGCCCTTCATTACAAGATTGCAATCACCCCATGAAAAACACAATAATCTGGAGCAAAATAAGCTTAATACTTTTCGGTATATTTAATAAGATTGTCTCTAATAAGATTTGGTTGTCAATTGTACCGTCTACTCGCGATAGCTTATATATCCTACAGACTTCCACTAGATTGTCCAAGTCATGCATAAATTAGTGTTGGCTCTTCCCCTTTTTTAGACTACGGCCGTCTCCACTATTTGATAATTAATATGTTGTATGATTGCTATATTACGGAAATAGATTGCCTAGCTAGATATAAATATTATACAACCGATATATTCGATATACATTAAAAATGAAAAAAGTATTGCACCTATACTTAAGTTGCTTTGGTCAATGGAGAGTGCAAACTGAGGTTACCAGACAGCTGAAAACCATGAATACTCCTTATTCTATATCCCAACCATCTCATAGTATTAACTTTGTGTCCGCTATCAAGTAAAAAAAAAACATTGTGTCCGCTATCCACAACCTCTCATGGATCAAGAATTCTTGATGAATGGAAGCCCTTTGAGGTGGAAGAAGCTAGTTCATGTACCCCTGATCTAATCGACAATGGAAACTAAAGCAACGAGGAAGAGAGAGATGAGAATAACACAATGTGAAACAATATTGTAGTGAATGTATAGAAATTGTTCCCATGGAAAATATATACATCGGGTAACATGCTTTGTACCATGAGCTTGTCGTAAATATGCATGTGGTACATAGAAAAGAGAAGAGGGGGTAACTACAACGACTTTCGCAGATGCACTACGGTATGGTCATAAGATTTATGTATTCAATGCATTTTTTAGTATCATTGTTAGCTATGGTTCTAGGCTTTCTAGTTGATACTGGTTCTACTAGCCAACCTTATCTGTTTAATGGTGTTCTTGTTTCACCCACCATGCATCATCAAAGAATTGTTCTTGTTAGGCGTTTTTCTGTGACAATTGAGTTTTACCCCTTCGTATTTTATGAAGAACATAGCCTCCGGACAACCCTAATGAGATCTAGTATCTATAGAAAGTTATAGCCATTCCATAAAAAAGTAGATGACACTAATCACCCATAGCATCGGTATCCTATGGCATCGTCGTCTTGAGCATCTGGACTCTCTTTGTACTTTGTCATAGTTTTTTTCAAGTTCTTGCACTAAACTAGTACGACAATCACATGTTTGTAAACCATGTTGGCTTGGAAAGCGACATCATTCACCCTACATCTACTTATTTATTATTGTTTCTTTTCAACTAATAGGATGCAACTTATGGACCTCACTGGTGCAAACTTCTCTGGGTACCAATATTGTGCTGTCGCTCTTAACGATTTATTTGATTACTCATGGATGTTTCATCTTCCCCATACATCCAAATATGCGGACACACTTCAGCGTTTCTTCATGCACGTTGGCGCGCAATACCATCATCCATTGTTATTTGTAGTGTGATAATTCTGGTGAATTTCTTAACACCCCATTGTGATTTCTTGTCATACTAGGGACTTCCATTCCTCTTTCATGCCCACATACTTCACCATGAAACGACAAACACGAATGACTCATCTTCTCTATGAACAATAGACTTCTCACCCTTCTAATTCACGCTGATATTCTACGCAAATTTTTGTTGATGTTGTACACACGGCCACCCATCTCCTAAATTGACGCCCCTCTAACCTACTCCACCAAGTCACCGCATAATTTCTCCTTTGTGGATGTCACCCAACATATGATCATATGTGAGTCCTCAAGTCTTTGTGCTTTCCTAATATCTATAAAACCACACAAACAAACTCACCCCTCACTCTACACGACGTTTCATCGGCTGCCCTTTAGAACACAAGGGTTGATGTTTTTTAGATCTTCGGGACATGAACGTTATTATATCATGACAAGTTACATTTGATGAATATACATTTCCTTTTTTTCGTTGATGCCACACTTCAGCCTACTGTGCCTCTAGCCACAACAGATCCCAGCTAGACATTCCCAGGTGCTTATATCTCACCTACTTTGTACTTCTAGTGCCATGAATCCACCTTGGATCAGGCAGAATGAAATCTTCCTCCTATGTCGTGTTACGATTAGCTCCCTCCACTAGTCGAGTGTCGCTTTCCGTTCCCACTACCACTTCACCATCACCCACATCGTCATCTATCCCGTCCCATTGAACCGACCACTAGCCAATCCCATTTCCCCCTCACCACATGCCTTCAACTACTCATGACGCACCACCTCGCCATTGACTACAGCCACATGTGATTTACATATCTCCTCCAAAAATCAATGACACATGCAAACCTTGCCAAATATGCATTTACTCTTCCTAAGAAACAATGTAGTGCCCTAGCCAAGTTGTCTACATATTTATGCATGCTTCCTACCAGGGTTGGGCCTACAGAGTGCGGCCCGCGCGGCCGCACATAGGCCCAAATTTGGGGGAGAGGGCACAAAACTTTTGATATGGCGTTATACTCTATCCATAGCCTAGTAGGCCAAATAGCGCTATGAGTTTATTTGTAGCTCCAAAACCCTTGAGAGTTGGGTCGGCCATCCTGACATGGACTCGTCCGACACGAAATGTGCTTCGGTGCTTAGCGATGGCCTTGACTTGACGTAGGGAACATAGAAGAAGCCTATTGAGCTAGTTAGCGACTTGAGTCTCCTAAGAAAGACACGAGTACGTGAGTCGTGCGAGCTTTTGAAGTTTATAGTGCTTATCTGACTCTCGAATGTCATGGTACACGTCAAGAAAGCGTCGGATTCGGTCTTCCCTTGCACTGGGCTGCATCGGTTGTCCCATTAGGTCATAAAAGGTATAATCCAAATCTTTCCATGCTCATTCTCAATGATCATGTTGTGCATGATCACGCAACCTGTGATGATGTACCAAAGAATCCCTTGATCCCAAAACCTAACCGGTTCTTGCACAATAGCAATTTGGGGCAAAATGCCAAAAGCCCTCGTCATATTTTCCTAAGAGTCGCTTGAGAATAATGGAAACATAGTTCTTTTTCACCTTGGGGGCTTGAAATTGGCTTCACAAAAGTTTTCACCTTCGGGGCTTGAAATTGGCTTCACAAAAGTAGCCCACTTCGGATATATGTCGTCCGCAATGCTTTCTTGACATGTACCAATGTACCATGGCATTCAAGATTCAGATAATCACGATAAACTTCAAAAGATGTCATCGAATGGTGGACATGGAATGGCCAACAAAAGCACTAGTTTCATTTCTATGTTACATGTGTGCACGGTGAACTGTGTGTTATGTGTGACGAACTTTGTTGATTTTTATCCTAAGAATTGATGAATATGTAATAATTAAGTACTATTTGTGTTTTATTTTTTTTGGATTCATTTGAGATGAGATTATATCATTTGTTTTAATATGTATATGCAATTGTGGAGAAGAAAAACATATATTGTTGCCCTATTTTACATCATCTACTACGACATAAATTTTTGCTTGCCCTATTTTACATCATCTACTACTGCAGAAAAATTACAGTTGCCCTAAAACGGTGTCAGGACACCCTATTTTACATCATATGTTGAAGATTCTCTAATGCTAAGGGTCTCTTTTGCTCAAAAGAATTTCATAAGAAGTTCAGAGGATTTTATTCCTCTGATATTAGAACGTGTTTGGTATATAAATTAGAGACCATAGAAATATTTATGAAGACAAATAATTGTATTTTTTTTCTGTCCTGCGTAATTAATATGGGATGACATTTCAATCCTATGTTTTCATCTTTCTGCGTTGTGAAAATCCTACAATAAGTTAAGGGTACAAACTTAGACGCAAGAAAAAGGTACAAACGTAGGCTCCCCAGTCCCCATGCATCACGCAATTCATTTCTCACCCAACCTCTGAGGGAAAGGAAGCGCGCGGTTACTTTTCCATCACAGAGCTTGATACAAAGACTGCTAAAGCATCCATCTCAGAGGAAACATAGAACTACGTCATAGATCATCCAAACAGTAGGGCTATAAACAAATAGTCAAATACAGAGTTCTGGGAATTTTGAACGTAAGTTGTTAAGCATAGTAGTTCAAGCTCGACTTCTTCTTGGCCTGGACTTGTATTATCCCCTCGTTGAAGTCCTCGTGAGTTACCTGCGCAAGAGGTGATCAGGATCGGAAACCAAAATGACATCCAAGTGTTAATTTGATCCAAACGGGAAACTCGCCAGTTGAGCGTTGGCAAAATAAAATTCGCCACCTTCGTCAATTTTTACGTGGGTGGGCAAGAAGTTTGAGTGGGGAATATAAAATTCTAAGGGATAAATTAATCTTGCTCTCTAATGAATTGGATATTAAAGCTGAAACCTCTCCTCTAACGGTAGCCGAGCGGGCCGCCAAGAGGGAGGCGGATGACAAGCTCGTCCAATTGTGTCGTGACGAGGAATCTAAATGGGCGCAACGAGCGAAAGTTAAATATATTCAGGAGGGGGGGGGGGGGGGGAGTAATACGAGATATTTTCATATAATTGCGAATGGCAAGCATAGAAAAAAGAGGATTTTACAGCTAGAATAGGAGGAGGGTACGATAGTGGGGCAAGAAAACTTGAAAAATTATATCTCTGAATATTATAAGAAATTGTTTGGAGCGCCGGTTACCAACAATTTTTCTTTAGATGAGGATGTTATTCATGATATGCCTCAAATATCTCCAGAGGAAAATGAAATTTTGATTCAAGAATTTTGTGAGAAGGAAGTTCTTGAAGCAATTCAACAAATGGAACATAATAAAACTCACGGGTTCCCAGCGGAGTTTTATCAAAAGTTTTGGGGGACAATAAAAGCTGATTTGATGGCAATGTTTGTGCAATTGCGTGCGGGAAACTTGCCATTATTCAAGTTAAATTTTGGCATAATTACTTTGCTGCCTAAAAAAGAGGATGCTAGTAAAATTAAGCAATATCGTCCTATATGCCTTTGGAATGTGAGTTTCAAGATTTTCACGAAAGTTGGAATGAATCGCGTTACTACTATTGCGAATAGAGTAGTTCGCCCAACTCAAACGACGTTTATTCCTGGAAGAAATATTCTTGAGGGGTTGTTGTATTACATGAGACGATTCACGAGATGCATAGGAAGAAGTTGGATGGGGTTCTTTTCAAAATCGATTTTGAAAAGGCGTATGATAAAGTTAAATGGTCATTTTTATAACAAACTTTACGGATGAAGGGGTTTACACCTCAATGGTGTGATTGGGTAGCTCGGTTTGTACAGGGGGAGTGTTGGAATCCGTGTTAATGACGATATCAGTCATTATTTCTAGACTCTCAAGGGTTTAAGGCAAGGAGATCCGTTGTCCCCGTTGCTGTTTAATTTAGTTGTTGATATGTTGGCTGTTTTAATTGCTCGAGCAAAGGAAGACGGTCAAGTGGGGGGTTTAGTTCCTCACCTTGTCGAAGGGGGGTTTCGATCCTTCAGTATGCGGATGACACTATATTATTCCTTGAACATGACATTGCGAAGGCCGTGAATATGAAATTAATTTTAGCTTTGTTTGAGCAACTTTCCGGGCTGAAAATAAATTTTCATAAGAGTGAATTGTACTGCTTTGGGAAGGCTAGAGATGATCAAGAGGAGTATCGTCGTATTTTTGGCTGTGAGCTTGGCCCATTGCCTTTTAGGTATTTGGGCATACCCATACATCATAGAAAATTATTAAACAAAGAGTGGAAAATAGTGGAGGACCGTTTTGTGAAGAAACTGGCAGCTTGGGTGGCCAAGATGTTGTCGTACGGAGACCGTCTTGTACTAATAAATTCAGTTTTAACAAGTTTGCCTATGTTTCTGCTGTCCTTTTTCGAAATACCAAAGGGTGTTCGCAAGAGATTGGATTTTTATCGTTCTCGGTTTTTTTGGCAAAGCGACCAGCTTAAGAGGAAATATAGATTAACAAAATGGAACCTCGTTTGTAGACCAAAGGATCAAGGTGGATTGGGAATTTCGGTTCTAGAAGAGCAAAATAAATGTCTTTTGAGTAAATGGTTGTTTAAACTGTTGACCGAAGAGGGTGTTTGGAAAGAAATTTTAGTGAACAAGTACTTAGGGGGTAAACCGTTATCCCAAGTGCAAGTTAAACCTATGGACTCACCTTTTTGGAAAGGAATTATGAAGGTGAAAGATGATTTCTTTAAGCGTGGAAGATTTACGGTTGGTAATGGGGAACAAATTCAGTTTTGGGAGGATAGCTGGTTAGGTCCTGGTTCTTTACAAGCTGAATATCCTTCCCTGTATGACATTGCTTCTAACAAGCATGCTACGGTTGCTGATGTTTTTCGGGCTGTACCTATTAATCTCCCATTCCGACGGGCACTAATAGGACACAATCGAACGAAATGGTTCAGTTTAGTTGAGAGATTAATGCGTGTGACTCTCACTGATGAAGATGATAAATTTAGGTGGTCCCTTACTTCTAATGGCAAATTTACGCTCAAGTCTTATTACGAGGACTTATTAAATGGTCATACTAGATATTTGCGTAAGTATCTATGGAAGTTAAAAATTCCGTTAAAAATAAAGATCTTTTTATGGTTTCTTAATAGAAAGGAAATTTTAACAAAAGATAATTTGGCTAAAAGACGGTGGGTAGGATGCAAGAAGTGTGTCTTCTGTGATGCGGATGAGTCCGTTGAGCATTTATTCATTAAGTGTCCGTTTGCGCGTGACATTTGGCGATTAGTTCATTTCACTTTCAATGTTTATCCTCCCACGAGCATCTCGAATCTTTTTGGTGGTTGGTTGAGTGGGATTGATAAAGTCACTAAAGCCCGCATTCGTATTGGTGTCGCGGCCATATTATGGGCTATGTGGAATTGTAGAAACGACATTGTTTTTAACAAATCAAACTCTACTCACTACTTGCAGGTTATTCACAAGGCGTGTTATTGGATCCACTCATAGTCTTTCCTGCTTCCTGCGGACCAGCGTGGCCTTATGGATGCCGGATGTACCCGTTTGCTGACGGTGGTGCGGGCTATCTTCAGCCGGGCTGGATGGTTACATCCTAGACGTTTAGATGTTCAATAAGCTTATGTTTGAGTGGCTGATCTTTGTAGCCACCTTAAGTGATCCATGATTTGTAAACTTGTACTCTTGAATGCTTAATAATTGCGGATGGATGTGTGCATCTCTTGGATGCAGAGGCCGGGGATCCGCACCCCCTTATCTAAAAAAAAAAGTGTTAATTTGATATATGTCACTGTAATTATTGCAAATTTGAGAAATGCCACTGCCATGTTTTCGTCTTTCGAAAAATGCCACTGCGATCTAAGAATGCAAAGTAGAACACTGCAATCTCCTGTGATGAACTGCCCAGAAGAAACTCAAACATGCTGCGGAAAGATTGCCTAGAAACAAGTTAATAATAACTACTGCATTTAAGTCTGGATCCTAGTATGGATTATGCGCAAGAAAAAGTTGTCACAAAAGAATGGCATTGTAAAAAAAATCCAAGATCAAAAGAGTGACTTAGAGTGACCCAAGATCAAAACACATGTGGACACACAAGAGGCAAATATTTCTTTCAATTTTGAAGTACTTAATTCTTCCGGCCTTTTCTCATTTATTTACACTCCCCCTTGTTCTCATTTAATTATGCTTAGTGCAGAGTTCTACACTTCTACTAGGACTCGACAGAAAAAAGCCCTAGCAAGAATCAACTAGTCATGATCTTTAATAACAAGTTAATACTTCCAAACTTGTCAAGATTACGTTTCAAGATTATTCCAACATAGAATGTGATGGATATGCACATTTTAAGTAGGGAGCTTTTAGCTAAAAGAATTATGATTTCTAGCCAGTTCTATTCACATGCTAGCTTACATAGTACACCTGTCAGCTCTTATCGACACTTGACAGTTTTGTCAAGTTCACTAGTTTAAAAGTTACTAGAATGGAAGGGCGGTTGTGAATTGCAGGTCAGGCTGCAGTCTGATAAGTGATAGCTAGCATTCACTTGTACTACTACAGCTAAGGATTGTTTTCTAACTATCGGTGCTGTGATGCACTGATGCTTCAATAATCATAATAAGCAGCCAAGCAAAGCTTGTGAGTGATATAGCAACACACACCTCTGTTGCATCTCTCCGTAGTGCGAGCATACCAGCTTCTACACAAACGGCCTTCAGCTGTGCTCCATTGAAATCATCTGTTGAGCGAGCCAACTCCTCAAAATTCACATCTGGGTTTACATTCATTTTTCGTGAATGAATCTACAGAGCACCATAAACAGCACATTAGTTCAAGCATCATTAAC
This sequence comes from Poa pratensis, assembly GCA_947311845.1. NCBI lineage: Eukaryota > Viridiplantae > Streptophyta > Magnoliopsida > Poales > Poaceae > Poa > Poa pratensis. The sequence continues at coordinate 12,796,404 of CAMZMU010000094.1, forward strand.
CGAATAAAGCAAACACATGAACAAACTTTGGCAAATCAGGCAACAGGTTCTGGAAACCTACTTGCAAGATTCTAGCTCTTGCTTCTTCAGATGGATGAGGGAACTCAATTTTCCGGTCCAAACGACCAGATCGCAGCAGAGCAGGATCAAGGATGTCAGCACGGTTTGTTGCAGCTATGACCTGCAAGTTAACCAAAATTACATCGTCAACATATGAGATGATTAAATAGAAAACACTGATAAACCAAGTTATAAAAGAACTAGAATTTTTAGCAAAAATTAACTGACATATGTAATTTCCGAACATTAAAAACAAATAAAATCATGGCAACACGATCTGTTTGCCACTATCATAGTGCAGGAGTTTCTGCATTTGAAGGTGCAATATCAGTAGTGACTGGCATTCCTGAAAGCAAAATGTGCATGAATCTGTCTTCTTATTTCTATGCAACAATATCCAACCTTGAATTAGCTCAACAAAGTGAAAAGCTCAACCAAACCACCCGGGCAAGAACAGTCAGTTGGTGCACATCAGCAAACCAAGCAACAAATATTAGCAAATACTAACCTTTATTCTCTTGTCACTGCTAAATCCATCCAGCTGATTGAGCAATTCCAACATAGTCCGTTGAACTTCTCTATCACCACTGACTTCACTTTGAAATAAAGCAAATTTCTTGTTAACTAACAGCACTATGTATGTTTCAACAAAAATGTTTTGTTTCACGTGTTCTGAGATTCAAGCTTTTCCACGCACAAGAGGGGCTAGAAGCGCAAAATTCTAGCTTTTGTGGTCTTGTCCAAAAAATTAGCACATCTACATCACGTAAGTGGTAGAATTAAAACCTAAATAATGCAGTAATCATATAAGGTATACCTATCAAATCTCTTCGTGCCAATTGCATCAATTTCATCAATGAAAATGATGCAAGGAGCTTTTACTTTAGCCAGCTGAAAAGCATCCCGGACAAGCTTCGCTCCATCTCCAATGAACATCTGAACACAACGAAAGAATCTCATCATTTATCTACTAGAAACTATATCCAAGTAAACTACATACACGGATTTCTTGAACGTTATATCAAATGAATATACAATTAAACTGAATTTCATCCCGAAAATTGAACAATGCTAAACCATGAAACTTTTTTTCCAATTACGTGTAATGCGTTGAAGAAATAATTGAAGCAAATAGGTGATAGATTTACTAAAGCAGCACAAATCTGACAAAAATTTAAGCATCAAAACTAACAACAGAAATCACTTGAATGACAGACATGAAAACCACTTGTCACTTTGTGCATAATAATGACATTATATGTAGAAGATGCTTACTAATAGCGCAAATTTGGATGTATAGGGGTGTGCACCCTTATGGACGTATGTCCAGAACAGACCAAAATATTCAATAACTGTTCTTGAAGATCTTAAAAATAGGAAAATTTTGCTCTAGGGCCCAAACAGGTTCATTACAGCATAAGTGTTCTACAAAATCAAATGCTTCAAAAGAAGATGTCGCTCCATTTAGAATAAGTTTTTTCCACACATCTTTAATGCATTAATATAATACACTTGCATTTCTCCCACTGGTGTTTTGCAATTTTCTGTTGGTACAGGGAATAGTGTAAAAATATTTTTGAATAAAAATTGTTTGTATTATTTCTATCACCAATAAACTCTTTACATCAGCACAGCAAATAAAGAGCAAACAGAATCACAAAGTTGCAAGCATCAGCATAACCACATATAAGGAAGACACAAACTGATACGAGATGGAGTCTATTAAGTAGAAAAATTACCTGAACAAGCTGTGGCCCAGCTAATTTCAGGAATGTTGCACTAGTCTGAGCAGCACATGCACGAGCCATCAATGTCTTCCCAGTTCCGGGTGGTCCATATAAGAGGACAAGATTTTTTTGAACATAATTAAGTAGAAAAATCAGTGAATACCATGTTTCAAGAGGGCGGAAGTACATTTGAACAGTGAACACTTGAGCTACTAGGACAGCCCATACTTAAATGCACCATAATAAAACATTATTTTTCGAACTAGCATAGGTCAAATATCTCATGCAGGTTTGTGTTCACACCTTCAGAGTACTCAAAGTTAAGCGGTGTTAACTTACCCAGTAACAAAGTTCCAACATAATCGAATGCTAGTATTTGTAACCTGGTCAATTGTTGCAGATAAAAGTCACTGACTAAAACACTGCTACTGCAAGGACGAAGTAGTTCCTCGTTAACCCGGCAGAATTACCACAAGAAATAGTTAAAGAAAATTTATGCTAGAACAAAATTAAGAAATGTTTTCTTACAAGGACTTGCACTACTTCTGAACATAAGGTTACGCATTAACCTATATCAGAATCAATGAAGTAAAAGACAGTTCTACCAGTAGGCATGTATAGCTGTACCAAAAGAAACAGCAGCACACACTGAAACTACCACTAATCAGCTTTGCACAATTCAGATTGTCCTAATCAGCAGAAACATGCAAGCATGATACACGACCGAGTACCAAATTAGGAGCCTATGAGGGGAAAAAAAGAGACAATTGCGGATGCCACAGGGTTTATTTTATTTTCTACCTCGATGATGTTGCCGACGAGGTAAGGCAGCTGCTTGTTGAGCTTAATCTTCTCCTGGTTCTCCTTGACCTTATCCTTGAACGTCTCCAGCTCCAGGTTGGTCCGCTGCTGTTCGGTCTGCGCGCCGTCGGAAAAGGGGAAACAGGTACACCAATTAGTCAGACCTAAACCCAAACCCTAACAACCAAGGACGGACGAAAAGAGGTGCTCTATTCTAGGTTTTGGAGGCGGGAGGCCCGGACGACGTCCTCTGTGGACATGGAGGCCAGCCGGTCGTCCTCCGCGTCGTCCACGGCCATCGGCGCCGCCGCTGCGGGCGTAGGTGACGACATCGTCGTAGAGTTTCGTGTGCGGCGGGCGAGGAGGTGGCGTCGAGAAGAAGTGGAGCCGAGGGACTGCGAGTTCCATCGTTTTTTTTTTGTTGAGGGTTACTGCGAGTTCCCTCGTGCTGTTGGACTCTAGTCATTTGTATAGCTGGCCAAACGGGCCGTGCAAAACGGCCTGGCACGAGGCACGGAATTTTCGGCCCGGCCCAAGCACGGCCCGACACGAACTAATCGTGCCGTGCCAGGCCCATGGCCCGCCCGTGCTCGTGCCCGATCTCAATCTGAAGCCCGCGGGCTGGCCCGGCACGGCACGATTAGCACCGTGCCTTAATCATGTCGTGCTGTCGTTGACCACCACCCAGTGCCAGCGATTGATCTGCACCACGAGCGCTGCCGCCAGCACCACGAGCGCCGCCGCCCGCGATCTGCTCTCCCAACTCGACACGGAGGAGACGAGGAGTCGCGCCTTCGCCGTCGCCGGAGCCGCGCCGTCGCCGGAGCTGGGCCGTGCCGTCGCCGGAGCCGCGCCTTCGCCGTCGCCGGAGCCGCGTCGTCGCTGGAGGTGTGCCGTGCCGTCGCCGGATCCGCGCCGTCGCTAGAGGTGTGTCGTGCCGAACGTGTCGTGCCGTGCCCGTGCTCCTCCCAGAGTTGGAGCCCGCGTGCCGGCCCGGCACGGCACGATTAGCACCGTGCCTTAATCGTGCCGTGTCGTAATCGTGCCGTGCTGGGTGAGGCACGCGACGTGCTGTGCCGGGCGGCATGTTTGGCCAGCTATAGTCATTTCACGGCCGCCTTTTTATAAAAAGGCCGTGCAGTGCCAACCCGAAAGGCTGATCAGCCAAATCTACTACACGGCGGGTGATAATCCCCAAGAGTAAGGAATCACTGTAGCACAATTCGATAAGTATTTGAGTGTCGAACCCACGAGGAGCTGAAGGTAAACTATCTATTCTCTAAAGCCCTATAACACTCTTATATGGCCTTTTATGCAAAGCAATAAATTTAAATATGAAAGGAACTAACTAATGGAAGCAAGTGATACGTCTCAAACGTATCTATAATTTTTGATGTTCCATGCTGTTATTATATCAATTGCTACATGTTTTGGTTACACTTCATATCATTTTTATGCATTTTCTGGGACTAACCTATTAACAAGATGCCACAGTGCCAGTTCCCTGTTTTCTGCTGTTTTTGGTTTCAGAAAATCTATTAAGGAAATATTCTCGGAATTGGACGAAACAAAAGACATCGTCAATAATATCACGAGGAGATCACGGAGTCCAAAGGGGAGTCGGAGCAGACCCACCAGGGGGCCACGCCACACTAGGGCGCGGCCCAGGGTGGGCCCGCGCCCCCCTATGGCGTGGTGGCCCCCCTCGGCCACCGACGCCGCCTCTTCGCCTATATATTCTCAGCGACGCGAAAACCCTATTACGGTAGATCATATTCCACGAAAAGTTCCGTCGCGGCCGTCATCGTCAATCTCAGATCGGAGGAGTTCTGAAGCTCTTCCCGGCACCCTGCCGGAGGGGAGATCATCACCGGAGGGCTCTACATCACCATGCCTGCCTCCGGAGTGATGCGTGAGTAGTCCACCCCTGGACTACGGGTCCATAGCAGTAGCTAGATGGTTGTCTCTCTACCTTGTGCCTCCATGTTTAGATCTTGTGAGCTGCCTAACATGATCAAGATCATCTTATTGTAATGCTAGATGTTGTGTTTGCTGGGATCCGATGAATATTGATACCATATTTATTCAAGTTGTTTATCTATGTGCTCTTGATCTTGCATGCTCTCCGTTGCTAGTAGATGCTTTGGCCAAGTAGATGCTTGTGACTCCAAGAGGGGGTATTTATGCTCGATAATGGGTTCAGTCTCTAGATATCTGGATCAGTGACAGAAGGGTCTAAGATGGTAGATGTGCTGTTGCTACTAGGGATAAAACATTGGTGCAGTGTCCAAGGGCACTTGTATTGATTACATTACACACTTTACTTCATGCAATAATCTGTTGTTAGCAACTTAATACTGAATGGGATGCGGATGCTGCCTTGAAGGTGGATTATTTAGGCATAGAAGCTGTTGGAATAACGGTCTATGTACTTTGTTGTAATATAGTGGATTTTTGGTCGCCCGTTGGTTATACCACCCCACTGGCCGCCGTTAGATGCCGTCATTGAGATTCGGTCACGCATGTCAGCACTGTCCCAGTGGCTCCTTAAACTCCCGAAATGCATGTAATTAGCTAGCTTACTATCCTAAATCTCTGTCGAGACAGTGTGATTTACGTCAGTAGGCTGCCTGGCGACTGGCGTCGTCATTGTCCGGTGTCTGATGTCTGACTCGTTACTATTTGCCATCGAAGCCAGCGGCTAACACGCGGGTAGCGACTACGCATGACCTTTTGACCCGCAGGTGAGCATGCTTCATGCGTCAGTGTCTAAATGTGCATAGCGTGCATGCTCGGATCGGATGCATGCACGAGCTGTGGTGCCCTTGACACACCTTGGCATGGCCTTAAATAGTTAAATAACATTTGATGCTAGTAATGCCGTCAACATTTCTCCTTGTTTCCTGTATTAAAGCATGGCGTCAACATTGGATGGTTAAACATGTTGATGAACTAAGCAGACTCTAGGCTTATTTATGGGTTGCCGTTCCTGGTTATTGACATTGCCCTGGAGATGTGTCTGAGCTAGGCAGAAACCATGGCATCAAGGGCAAGGCGCACACCACCTCGAAAGAGGAATCATATTTCGAGCCGACTGGCAGCACTAATCGCCGGCTCTGACATCACATGAGCCATGTCAGCTCGTCCCAACCTCAGCCTTAGGTGTTGTTCACTAATCGCCGGCTCCGACATGAGCCATGGCTCTGAAATAATAGTACTGCGTACTAGAGAAGGAGGAGGTGAAGAAAGAAACGGATGTGTCATGTGTGCAGTTTGCATGCCTAGCGGACAAGCAAAAGAGCAAAGAGTTGGTTTAATCAACGAGAGCAGGGAGCTTGCCGAAATTAATTTGGCTGGTGACGCCTTTTCTTCCAGTGTTCCCTACATATTAATTGAGAATCGATGGACCGCAGACAGATGCAGTGTTATGGACCTACCTCACTGATCACTCAATAGTACCAGATTACATGGATTCGAGTAGCTGAATTGGGGATACAAGTAGCAGCAGGAGGTTGGGAAATAGAGAAGAGAATCTAGGGCAGAGAGGAGAGGAGTTCGGGGGAGGAAGAAGGTGCCGTTCCGGTTCATGATCCAACTGGATGAGTTTCTCGTTGCCTCCTGATGCGTACATGTACTCATGCTTGTTGCTGTTAAATTTGAGAATACTCATGCTTGTTGCTGGCAGCACGCATGGACTGTTGTTTCTTACGTACATCATCCACAGATGTTCAGCGACATGGACTGTTGTTTCATTTGTTCATATGAACGGGTGGAATTGAGGACCGAGATTTGACTTTGATGTCACATTGAAAGACCGGAAATGGAGAGTGCCATGCAGTGTCAAAACTGACATGTGAAATAAGACTGCCATGCACTTAATTTCTACCTACACAATGACCATGCATGCCTTCGCTCTCTCTTTCTTGTCATTGATTCCGGCAGTGCAGAACGCATGCATGCATGGTGGCTGCCACGATGGGTCAGTGCACCAGTTAATTTGCAGAAGCTAGGCTAATTAAGAAAATGACTATGGAGACCGTCCCGAATCTTAATGATTGATCGAACGTCAAGTAGAGGGGTGGTATAGCCAACGGGCGTCACAGCACATTTCCGTTGTTGTAATGCCCAACTAGATTTCATAGTAACATCTTGGCATGTATTGCATTGTTATGCCCTCTCTATTTGTCAATTGCCCAGCTGTAATTTGTTTACCCAACATGCTAGTTATCTGTTCTGAGAGAGACACCACTAGTGAACTGTGGACCCTGGTCCAATTTCCTCATACTGTTTACACAACCTGCTGCAATCATCTGTTTCCTGTTACTTGCTGTTTTTCCTGCTGTTTTCCACACCATACGTTTAACTCTTTGTTTCTGCAAGACCGGAGAGATTGACAACCTCTCTGTTTCGTGTTGGGCAAAGTTCTGGTTTGTGTCTGTGCAGATTCCACGTTGGTGCAAGCTCCCTAGCGCCAGGGGGAGTCAACATCAACAACCTTCCGATAGATCGTCAAGTCCTACTGGATTGATAACCTTGGGTAGATTTCTCAAGGGAAAACTTCTGCTGTCTACATCATAACCTTCCTCTTGGGGTTCACCAACACGTAGCCATCAAGCTGTTTTCTGGCGCCGTTGCCGGGGACTTGGAGGCTATTGGAAAGGGGAGTCTCTCAGTTCCAATCTCTTTACTTTGTTTTTGTCTTGTTTTAGTTTTGTTTTGCTTGCTGTTAAAAATCAAAAACCCAAAAAAATTAAATTCCTGCATCTAGTTTTTAATTTCGAGTTGTGCTTGCTTGTTTTAGTCTTGCTAAAATGAGTAATCCTGAAAATACTAAGTTGTGTGACTTTACTAGCACAAACAACAATGATTTTATCTGTACACCCATTGCTCCACCTGCTTCTAAAGCAGAATTTTATGAGATTAAGCCTGCACTGTTAAATCTGGTTATGAAAGAGCAATTTTCTGGTGTTAGTACTGATGATGCTGCTGCCCACTTAAACAACTTTGTTGAACTTTGTGATATGCAAAAGTATAAGGAGGTAGAGAGTGATATTATTAAGCTGAAATTGTTTCCTTTCTCTTAAGAGGAAGAGCTAAAGATTGGTTGCTATCTTTGCCTAGAAATAGTATTGATTCCTGGACTAAATGCAAAGATGCTTTCATTGGAAAATATTATCCTCCTGCTAAAATTATCTCCTTGAGAAGTGGTATTATGAACTTTAGGCAACTTGATAATGAGCATGTTGCCCAAGCTTGGGAAAGAATGAAGTCTTTGGTTAAAAATTGCCCACTCATGGACTGACTACTTGGATGATCATCCAAACCTTTTATGCAGGACTAAATTTTTCTTCAAGGAATTTATTGGACTCGGCTGCTGGAGGGACCTTTATGTCCATCACTTGGGCTGCTACAAAGCTTCTTGATGATATGATGGTAAATTATTCTGAATGGCACACTGAAAGGGCTCCAACTGGTAAGAAGGTAAATTCTGTTGAGGAAATTTCCTCCTTGAGTGATAAAGTTGATGCTATTATGACTATGCTTTCGAATGGACATGGTGTTGTGGATCCAAATAATATTCCTCTTGCTTCTTTGGTTGCTCATGATGAGAAAAATGTTGATGTAAACTTCATTAAAAATAACAACTTCAACAACAATGCTTATAGGAATAATTTTGGTAGCAACAATTATAGGCCATATCCTGCTAATGGTAGCAACTCTTATGGTAATTCTTATGGCAATTCCTACAGTAACAATAGAAGTGTGCCCTCTGATCTTGAAGTCATGCTTAAGGATTTTATTAGCACACAAACTACTTTTAATAAAACTGTTGAGGAAAAGCTAGGAAAAATTGATACTCTTGCTGCTAAAGTTGATAGTCTTGCTCATGATGTTGAAATGCTGAAAATAAAAGCTATTCCTAGTGATATTAGAGAGAGTAAAACACTCAATGCTATCCAAATTAAAATTGATAATAACATTAGGATGCTTGCTGAACTTCATGAAAGATGGGAGAGAGAAGAAAGAGAAGCTGAAATTGCTGAACAAAATAGTGTTGTTAGAGTTTGCACTATTTTTACTAATGAAACAAATGATGCCTCACATGCTAATGCGCCCCCTACTGTTAGTGAAAAGATAATAAGTGTTGGAAATGTCTCTACTACCTCTACAAAAAGTTTTAAATTGCCTGATAGCACTACTTTTGTTCCTAGTAAAAGTGCTGAAATTTTTAGAGGTGTTGGTGATAATTGCTCCATTGTTTTTGATGACAACAACTTCAATTTCGAAAATTGTAACATAACTGAAGTCATCATGTTCTTGCAAAAGCTAGCTAAGAGTCCTAATGCTAGTAAAATAAATATGGCTTTTACTGAACATATTATCAAAGCTCTCATGCATGCTAGGGAAGAAAAATTAAAACTTGAAGCTTCTATCCCTAGGAAGTTAGATGATAATTGGGAACCTGTTATTAAAATGAAACTGAGTGAGTTTGAATGCAATGCTTTGTGTGACCTTGGTTCTTGTATTTCGGTTATGCCTAAAAATTTATATGATATTCTCAAGCTTGCACCTTTGGAAAAATGTCATTTGGATGTTCACTTTGCTGATTCTTCTATGAAGAAACCTTTAGGAAAAGTTGATGATGTTTTGATAATGGTTAATAACAATCTTGTCCCTGTTGATTTTGTGGTTTTGGATATTGAATGCAATCCTTCTTGTCCTATTGTTTTGGGAAGACCTTTTCTGAGAACTGTTGGTGCTGTTATTGATATGAGAGAGGGGAATATAAAATTTCAATTCCCACTCAAGAAAGGTATGGAACACTTCCCTAGGAAGAAGATGAAATACTCACATGATACTAGTGTCAAGACAAATTATGGTTTTGGATTTTCTGGTCTTGACAATACTTGATGCATCTCTTCATGCCTAGCTCAAAGGCATTAAAGAAAAGCACTTCTGGGAGATAACCCATGTTTTTATTTGCTGTTTTATTTTTGTTTTCTTGAGTCAAGGATGCTTGTTTACCTCTGTAGCAACTCCTTTGTATCTTTTATTTGCTGTTTTGTTGTGCCAAGGAGAGTTACTAATGCAAAGTTGGTTTTTATTTTCGGGACTGCATTGGGACAGATTGCTGTTCGTCACCGTTTAATTCAGTAGAAAATCAGAAAAAATCGAAAAATGCTGAAACTTTTTGTGCATGTTCCTGATGATGTTACGCAACTTTCATTATTTCAAAAGTTTTCATCTGAGCATCGTAAGTGCCTCGAAAAAATTCGTCATTACAGACTGTTCTGGTTTGACAGATTCTGTCTTTTATTTTGCATTCTCTCTTTTACAAGTTTTTAAGTGGTTTCTTTTCGTGTAAAAGTGCCCACTTGAGCCTAGTAACAGTGGCTAATGTTTAAAATAGTTGGCTTGTGAGTTTTGTCTTTGCTAGAACTTTGAAGTATTATCTTTTAGTGCACTAACCTGCTAATGAGAAAAGCTGTTAAGTTTTGGTGTGAAGGAAGTTTTCAAGTGTTGATAGAGGAGAATGATATTACATGATCAAGAAGAGTGAAGAGCTTAAGCTTGGGGAGGCTTACCTCCCCAGCATATTTCAAGAAGACTCAAGCATCTAAGCTTGGGGATGCCCAAGGCATCCCCTTCTTCATCTACAAATTATCAGGTCATCTCTAATGGTGCTATATTTTTATTGCTTCATACTAGTGTACTCTTCCTTGGAGCGTCAGTGTGTTTTTGTTTTCAGTTTGTTTTGTTTTGTTTGCTGTGCTATACTTGTTGGATCCTAGCATTCATGTTTGGGAGAGAGACACGCTCCACTTTTTCATTAGAATACTCTTGTGCTTCACTTATACTTGTTGAGTATTCCTGTCTAGTTGCTGTTATTGCTGTTAGCTCTCAGTTTTTCATGTATCTCTTGTTAGAGCTTTCAGTTTCTTTTGAAGAAAGTACTCTCTTGCTTCACTTATATCTGTTTGGAGAGTTGTCAAATAAGTTGATTGGTGTTTGGTTGGACCAGAAAAATGCTATGCATGTGGTAGTGGTATAAAATGCTTACATGAATCTTTTTAGATCGTTGTCTTGAGTAATTTGATGCTTGCCAATTGTTTTGAGCTGTCAAGTAATTAATGTTTAAGCTTGTGCATCATGTAAGTAATGGCTATTAATGAAGAACTACTATAAGGATTTTCTGCTATAATAATCTGTTGCATAATTGGAAGTCCATAGTAGTCTAGATAATTTTTGGATGAAGGCTATGTGTTAACAAGGAAGACAGTGGGAGTCTATGGTTCGTCAAACCTTGTGTTTTATGTACACTCTTGCTATTCCAGTTGATAATGATGTTTGCTTATAATAACCTTGCTAGCCTAAACTCTGTACTAAGAGGGAATGCTTCTTGTACATCCAAAACCTTGAGCCAAATCCATGCCACCTGTGTCCACCATACCTACCTATTATGTGGTGTTTTCACCATTCCAAGTAAATTTCTTCATGTGCTATCTACTAACTACTCAAAACAATTTCCTTTTTGTGTCACTACTTGAAAAGCTCATAAGGACGTAGATAGGTGGTCTTTATTTCCTGGTTGATCAAATTTTACACACCTGGACTAGTGGCATATACATCCGCTTATCCAATAATTTTGCAAAAAGAGCTGGCAACGGGGTGCCCAGTCCCAATTAATTACAACTTTAACCAAACAATTCTCTTCACATCTTTTTGCCCCTGATTCGTCAGTCAAGCAATGTTCACAAGTGTGTAAACAAAAGAGAAGAGGGATGATCTGCCCGCTGGTAGAAATAACGTCCTTCATGGGAGCCGCTCTTGTAAAGTTTGATCAACTAGTGAAGTAGAGTATTGCCTATTTGCTGATTTGTTGACACCTGTATACACCATTACCTTACAAAACAATATTTTATGCTCTCTATATGCCTTCGGGAACTACAGCTCTAGCACATGATGTTAATCCCTGCTTCCCTCTGCGAAGGGCCATTCTTTTACTTTTATGTTGAGTCAGTTTTCCCACTTCTTTCTGTCTACTTAAGCAAACATCATTGTCAACTCCAGTATAACAGTTTTTACATAACTTTGTGTTTGGTTGATCATATTCTTTGCATTGACATTATCTATATGATATACATGTTGAAAGTTGAAGCAAAAGCTGAAGCTATTATCTTCCTTTGTGTTGATACAAACACTTTCATGTTGAGAATTATTGCTGCTGTGAACTAACTATTATGTTAGACTATTATATCTCTAAATGTTTTATAGTGTTATTCATGAAAGTTTGCACTTGTGTGATCACTTATGTTTACTCTTTATTTACTTGCTTGCAAACTATAGACCATTGGCTTGGATCACTTCATTCAGATCATGTGCATTACATTGTTATTTGATCAAAGATTGTGTTGGTAGCATGTCACTTCAAAAATTATCTGTTTTTATCGTTTACCTACTCGAGGACGAGCAGGAACTAAGCTTGGGGATGCTTGATACGTCTCAAACGTATCTATAATTTTTGATGTTCCATGCTGTTATTATATCAATTGCTACATGTTTTGGTTACACTTATATCATTTTTATGCATTTTCTGGGACTAACCTATTAACAAGATGCCACAGTGCCAGTTCCCTGTTTTCTGCTGTTTTTGGTTTCAGAAAATCTATTAAGGAAATATTCTCGGAATTGGACGAAACAAAAGACATCGTCAATAATATCACGAGGAGATCACGGAGTCCAAAGGGGAGTCGGAGCAGACCCACCAGGGGGCCACGCCACACTAGGGCGCGGCCCAGGGTGGGCCCGCGCCCCCTATGGCGTGGTGGCCCCCCTCGGCCACCGACGCCGCCTCTTCGCCTATATATTCTCCGCGACGCGAAAACCCTATTACGGTCGATCATATTCCACGAAAAGTTCCGTCGCGGCCGTCATCGTCAATCTCAGATCGGAGGAGTTCTGAAGCTCTTCCCGGCACCCTGCCGGAGGGGAGATCATCACCGGAGGGCTCTACATCACCATGCCTGCCTCCGGAGTGATGCGTGAGTAGTCCACCCCTGGACTACGGGTCCATAGCAGTAGCTAGATGGTTGTCTCTCTACCTTGTGCCTCCATGTTTAGATCTTGTGAGCTGCCTAACATGATCAAGATCATCTTATTGTAATGCTAGATGTTGTGTTTGCTGGGATCCGATGAATATTGATACCATGTTTATTCAAGTTGTTTATCTATGTGCTCTTGATCTTGCATGCTCTCCGTTGCTAGTAGATGCTTTGGCCAAGTAGATGCTTGTGACTCCAAGAGGGGGTATTTATGCTCGATAGTGGGTTCAGTCTCTAGATATCTGGATCAGTGACAGAAAGGTCTAAGATGGTAGATGTGCTGTTGCTACTAGGGATAAAACATTGGTGCAGTGTCCAAGGGCACTTGTATTGATTACATTACACACTTTACTTCATGCAATAATCTGTTGTTAGCAACTTAATACTGAATGGATGCGGATGCTGCCTTGAAGGTGGATTATTTAGGCATAGATGCGTTGGAATAACGGTCTATGTACTTTGTTGTAATGCCCAACTAGATTTCATAGTAGACATCTTGGCATGTATTGCATTGTTATGCCCTCTCTATTTGTCAATTGCCCAGCTGTAATTTGTTTACCCAACATGCTAGTTATCTGTTCTGAGAGAGACACCACTAGTGAACTGTGGACCCTGGTCCAATTTCCTCATACTGTTTACACAACCTGCTGCAATCATCTGTTTCCTGTTACTTGCTGTTTTTCCTGCTGTTTTCCACACCATACGTTTAACTCTTTGTTTCTGCAAGACCGGAGAGATTGACAACCTCTCTGTTTCGTGTTGGGCAAAGTTCTGGTTTGTGTCTGTGCAGATTCCACGTTGGTGCAAGCTCCCTAGCGCCAGGGGGAGTCAACATCAACAACCTTCCGATAGATCGTCAAGTCCTACTGGATTGATAACCTTGGGTAGATTTCTCAAGGGAAAACTTCTGCTGTCTACATCATAACCTTCCTCTTGGGGTTCACCAACACGTAGCCATCAGCAAGCGATGTGGAATGGGTTTATCTAGTAACAAGTTTCTCAATCAAGTTTCAAACGCAAGTTTCTTAGAGCAAGTTTCTCTCAGCAGTTTTCTCAAGCAAGTTTTTCAAAGTAGCAAGTATCAAAATATCTCAAGTAGCAATATCTCAAGGGAGCAAATGTTTTAGCAATTGTTATTTCATTCGTGTGGTTGTCACAATTAGTGAAGCACATGTTTCAGTCTTAATTGTTTCTTCTAGGAAGGAGCCACAAATAGGTGTAGCCAAGTAAATGAGCAAATTACACAACTCTTATGATGGATCTCATGGTCAAGTAAATGTGCAGCACAAGAATTATTAAGACATAATTGTCCCACCATAGCCTTAAGTTCTAGGGTCCCCCATATATATCCCCATAATGTAACTTCAAGTCTCAGACCACGGTTTCTGTCTTAGTACTCCGACCCGTCCTACTCAATCCATTACACTACGGTGATCACCTTACATGCATTCCCCATATATGCGTGCAATCATACATTGTACATCAAGATAATCATAAAAGATAACAAAACTTGTATGCAACCAATCAACGAACTATTTCACTATTGCCATGAACAAATCACTTCTCAAACATAGATAGGGAGACACAATAGATCAAGGGAATCATATATTGCATCATATATCATGTTTGCCAAGAGTTTACAGTGGAGAGATGGAGATGATCTTGCTGTAGATGTTGATGATGAACACGCCGGAGGGGGGTGGAGCCCTCCGGAGGTGATTCCGGCGGCGTTTCCCCCCTCCGATCTTCTCCGGCGGCAGCCTTCTGACTCTCTGTTTCGTGGTTTTGTGTTTCTCCGCCGCCTCCTCGCGAAACTCCTCGGGGACTATTTTTATAGACGTTTTTAGGTCAAGACGAATCCACGGAGACGAAAACGGACGGCATCGGAGCCACGAGGAATAAAAGAGGTGGTCCCACGGCCAAGGAATCTGGCCGCGTGGGACCATCTATTTTCTTCCTCGGACTTCCTTTTTCGCGGATCCTTGGCTCGTACGTCTTCTTATTTCCAAATATTGGGCCCCGTAAAATATTAGGTCATTTGGACGTCGTTTGGTCCCTGAAAGTCAAAAACATGGAAAAAGGGGTTTCTGTTTCTGCAGGGTTAATTCTAAATAAATGGGGAAACTGTGAATTATCCCCTAAAATCTTATAAAACATAAATATAACACATATATGATGCAAATAAGTTGGAATATTAAGTAATAAAATGTAAAGTTCATGTATGCATTTTACATGCATCAGCGGGTGATTCCTATTTGACGCCCTCTGCGTCCATTAGCACCGTGACAACCACGGGTAAGGCCGTGGCGGGCCGGCCCAGTTTCCCTTCTCAACATATACGCCACGAATAGACAACTTCCTTAGTTTGTTGAATGCAGAGCGGAGTTGATTTCTTTCTGGCTGAATCCAAAGCTAAGGGGGGAAATGTAACATTTTGTTATCTTCAGTCCGTTCCAAAAAAAAAATAAGGTTATTCATTTGCTATTATAAATGAGCGTTATTGGGCAATACAAGTTTAAAATCCGTAGTTATGATATTAGAAGTACATCCCACAATATGTATTGAAATATGAAATTACCTTTCCTCCTTGGAAGTTTAAAGTGAGAGTACGTATGTCCGTGGCACCATTTAGAAGCTGGCTTAAACTAAACTCTGGTTGTTCAAGTTTTGCATTAGATAGGAGGACAAATTCCTTAAGAGATGGGACATAACCAAAACGAAGAGGGGGGGGGGGGGGGGGGGGGGGGGGGGGGGGGGGGGGGGGGGGGGGGGGGGGGGGGGGGGGGGGGGGGGGGGGGGGGG
>CAMZMU010000094.1:12813770-12951547 GCA_947311845.1 Poa pratensis
GTTGTCGCAGCACCGCGCGGCCTGGCTTCACAACACCGCCGCGTCGACACCTCCCAATGTTGTACATCAACGATGAACTGCTCCACCCCTCGCCGCACAGCGGAGTTTCTCAAGCTGGTCAACGGTTTCTCCTTGTTGCATCACATGGTACAATGTGCTAGATAAAGCAAGTCATTCAGTAAGTTGATTATCGTATGTTTAACTCGCACTGACCACGTATGGGCCAACATGTGAGACAGGAGTACAGGACACAGGAGATATTTATAGATTACCGGCACGGGCGCAGACCCCCACATCTCTAGTGGAGTATACAGAAACCTGACCGAGACAGCTTATCTTACGCAATGTCCATGGCACCGGCAAGTCCAGCTCCTGATCTCGCCATGGACGGCCAGTCCCCAACCTCGCCGCTGCGCATCGTGATCGTCCCGTGGCTCGCGTTCGGCCACCTGCTCCCGTTCCTGGAGCTCACGGAGCAGCTCGCTGAGCGGGGCCACCATGTGTCTTACGTCTCCACGCCGCGCAACCTGGCCCGCCTCCCGCTGCTGCGCCCCGCCACGGCACTGCGCGTCAGCCTCGTGGCGGTTCCTCTCCCACGCGTCGACGGCCTCCCGGACGGCGCCGAGTCCACCAACGATGTTCCCGGCGACGACCGGGAGCTCCACTGGAAGGCGTTCGACGGCCTCGCCGTGCCTTTCGCGGAGTTCTTGTCCGGCGCGTGCGCCAACGAGGCCACGAGGCCCCACTGGATCATCGCCGACACCTTCCTCCACTGGGCTGCCGCATGCGCCGTAGTAGCACAAGGTTCGATCTACAAAGCCGGCCAATCTGCACCTTCGCTTAATTGGTTCATTGACTTCTTTCCACCCCATGCGCAGTAACATCTAGCTCGATCACCAGGTACCATGCGCGATGCTTCTCTCGACAGCTGCTATGCTCGTTTCCCTCCTCCAACCGTCGGCCGCTGCCTCACTGCCACGCCATGAGCAGGAGGCGAGAGCACCGGCTTTAGCCAATCCTGGCGCGTCGGGTATGTCCATCTTCCAGCGCTTCTCCTTGACAAAAGAGAGGTGCACGGTAGGGGCCATCCGGAGCTGCGTGGAGTGGGAGCCCGAGTCGTTCCCGGTTGCGGTGGCGCTGTTCGGCAAGCCGGTCCTGACCCTCGGCCTTCTGCCACCGTCACCAGTTGGCGGCCGCCATGCCACCAGATCAGAGCACGCCACCGTACGTGGCTGGATGCGCAGCCCCCCAACTCGGTGGTGTACGTGGCGCTAGGGAGCGAGGTGCCTCTACCAGCGGAGCAACTAAACGAGCTCGCCCTCGGTCTGGAGCTCGCCGGGACACGCTTTCTCTGGGCGCTCAGGAAGCCCAGCGGAGTCGCCGTCCTCGACGACGATGACGGTTCTGACATGCTTCCTCCCGGTTTCTGGAAGCGCACCCACGCCGCTGGGCTGGTGGCCACGGGGTGGGTTCCTCAGACGAGCATCCTAGCGCACGCCTCCGTGGGCGGGTTCCTGACCCACTGCGGCCGGAGCTCGCTCGTCGAAGGACTCCTCTGCGGGCACCCTCTCGTCATGCTCCCAATCGGGGACCAAGGGCCCAACGCCCGGCAAATGGAGGCCAGGAAGGTTGGGTTGCAGGTGGCCAGAGACGCGAAGGACGGGTCGTTCGACCGCCATGGCATCGCGAGCGCAGTCCGGGCCGTCATGGTTGATGGAGAAGCCAGAAGGGGTTTCGTAGCTGCGGCAGCCAAAATGAAGAGGTGGTAGCCGACAAGGAGCTCCATGATAGGTACATCGATGAATTTATACAGCAGCTTAGATCTTACGCCGCTGGAAGCTGTGCTACTGCTGCTCTAAATTCCAGCTGAAACTCCTGATCACTCGGTGAATAATAAGGAGAAATCGTGTGTGTCCTCCATGTTTGCTTTACTACCATTCTTCACTGCGTTAAGGCTTTTCAAGCAACTATCTCTTCCTCTTGAGCATCTGCAATATCAGTTCTGGTTTCCTGCACACCTTGCTTTCCACCCACTGCGGCGAGGAAGAGGCACCAGCAACTTTGCCAGCTCCCTTCGCCTTGCCTGAGTACTTCGTGATCTTCAGCCTCTTCCTCCCCAAACCGGCAGAGATCCTGAGTGATTCACCGTTCCTCTCCGCACGGTCGGTTGAGTTTGACCTCACAACGACTCCATCCGACAACATTGGCGGTGCGAACATCCTTGAAATGCTGAGCTCCTCGAGCGCAAAGGACCTGTCAGCGTCGCTGGCACAGTTAAGATTCTTCCTTGATCTGTCTACGGACAACTCATCCGTCTTGGAAACTGATGGCATCGTGACTTCTGCACAGCTGCATTGCCCGCTCCTGATTCTCTCCGAATCGATGTGGCTGCAGCTGAAATAGGCTTGTGTGGGTGGTTAACCGCCGCTTGGATAAGCGGGTGCTGCTTCTGAAGAAAGGAACAGTCACTTACAAGCCGGCTTGTCGTCAGGCACCTGACAGTGGTGAGCCAGAGTTTCTCAAGCTGGTGAACGGTTTCTCCTTGTTGGATCACATGGTACAATGTGCTAGATAAAGTGAGCCATTCAGTAAGTTGATCCCCAATAATCTGCAAAATGAGGTGACATTTATCGTCAAGTTAGCACTTAGCAAAAAGTGTATGAGCTTGTATTATAACAACGATGAAGTTGATGCTCTTAGAGTACTGCAAAGATGGCACATACCTCAAAGAGTAGAAGAATGTCTTTTGCCGATGTAAGATGCCCAACAAAAGTAGATAAAGATGAAAAAAACCTGAAGCATAACAAAAGCCAGATATGTAACCAGAACAAAGAGCAGGTTTGCTGCTATTGAAATTAATCTGCAAGATTGTGATTTCAGTAAATCCAACTACTTACATGCTTGTGACTTGGTGTTGTGCGGCTGGATTTGCTTTGAGACCAAACCCAGACAGCCTCATAAACCTGCAGATACGATGAAATTATTGGATATTACTGAAACAGCTTGAAATCACTGGCCATGCTAGGCAGGATAAACTAGAGGTATTTCATCTAGAACTGTAATTCAACACACCTGTTAACAAGCTTCAAGCAACTCAAGAAAAGGTTAGATCCTCTGCAACCAGCAGACTCCTCATTTGTTCCTTCAACATCTTGGTTAGCATAGTTCAAAATTTGGGCATTATCCAATACTCCAATAACTACTTTCCCCGGAACAGAAAGGATAGTAATGTCTTTAAACTTCTTCTCTAAGCAATATTCAATATTGGCTTGAAATGAGGACATGTTTTCATCAATTGTGCGGATAAAGTATTCAAGAAAGTGGTCTATGAAAACCATGTAAGAAGCCTCTGAACAATAATTGGAGTTCGTACAAAGGGATCCATAAACCTCAAAAGCCAGCTCCACCTCTAAGTCTTGAGTCTCAGGAAGGTAACCCTCAAAACTAGCGAAAAATGGATAACAGAAGAACTGACAGAGTACATCATGGCCACTTGCACCACAGCTAAGTTTCAAGTAAGAGATCATTTGCTCATTCAAGCGCTTTGATACTTTGTTCCACAACACCAACCATTTTATTCTAAGCCGGCTATCTGCTGGATGAATGATCTGCGTATACAAAAAAGCAACAGCAGCATGAAAGTTCTCCAAGAGATCAGATGAACAGATAATTAAAGCCAATTGCTCGATATTTCCATGTGACAACTCCCCAGTAAACTGGGCTACGGCTAATAGAGAAAGTGTAGCCAAGTAAACTGCTGGACAAACCATCTCCATGTAAACAAGTGGCCTGATTCTTGAATAAGATAACTTCGGACTGCATTCTGCATATTGCATCTCCTTCATTTGTTCGATGTCTAAGCATAACTCGTACTTTCCAGAAGCCAACAGAGAATTATCCAGTTCCTCTACAGTACATTTCACCAACTGAAGACCAAATTGCACCAACACTGTGGAACTGTTACTCTTTTGCTTCCCTACCAGATCCAGAAACACCTTCTTTACAAACTTGCATACCTTAGTAATGCATACTGCAACGTTGTCATCAGCAAACTTTGAGTTACATTGAACCTGAACTCCCTGTAGAAGCGACCTGAAAATTTGTGTTGTGGAGTCCATAATAGTTACTGCCATTTCAACAGTCCTGTTCAGAAGTATTCTGGATTCACAATTGAGTTAAGGATCCCCAGCTGAAAATCAAAGCTGTTAACGTCCCATGGTAACCATTTGATTTGATGAACACCCAACAAGGCCTCGAGATGTGTACAAGTTTGGGATACCAAGTTCTTGTTCAGTGGAAACACACACATTTTCTTCAGGTGAGCTCAAATGCCTAACTCTTACAGAAACAAAATCATGAAAAAGATTGATGCAAAATGACCAGAGTGGCTTATTTTGATTATCAAGTCCAATGGAGAAAATTATCTTGAGTACTGGCCCAAAAGCAGCCTCCAGAATAGATAAATGGTTAATCGAATCACCAAGTTTATATAGAAGGTACTGCCATGTGCTCAAGCAGGAGGAACTTAAAGCAATATTATGACTTCTCGACAGAACTCCGCATAAAGGCATCATAATTAGCCTTATCTTTTTCATCGGAGCACTAGCATGTGCTCTGGGTTCAATAGGAGACATCACCGTCTCTTGATCCACACCTTCTAAAGCCTGTGGCGCAAAAAATGTATCCACCAAATTTCTCCAGGTAACCTGCAATTCTGAAAAGATTATCATATTGGAATATATTTGTCTTACAAGAATAAAAGTGTACTTCAGGAAATTGTTTAACTCACCATTGTGGTTATCTGAACTTGTGGATCAGGATCAGTAAATAACTGCTCAGGAACTTTAAGGATTTTGTTAAGTAGAGATCTAGTGCTCACTGCACTTGCGCCAAGTAAGGATATGAACCATCCCCATGACTTCACTGCTTGAATTTTTTTCGAAGGGTCATTGAGCATACTAAGCATAGAAGAGAGTAGCTTTTGATCAAGGTCTGATGCTACTTCCTACAAGCAAGTAGAAAGTAAAACTCGACTGAGGAACTATTAATACATGGAAAATAAGAAATTGGAATATTGGATTACACATTTACACTAGCAAGTAAAACAGTACAACGAGAGGTTGGTAAAAAACACAGGCAACATTGCAATAGGCAAAGTAGGAGAAGACGGTAAATCATTTAACAAGAAAAACTCGGATCACAAAAGTTATGTAAAAAGACTAAATGTCAAATGTAACACAAAGATTAATGTAACGGAGAAGCACTATTGCACTGTGCCAGATATTAATTGGCTTAAGTTAATCTGTTGGTAACTTTCAGTCTGCTTTCTCAAATGAGTTCTATCATTCCAGCCTAAAAACTGCAGGCACTACACAGATAAGAAATGTTGTTTTTTGTTTTCCCTATGAAGCTCCAAGGCATATCTTATTCAGTAAAATCTCAATGCAAAACATTTCCAACAGTACAGCCAATTGTGTGGTGGCAATTAAATTTGTGATATCTGCCTTATGGTTAGAAAAACAAAATCTGGGTACTATAGTTGGCAACGAGGGAAATAATACGCCACCAATTAGAAATATCTATTCCCAAATCACTACAGGAGACATTTTTTCAATTACCTTAGAAAGAGAAGATTGAGGAGGTAAAATAGCTGATGACACTTTAATGAGGCATCTCTCAGCCATGTCCCTTTCTGTCTTCTCAGCACTTAAGAGCCTTCGGTATATCGGGGGAACCCATATGCTTGAGAGGTCCCTCATTCCTTTTGGATTTGACTAGCAAGTTTCATGGTAGCCTTCAGCAATCAGCATACACAACCTTAGTCCAAGTATTACAAGCAGGTAATACATAAAGCCGCAAAAGGAACAAGAAAAAAAAAGAAATTAATGAGGCATGGAAAATCTAATGAGATCATCTATGAGCAATATGTTTTTCCCTATGCTGAAGACATGAAACATAAGAGTAATGAACTCTAGTAATTACGAAGATATTTTAGTAAATTGACATAATTCTCAAGCAACAGTGTTGCCATTGCAATTAAAAGTGATGATACAAAAAAATGCCTAAGGATCTCTTTAGGGAATTCGAGTAAATTTCATTGGAGAGGGAGAATGTATGCATCTATTACTATGAGATTAATTACTTTGTTTACCAAACTAAAGATAGGTAATGCATCGTAAAGCAGTTTAAGTGTGCAGAATAACCTGAGCAGCCTCAAATGTTGTAGACAAAGAACCAAATGGATTGTCAAGGGCATAAACAATAGCAGTCAGCACGGGAGTTGCTCTATCCTCTACAACCGAAGGCTCCAATTGTTGAACAGAAATGCACCAGACTGCAAGATTACAGATAGCCTGTAATACCAAATTAAGAGAAATATGAATCAAATTACTGAATGAACATACACATTCTACACAATAAAACTGAACAAAATGAACACTTAAAACAGAAGAAGGGTGAGCAGGTCACCTTCATCTTGGTAGTCATGATCAGCTGAACCAAAGTAGCCAGTACCAACTGAGCCAACTGTCCTGCAAGGTAAGAATAATAAATATTACAACTATTCCTTGAAACCACAAACTTCAAGATTCAAGGGCATGTCTGAGCAACCAAAGAACATTGAGCGGTTCAGAAGGCAATGCACAAATAAGAGGTGGCAATATAGAGTGATTTATAAAATAGCAAGAGAGAAGGCTCTTTAATTCTAGAAGAACATGAACTATGAAAAACCAAGTTTAGCAGCCCTTACTGCTAGCATATGTGCTTAGAGTACCTAACATGGAACAAAAACTGCCAATGGTTTTCCTAAGAAAATGTAAGATTCCAGCTGGATTTGAACATATGTAGTGGAATACTGGATATTAAACATAGGAACTTAGTAGAGTACCTAACATGAGCAAACGTTGGCAATTTTGGCATGTGTGGGTGACCAAATAGCTTGTTAAACATATATTAGTGCAATGCAAACACTGGAAGCCAGGTGAACCTTCGGCCGTCTAAGCCATGGACCCACGAAGGGAAGTAGTGGATAACTGGATATAAGCTCCAAACACATGCCATGATTGACAATGAGCAAGAGTCTGGAAATAAACATCGAATCGATCTCCAGGGCACCTACATTCCACTTCAATTTCCTCACTAGCCCTAACTCGCCACAACCGAAACGCACATTTAACTGACGAGGTATATGCGGTACCGGAAGTGGTACTACCTGAGATGGTGGAGACGAGGACGGAGTGGTAGAGCGCGAAGCCGAGGCACTTGAGGCGGAGGCGGCGACGGCCTCGTCATGGTCGGCGGCGTCGCGGAGGAGGACGGGGAGGAGGGCGGAGGGGGAGGCCGCGGCGAGGTCGGCGGCCGCGGAGGGGTCGTCGGCGCACGCGCGCTGCAGGTGGAGGAGGCGCGCGTAGGCGGCGGCGCGGTCGGACTCCGCCGCGATCTCCGCCACCTGCCACGCCACTGACGGCGGCGGCGGCGGCGGCGGCTGCATATCGAGATGGTTGCGGGCAGGCGGGAAAGGGGAACCACGGCAGTTTGGGGAAGTCACCAGTGACTCTCGGGTAGTTAGCGCCAACACAACAGCGGAAACGGTTTTCGGAGAATACGTGTCTCGCTGCTTCTCCGTTGGATCAACAGCTACTCTCTTTTTTAGACCTTGTGTCGTCCCTTTCATGTACCAGTTGATTTGCTCACAGGTGCGAAATTTTTGGCTGTATAGGGCGACCTGATTTTTCTTTATGTTTCACAAATTGACAACAACAAGTTTATGCGGTGTACGTGATAAAGATTTGATTCAGTTATAGTGTGTAAAAACCTTAGCTAAATCTAGCACCAATGTTGTTGGCTCACACAGTCACACTGGAGAAGTACTTGTGTCACTGGAGAACTGAATCATTGAACTAGACAATTCCTTTAGAGCATTGCACCACAATCTTGATATTTTATAAAGTGCATTAAATTTCAACACATAGGTAAAACAATATCCCTAAGCATCTTGTCTCCAACACATGTGTGCTTTACAGATTCTGAAAGCTCAATGGAGCATGGAATGTAGCATGGCACCATCAGGTGGCCAACACAAGCTTGCATTCAGATTAGTTCTAAATATATCAATTAATACATAGGCTCTAGATAATATATATACATCTTTTGAATGCTGCAATGAAACTGCTATTCCGGGGAGGCATCTACATCTGAAAGGACCTACGGAGTGCATTGTTGTGCTTCGAATTTCTGCAAATAAAATGCACAAGTTTAATGAGAGGACAACCAAAAAATTCTTTAAATTTCAGGAAATAACTGATGTCACTTAAAAATGATATAAATTGTTGGTACCATGTGTACTATAAGCAGGCAAGTATCTTTTCCTAAGTCAAAATAAAGGGTAACATGAAGGTTTAAGTCTAGAGATATATTCCTCTCTGTGTGCACACATTTAGTTAAAGACACATCAAGTCATCACTGTCCCATTTCTCGAGTACATGTGCTTACCCTGTTGTAAAATAACACTCATAGTGGTGAATACGAGTTCACTCACAATTAAGGTGTTTAAGTTTCAGCTTTGCGGGAGAGCATACTTGTAGAGAGAATATATGTGATACAAGCTGTTAGGTGGTACAATGCATTGAAAGAACATGTACCGTTTGATCTTGTACGTGGGGACAGGATTAGCCACTTACCCCTTCGTATCCCACTCCTGGTCCTTTTGCACTTGGCCCTTTGGAATAACATCTGTATTCCAAGACCAGTTCATATGTGCCATCGTTTTTTATGGACCGCATCTTCTCTTCTCTCTGCTCTCTCCTATTTGAGTTCCAGGTTTTTGCTGTCCCAGCTCTCTCCTGTTTGTGTTCCAGGTTTTTACTCGTAAGAAAAAAACAGAGTTTCGAGATTAAATGGATGCAAGACCAACTAGTGGAGGCGAACACTGGAGCTAAAAGAAGAAGCTGCTTGAAATCTCCTGTTAAACTTGGTTTCTTAACAAAAAAACACAACAGATCTTAATGTACTCGGTGCTTCTTTTAAACAAGCAGAACATCAGGAACACTAACATACTTTCACAATAATTATTGATCTCTTCCCGTACAGCAGAACATCAGCAACATAAGCGGTTCGCGGAGCACAACAAGTTGCTTGTAAGTTCAGAATAACTAAATATAATACTACACTAATTATGGACAATCTTGTTCCGCCGCCATCCACATCCAAGCACACCAGCAAACCTGCAGGATAAAAGCAAGAAAAAGAAACAATCATATATTTGAAACAAAACATCATAATCAGAGAATAAGAAAATTACAAGCCACCTATTTTATAGTTCCAAGTTATACGATTGCACAAGATCAAACGGGCCATGTTCTTTGAATGCATTATTCCACCTAACACTTTGTATCACTACATATTCTCTCCATACTTGTAGATCATATTTCGATCTCAGTATTGTTACATGTAGACACATTTGGTGGCAGAGCTATGTAAAGCTCGGGGGGAGTGCCCCCCCAGCCCAAGAAAAATGCCTAAAAACCAGTACTTTTTTACCTTTTTGCCTCCAAAATCAGTATTGGACCACTTCGATACGGAGCAAAGTCCAGATATACACACACAAAAAGGGAATGTTCTTGCTGCTCGCTCATGTACTAAAGCCATATGATATGATAGAGCTCGCTAAAACATGATGGCATCTCACTCTCCACATCATCCATGCGAGCTGCCATTAATCACTGCTTATGGAAATCATCTTCGAGTTATAGGTGTAGATGCACCCACTGTTCAAAAATGACATTTGAAAATGTTAAAAAATTCTAAATAAAAAATCCGGATATACCTCCGCATATTTTATGTTCGTACAAAATGTTTCGTGACAAAATGACATTTTTGTGGCCCGTGTAAAATAGACAAATTCCGGTGGTCCAAAATAAATTTCCACGAAACATTTATTTGTCTTTTTTACCCAGGCCACAAAAAATGTCATTTGTTAACAAAATTTTGTGCGAACATAAATATGCGGGTGTATATCCGAAAAATTTTTTTGGTATTTTTTAAAATTTCAAAAAGTAATTAAAAATATTTTAAATAACGGGTGCATCTAGACATACGACCCGAAACACCGTGTCCGTAGTACAAGGGCAACAAAATTCATTTAGTCTAGCTCAAAGATTCCGAATCCATTTCAGCAAACATGATCGATCTTTTTTGTTTGCACGAAGTATGAATATCACATAGTACATATAGGAGGTTAGAAGTGAAGAATTGCATAGAACAATAGTTTCTCATTGATTGATTTGTGTGTACCGATACATGGCTTTATATAATGGGATACAGAACCGACTTAGGCTAGGTTTACAAACCGACTAGACTTAGGTGACTTGAGATCCAAGCAATAGTCTAACATCCCCCTGCAGTATCAACGGGAGGCTCGATGATGTTGAGACTGAATCGAATATCTTGAAACGGCGTAGTAGCAAGTCCTTTGGTAAATATGTCAGCAAACTGAGCTGTAGTAAGGACGTGAAGAACTCGAACTTGTCCAAGAGCCACCTTCTCTCGAACGAAGTGGATATCGATCTCGATGTGTTTAGTCCGTCGATGCTGAACAGGATTCCCAGACATGTAAACAGCGAAGATATTGTCACAATAAACAATGGTAGCCTGCTCAATTGGTCGATGCAACTCCGACAATAACTGACGGAGCCAAATAGTATCAGCAACAGCATGTGCCACAACACGGTACTCTGCTTCAGCGGACGAGCGGGAGACCGTAACCTGTCTTTTCGAGGACCAAGAAATCAAGTTGTTACCAAGAAAACATAGAAACCGGATGTGGATCTACAAGTATCTGGACAACCAGCCCAGTCTGCATCAGAGTATGCGGTGAGAGAATTAGGAGAAGATTTATTAATGTGAAGGCCATGATCAAGAGTACCTTTCAAATATCGAAGAACACGTTTGACATGATTAAAATGAGGAACACGAGGATCATGCATGTAGATACAAGCTTGTTGAACAGCAAAAGAAATCTCAGGACGAGTTATAGTAAGATATTGAGAGCACCAGTTAAACTACGATAAAGAGTAGCATCAGAGAAAGGTTCGCCATCAGCGGAGAGTTGAAACTAGTGTCAACAGGGGTACGAGAAGGTTGACAGTCAAGCATACCAACACGATTGAGGAGATCAAGAATATATTGACGTTGGGAGAGAAAAGACCGAAAGGATCACGAATAACAGCAATGCCCAAAAAATGATGAAGAAGACCAAGATCAGTCATAGAAAATTCAGATCGAAGAGAAGTGATAATGCGATCCAAAAAGGGTTGAGAAGAAGCAGTGAGAATTATATCATCCACATAGAGAAGTAAGTATGCAATGTCAGAGTTGTGTTTGTAAACAAATAGAAGTGTCAGAAAGGGAAGGAGTGAAACCTATTGTTGGAATGAAAGAAGAGAATCGTTGGAACCATGCATGAGGAGCTTGTTTGAGACCGTAAAGGGATTTTTGAAGAAGACAGACATGATTTGGGTAGGAAGGATTTTCAAAGCCAAGAGGTTGTTGACAATATACGATCTCTTGTAGGGATCCATGAAGAAAAGCATTTTTGACATCTAATTGGTGAATGGGCCATGTGGAGGAGACATCGATGCTGAGGACAGTGCGAATGGTACTTGGCTTGACAACGGGAGAGAATGTTTCATCATAATCGATGCCATGTTGTTGAGAATAACCACGGCATACCCATCGTGCCTTATAACGAGAAAGGGTACCATCAGAGTGAAATTTTTGACGAAAAACACATTTTCCAGAGACAATGTTGGTGTTGGAAGGACGAGGAACAAGCAGCCATGTATTATTTTCAATTAAAGCATTATATTCCTCTTTCATAGCAGCAGCCCAATTGGGATCTAGAACGGTTGTTTTGTAGGTTTTTGGGACAGAAGAGAGAGTTAGGGTGGCATGAAGATTTAGACGATCTACGGTTGACGAAAACCTGACTTGGAATGAGTGCGCATGGTGTGATCATTAGTAGGTGCAATGGTGGGAACAGCGCGTTTTGGTAGAACAGGAAGAGGGGAAGAAGCGTCCGGCGCAGCGGAGGATGCGGACGTGGGAGGTGGGGACGGTGGATTGGGAGCAGGAGGTGGTGACGGTGGATCGGGAGCAGGATTTTGGTCGTGATCTGCCGTGGCAGAGTTTTGGGTGTTTTCGTGCCGCGGCAGGGAATTGTGGGGTGGGGCGGCTGGCGACTGGGGTGTGGCTGCCGCGGCAGAGTTTTGGACGTTTTCCTGCCGCGACAGGGTGTAGAAAAGAAAAGGACGGGGAGAAGAGGCAGGGACCAAGGCTGGCGGAGGGGTGATCGGTGTTGGCTCAGTGCGTTGGGAAAAAGGAAAGATGTGTTCGGCAAAGGTGACATGGCGAGACATGTGTACCCGTCCAGTGTGTAAATCCAAGCAACGATAACCTTTGTGTTCGTCAGAAAAACCAAGAAGGACACATGTGATAGATCGTGGAGAGAGTTTGTTTGTGGATGTAGCATAGGTATTGGGAAAACAGAGGCAGCCAAAAACGCGAATATCGGAGTAAGTGGGATGGCAAAGAAAAAGAGAGAAATATGGAGTTGTATTTGGATGGGCTTTGGAAGGGCGAATATTAAGAAGAAAGGTGGCCGTGTGGAGTGCTTCTGCCCAGAATTTGGATGGCATGGAGGACTGAACGAGTAGTGTACGAACAATGTCATTGAGGGTGCGAAGAGAGCGCTCAGCTTTACCGTTTTGGGGAGAAGTATAGGGACAAGAAAATCGAAGAAGGATGCCATGTTGTAAGAAGAAATTGCGATTTTTAAGGTTGTCAAACTCACGACCGTTGTCACACTAAATAAAACGAATGGGGAGAAGAAGTGGACAGAGACATATCGTTGAAAATTTAGAAAAAGGTTGTGAACATCAGATTTGTTACATAGAGGAAAGGTCCATACATAGTGAGTGAAATCATCTAGGATAACAAGATAGTATTTAAAACCAGAAACACTTGCAATGGGTGATGTCCATAAATCACAATGTATTAATTCAAAAGGATAAGTGCTGGAGGAGCTAGAGGAACTAAAGGGAAGACGCACATGTTTTCCTAATTGACAGGACTCACAAAACGAAGAATTATGGGAATCTCGATTACATGGGATAGAGAATTCACTAAGCATAGACCCTAAAACAGTAGAATTGGGGTGTCCTAAATGACGGTGCCAAAGGTCGACGGAGGCCACCATGGATGTAGGAGAGCGGCGGCAGGGACACCATGGAGAGAGTAGAGTTCACCAGACCTATTGAAGCGTGCGATCTCGGCCTTGGTCTGGTAATCCTTCACAGACAAACCAAAGGGGTCAAACTCAACAGAAACGTGATTATCTCGAGTAAATTGGCGGACATAAATTAGATTTTTTAAAAGAGTAGGGGCAACAAGAACATCACGAAGAAGAAGCGGTTTAGTAGGAGAGGGAATTTGAGCTTGACCGACACAACATATAGAAATAGAGGAACCATCACCAAGGGTAATGGAGAGAAACGGTGAGGGAGTGCAAGAAGAGAGCAAATTACTTGATGCAGACATATGACTAGAAGCACCAGAATCAAAAATCCAATCCGTACCTGAGTTTCCTTGAGCAGCAAAATTGTTCATGGCCTGGAGAAAGGCAGCTTGATCCCAGCTCGGCGTTGGAGTAGAGGTCGGTGTAGGCAGCAGGGCCGGCGGATGTGGTGGTGAAGGCAGCAGAGCCGGCGATGGCGTGTAGTAGGGCCCCCCGTCGGCGTAGGAGGATGGTGGAGCGCCATATGGAGCATATGTTGGAGCAGCATGATAGGCGTGTGATGACGTGGATCACACGTTCGTTGGGAGACCCCAAGAGGAAGGTATGAAGCAGTGTAGCAGCAGTTTCCCTCAGTATGAAACCAAGGTTTAATCGAACCAGTAGGAGCAAGAAATCACTTCTGAAGGTTGTCAGTGGCCGCTGACGTGGAACCTGCACACAACACAATCAAACTACTTTGCCCAACGAAACAGTGAGGTTGTCAATCTCACCGGCTTGCTGAAAACAAAGGATTAAACGTATGGTGTGGAAAACAGTAGTAAATTGCAGAGAATGAAAAGGAACAATGTTTGCAGTTGGTTGTATTATCAGTGTAAAAGAATGGACCGGGGTCCACAGTTCACTAGTGGTGTCTCTCCATAAAAGATAACTAACATGCTGGGTGAACAAATTACAGCTGGGCAATTGACAAAATATTGAGCGCATGACAATGCATATATATGACATGATGATTACTATGATATTCATGTGGGCATTACGACAAAATACATAGACCGTTATCCAACAGCGTCTATGACTAATAATCCACCGCCAGGTTGTCATACCGAGTTCCCCGTTGGTATTAAGTTGCAAGCAACGGATAATTGCATTAAGTAATGTGCGTAATGTAAACAAATGCATTAGACCTAACGGCGCACCCTTAAGCTAAGCATCGGTTATTTTATCCCTAGTGGCAACAGCACATCCACAATCTTAGAAGTTATTGTCACTCTCCCAGATTACCGGAGGCATGAACCCACTATCTAGCATAAATACTCACTCTTGGAGTTACAAGCATCTACTTGGCCAAAGCATCTACTAGTAACGGAAAGCATGCAAGATCATAAATAACATATAAGATAGATTGATAATCAACTTGACATAGTATTCAATATTCATCGGATCCCAGCAAACACAACATGTAGCATTACAATAAGATGATCTTGATCATGATAGGCAGCTCACAAGATCTAAACATGATAGCATAAAGTGGAGAGACAACCATCTAGCTACTGCCATGGACCCGTAGTCCAAGGATGAACTACTCACGCATCACTCCGGAGGCAGGCATGGTGATGTAGAGCCCTCCGGTGATGATTCCCCTCTCCGGCAGGGTGCCGGGAAGAGCTTCTGAACCCTCCCGAGCTAGGGTTGACGGCGGCGGCGTCTCTGGAACTTTTCGTGGATAATGGCTCGGGTTTAGGGTTTTCGCGTGAAGGAATAAATAGGCGAAAGGGCGGCGGCTGGAGACCCGTGGGGCCCACACCACCCCACGGCGCGGCAGGGGGGGCCGCGCCCCCATGGTGTGGCTGCTCGCGGCCCCCTCCGTCTCTCCTTTGGACTCCGTGTACGTGTTGGAAAAATAGGAGGTTCTGTCCAAGTTTCGTCCAATTCCGAGAATATTTCCAGACTAGCTTTTCTGGAATACAAAAACAGCAGAAAACAGGAACTGGCACTGTGGCATCTTGTTAATAGGTTAGTCCCAGAAAATGCATAAAAATGCTATGAAGTGTATATAAAACATGTAACAATTGGTATAATATCAACATGGAACATCAGAAATTATAGATACGTTTGAGACGTATCAAGCATCCCCAAGCTTAGTTCTACTCGTCCTCGAGTAGGTAAAACGATAAAAACAAAATAATTTCTGAGGTGACATGCTACAATCATAATCTTGATCAAATAGTATTGTAAAGCACATGTTATGAATGAAGTGATCCAGGTCAATGGTCTATAGTTTGCTAGCAAGTAGATAATGAGCAAACAACTGAATCATATAAGCAAAAACTTTTCATGAATAGTACTTTCGAGACAAGCATCAAAGAGTTTTGCATAAGAGTTAACTCATAAAGCAATAGATTCTAAGTAAAAGGTATTTAACCAACACAAAGGAAGATTTAAGCTTCAGCAATTGCTTTCAACTTTCAACATATATATCTCATGGATATTTGTCAACACAAAGCAATATAATAAGTGCAATATACAAGCATATAAAAATTGTTGCACCAAAGTTGACACTAGTGTTTGCTTCTAAGATAGAAAGAAGTAGGAAAACTGACTCAACATAAAAGTAAAAGAAAGGCCCTTCGCAGAGGGAAGCAGGGATTAAATCATGTGCTAGAGCTTTTTAAGTTTTTGAAATCATATAGAGAGTAAAAATAAGTTTTGGAGGTGTTTGTTAATTGTCAACGAATCAGAAAATGGAAAGTACAATATGACCCCTGCCAACCAGACTTTTAAGAGCGGCTCCCATGAAGGACGTTATTTCTACCAGCAAGGCAGATCATCCCTCTTCTCTTTTGTTTACACATGCAGATATTTCACTGTTTGTCATTGCTTGACTGATAAATCAGGGCAAAAATGTGAAGAGAATTAAGCGGTTAAAGTTGTAATTAATTGGGACTGGGCACCCCATTTGCCAGCTCTTTTTGCAAAATTAATGGATAAGCGGATGTATATGCCGCTAGTCCGGTGGTAAAGTCTGTTTGACAGTTGACATAAAGACATCCACCCCGTCCTCATGAGCTTGGTAAACATTGACACAAAAAGTAATAATTTTGAATAGTTTAAAGGTAGCACATGAAAAATTTACTTGGAATGGCAAGGAAATACCACATATAGGTAGTTATGGTGGACACAGATGGCATGGATTTTGGCTCAAGGTTTTGGATGCACGAGAAGCATTCCCTCTCAGTACAGAGTTTAGGCTAGCAAGGTTATTTGAAGCAAACACAGGATATCAACCGACACAGCAAGACTTATATGAAAACATATTGCAAGCATTATAAGACTCTACACTGTCTTCCTTGTTAACCAAACCCTTTTACTAGAAAATATCTAGACCTTAGAGATACCAATCATGCAAACCAAATTTCAACGAGCTTTACGGTAGTTCTTCATTAATAGGTTTTAACTACATGATACAAAAGCTTAAACATGAACTACTTGATAACTCAAAACAATTGACAAGTATCAAATTATCCAATACAGTGATCTACAAGAATATGTAAGCTTTTTCCATTATACCATCTACCACATGCAACATTTTCTGTTCCAACCAAACACCAATCAATTTATTTCAACATAAACTCTCCAAACAATTATAAGTGAAGCAAGAGAGTACTTTCTTTAAAAGAACTAACAGCTCTGAATAAGAGATGCATGCAAAACAGGAGCTAAAAGCATAGCAATAGCTAGATAAGAATACTCAACAAGTATAAGTGAAGAATAGGAGTATTCATATGAAAAAGCGGAGCGTGTCTCTCTCCCAATCAAGAATGCTAGGGTCCAATCAAGTTGACCATAAGAAAAATAAAATACTGAAAATAAAAGCACACAGACGCTCCAAGTAAAGCACATATGATGTGAAAGAATTAAAATATAGTTTCACTAGAGATGACCTGATAAGTTGCTGATGAAGAAGGGGATGCCTTGGGCATCCCCAAGCTTAGACGCTTGAGTCTTCTTGAAATATGCTGGGGTGATCCATGGGAGCATCCCCAAGCTTAAGCTCTTCACTCTTCTTGATCACATTATATCATCCTTCTCTCTTGACCCTTGAAAACTTCCGCCACACCAAACTCAAGTAATTCTCATTAGAGGGTTAGTGCACAATCAAAAACTCACATGTTCTATAAGGACACAAACATGACCGTTACTTTTAACATTAACTACTGCCACTGATGTTATGTGAAGCTCTTCACCCTAAAAAAGAATTCCACTCAACACTAGTAAAAGAGAGAATGCGAAAAATAAAAGACAGAATCTGTCTAAACAGAACAGTCCGTAAAGACGAATTTTTTCGAGGCACTTACGTTGCTCAGATCGAAAAACAAAACTAACGAAAGATGCGTACATATCTGAGGATCACGCACAAAAATTTGCAGATTTAAATAATTTTTCTGTGATTTTACAGAAGTAAAACGGTGAACAGCAGAAATCTGTTCCTGCGCAGAAATCCAAATCTAGCATCATCTTCCTATTAGAGGCAATACTTGGCACAACAATGCGATAAAATAAAGATACAAAGGAATTGTTACAGAAGTAAACAACTCCTTGACTCAAAAAGAAAAGAAAAATTGCAGAAATAAAATAATGGGTTGTCTCCCATAAGCGCTTTTCTTTAACGCCTTTCAGCTAGGCGCAGAAAGTAAGAATCAAGTGTTTCCAAGTGATGAAGCATCAACAGAATAATTTGCTCTAACAATAGAATCAAAAGGTAACTTCATCTTCTTTCTAGGGAAGTGTTCCATACCTTTCTTGAGTGGGAATTGATATTTAATATTCCCCTCTCTCATATCAATAATAGCACCAACAGTTCTAAGAAAAGGTCTTCCCAAAACAATAGGACAAGAAGCATTGCATTCAATATCCAAAACAACAAAATCAACGGGGACAAGGTTATTGTTAACCATTATAAAAACATCATCAACTCTCCCCAAAGGTTTCTTTATAGTATTATCAGCAAGGTGAACATCCAAATAACAGTGTTCCAAAGGTGCTAAATCAAGCATATCATAAGTTTCTTAGGCATAACAGAAATACTAGCACCAAGATCACATAAAGCATTGCAATCAAAATCATTCACCTTCATTTTAATGATGGGCTCCCAACCATCTTCTAACTTCCTAGGGATAGAAGCTTCATGTTTTAATTTCTCTTCCCTAACTTGCATGAGAGCATTAGTAATATGTTTAGTAAAAGCCATGTTTATAGCACTAGCATTAGGACTTCTAGCTAGCTTTTGCAAGAACTTAATTACTTCAGAAATATTGCAACCATCAAAATCAAAATCATTATTATCAAAGTAATGGGACCATTGTCTCCCATCTCGAAAAATTTCAGCACTTTTATCAGGAACAGTTTCAGTGTTTTCAGGCAATTTTAAACGTTTTGCAACAGAAGTAGAGACATTGCCAACACCAATTACTTTACCATTGATAGTAGGAGGTTTGTTAACACTTGATTCAGCATTTTCAGTAGTAGTAATAGTAAACTCTAGCAATACTATTCTTTTTAGCAATTTCATCCTCTCTTGCCCACCTAGCATGTAAATCAGCTAACATCCTCACATTATTATCAATTTTAACTTGTATAGCATTGAGAGTTTTGCTCTCTTTAACATCATGAGGCATAGTTTTAATTTTTAACAAATCAACATCAAGAGCAAGACTATCAACTTTAGAGGCAAGAACATCAATTTTCCCAAACTTTTCCTCAACAGATTTATTGAAAGCAGTTTGTGTACTAATAAAATCCTTAAGCATGACTTCAAGTGAAGGGGTTCGTAGCAGAAAACAATAATTTTTCTAACTATCGCAACACCGAAACTAGCCAGGATCTATCTATCTAGTAATGCGGTAACGGAGAAGTCATCGGAAACATACCCTTGTAGACCGATAGCGAGAGTTACGCTCCCGCACAAGCGTTGCCGATGAAGACGTACGTAGCCGACCTCAAGGTCGCGGAGATCTTGGCGCGACGAAGAAGAAGGAGACGCGGCGATGAAGAAGCTCCTAGTGCCGAACTCGTGAGAGAGCAGCACCTCCGAGTACTCGCACACGTACGGACCTTGACGATGACCTCCGTGCTCCCCGATCCAGCCGGAATAGCGGAAGCGAGAACTTTGGGTGGAATCCCGCAGCACAACGGTGCGCTGCGGTTTATAGGTCTCCCGTATACGCTGTCCAGACTTGGGACCGCGCACGTCGAGAGGTGGGGAGGGAGGAATTGGACTAGGGAGAAGCCTGGGCCAATCGCAATTAATCCCTGAATTTTCTGTGTATTTTTCCAATTAATCCGGGTCCCTATTTATTGAAGGAAAATGGGTGCACCTCTCCTTCAACTCTCCATGTGGGACTAAAGAGGAGAGGGGGGTGGTGCGGCTGCCATCATGGGCCAGCCGCACCCCAAGCCCAGCCGCACCCCTCTCAAGGGGGGGAACTTCCCTCTTGGGCCCTAAAGGCCCATTAAGGTGTGCAGCCCCTTTTTCTCCTTTTTATTTATTATTAAATTAATATAAATATATATAATTCCATAATTAATATATTTACATACTATTTAATCTCCCGTGACTCTGAAACAATTTCCGGATCACTCCGAACTCACTTTGATCTCCCGGAACTCTTCCGTTCTTGCCGGAACTTTTCCGAAACCTCCTATCTCTATACCTAAGCCACTCCGATGTTTCCAAAACGTTCTCCTAGCGTCATCAAGACCTTAAGTGTGTTACCCTCGGTTCGAGAACACTCCATACATGGTCGAGACCCTCTCGCCAATGACCGTCAGGGAGCCCTGGATGACTATGACGGTCCCCGTGCATTCTAGAATAAATCATCCTTGAATCATCTTTGAACCGTTAACATGATATGGTCATTCCCTTTGTTCGTTGATACTTCCTTGTCCGAGATACGATCGTCAACATCCGATGTTGTGTTTTATCTCGTTACCGACAAGGTTGCTTTACTCGTTCCCATGAAATTATATCTTCAATGACCTAGTCATATGCTGCGCAGCTTTACAGATATAATCTCACCGAGTGGGCCCAGCATATCAATCCGTCACACGGATGAACAAATCCCGCTCTTGATCACTCGCCCCGACTACTTCCTTCCAATACCCGAAAGTATCACCCTTATTGTTGTGCGTATGAGACATGACGTTAGGTGCGATCAGCCGTATCTTTCAGAAGCAGCGACTTGATGTAATCTCACGGTCCAAGGAATAAGCTACCACGTTATAATCCTATTGC
Source organism: Poa pratensis (assembly GCA_947311845.1). Taxonomy (NCBI): domain Eukaryota; kingdom Viridiplantae; phylum Streptophyta; class Magnoliopsida; order Poales; family Poaceae; genus Poa; species Poa pratensis. Next base: position 12,834,353 of record CAMZMU010000094.1, read on the forward strand.
AGTGTTGAACTATCTGATACGATCCTAACTGCAATACTTTGGGTAATATCCATCAAATTATTCTCCCAATAAATGACTCCACCATCAACTGTTAATGCAACATGATCGGGAAATCACGATCATCCATTGACTGATGGACTAGTTTATCTAGAGGCTTAACTAGGGACTCTGGTTTGTTTACATACCACACGTGTATTAACAATTCCGATTAATACAGTTATAGCATGGTATAAAACTATTTATAAACTTAAAGAGATAATGCAATAAATCTTATTATTTATTTGCCTCTAGGGCATATCTCCAACATCAAGATCAGAGGGTACACTCTTATTATTGTTCTAGGAATTACCATAAGAATTAACATAACCATTGCCACTATTAAAAGGATAGGGCTTATAATTGCTATTACCAAAATTATTCCTATAAGCATTGTTGTTGAAGTTATTGTTTTTAATGAAGTTCACATCAACATGCTCTTCTTGAGCAACCAAAGAAGCTAAAAGAACATTATTTGGATCAACATGCATTTTTCCATTTATAAGCATAGACATAATAGTATCAATCTTATCACTCAAGGAAGAGATTTCTTCAACAGAATTTACCTTCTTACCTTGTGGAGCTCTTTCGGTGTGCCATTCAGAATAATTTATCATCATATCATCAAGAAGCTTTGTTGCAGCACCCAAAGTGATGGACATAAAGGTACCTCCAGAGGGCGAATCCAATAGGTTTCTTGAAGAAAAATTTAATCCTGCATAAAAGGTTTGGATGATCATCCAAGCAGTCAGTCCATGGGTGGGACAATTCTTTACCAATGATTTCATTCTCTCTCAACCTTGAGCAACATGCTCATTATCAAATTGTTTGAAATTCATAATGCTACTTCTCAAAGATATGATCTTAGCAGGAGGATAATATTTTCCTATGAAAGCATCTTTGCATTTAGTCCATGAATCAATACTATTTCTAGTCAAAGATAGCAACCATTCTTTAGCACGTCTCTCAAAGAGAAAGGAAAAAAGTTTCAGTTTAATAATATCACCATCTACTTCCTTATACTTTTGCATCTCACAAAGTTCAACAAAATTATTAAGGTGAGCAGCAGCATCATCAGTACTAACACCAGAGAATTGCTCTTTCATAACAAGATTTAAAAGTGCAGGTTTAATTTCATAGAATTCTGCCTTAGAAGCAGGTGGAGCAATAGGTGTACTAATGAAATCATTGTTGTTCGTGCTAGTGAAATCACACAACTTAGTGTTCTCAGGGGTACTCATTTTAGCAAAATTAAAACAGAACAGAAAAATAACAATTCGAATTAAGCAACTAATTTTTTTGTGTTTTTGATAAATAAAGCAAACAAGACTAGATAAAAATAAACTAACCAAGACAATAACAAAGTAAAGAGATTGGAAGCGTGAAACTCCCCTTGCAGAATTCCTCTTGCTCCCCGGCAGCGGCGCCAGAAAAATGCTTGATGACGTGGATCACACGTTCGTTGGGAGACCCCAAGAGAAAGGTATGAAGCAGTGTAGCAGCAGTTTCCCTCAGTATGAAACCAAGGTTTAATCGAACCAGTAGGAGCAAGAAATCACTTCTGAAGGTTGTCAGTGGCGCGCTGACGTGGAACCTGCACACAACACAATCAAACTAGTTTGCCCCAACGAAACAGTGAGGTTGTCAATCTCACCGGCTTGCTGAAAACAAAGGATTAAACGTACGGTGTGGAAAACAGTAGTAAATTGCAGAGAATGAAAAGGAACAATGTTTGCAGTTGGTTGTATTATCAGTGTAAAGAATGGATCGGGGTCCACAGTTCACTAGTGGTGTCTCTCCATAAAAGATAACTAACATGCTGGGTGAACAAATTACAGCTGGGCAATTGACAAAATATTGAGCGCATGACAATGCATATATATGACATGATGATTACTATGATATTCATGTGGGCATTACGACAAAATACATAGACCGTTATCCAACAGCGTCTATGACTAATAATCCACCTCCAGGTTGTCATACCGAGTTCCCATTGGTATTAAGTTGCAAGCAACGGATAATCGCATTAAGTAATGTGCGTAATGTAAACAAATGCATTAGACCTAACGGCGCACCCTTAAGCTAAGCATCGGTTATTTTATCCCTAGTGGCAACAGCACATCCACAATCTTAGAATTTGTTGTCACTCTCCAGATTACCGGAGGCATGAACCCACTATCTAGCATAAATACTAACTTGTTACAAGCATCTACTTGGCCAAAGCATCTACTAGTAACGGAAAGCATGCAAGATCATAAATAACATATAAGATAGATTGATAATCAACTTGACATAGTATTCAATATTCATCGGATCCCAGCAAACACAACATGTAGCATTACAATAAGATGATTTTGATCATGATAGGCTGCTCACAAGATCTAAACATGATAGCATAAAGTGGAGAGACAACCATCTATCTACTGCTATGGACCCGTAGTCCAAGGATGAACTACTCACGCATCACTCCGGAGGCAGGCATGGTGATGTAGAGCCCTCCGGTGATGATTCCCCTCTCCGGCAGGGTGCCGGGAAGAGCTTCTGAACCCTCCCGAGCTAGGGTTGATGGCAGCGTCTCTGGAACTTTTCGTGGATAATGGCTCGGGTGTCTAGGGTTTTCCCGTGAAGATGAATAAATAGGCGAAAGGGCGGCGGTTGGAGACGCCCGTGGGGCCCACACCACCCCACGACGCGGCAGGGGGTGGGGCCGCGCCACCCCATGGTGTGGCTGGCTCGCGGCCCCCTCCGTCTCTCCTTTGGACTCCGTGTACGTGTTGGAAAAATTGGAGGTCTGATACGTCTCCAACGTATCCATAATTTCTGATGTTCCATGCTTATATTATACCATTTGCTACATGTTTTATATACACTTCATATCACTTTTATGCATTTTCTGGGACTAACCTATTAACAAGATGTCACAGTGCCAGTTCCCTGTTTTCTGCTGTTTTTGGTTTCAGAAAGTTACTTCTGGAAATATTCTCGGAATTGCACGAAACAAAAGGCCACGTCCCTATTTTTCCAACACGTACACGGAGTCCGAAGGAGAGACGAAGACTCGCCACGAGGTGGCCAAACCACATGCCGGTGCGGCAGGGGGGCCCACCGCGCCGCCTGGTGGTTTGCGCCCCTCGGAGGTCCACCGACGTCGCCCCTTCGCCTATTTATTCCCTCAGACGCGAAAACCCTAAAAAACCAAGTCATATTCCGCCAAGGTTCCGCAGCGCCGCCGCCATCGACGACAAGTTTCGGGGGACAGAATCTCTGTTCCGGCACGCCGCCGGGACGGGGAATTGCCCCCGGAGTCATCTCCATCGACTCCACCGCCATCTTCATCGCCGCTGCTGACCCCATGATGAGGAGGGAGTAGTTCTCCCCCGAGGCTGAGGGCTCTACCGGTAGCTATGTGGTTCATCTCTCTCCCATGGTGTGATCTTTATGTGATCGTGTGTATTGCTAGTATCGCTGAATACATTAATAATGTTTATGCTACTCAAGTGATTTTGTCTAGTTTCTGGAGTCATTGTGACAACACGGTATCAAGGTGACAGTGTGGGTACTTGTGTGACTCTATGAATAATTTAGACATTTATCATGGCTTATTCTTGGGAATTGTGGTGTTTGTTTACTCAGACTTTGAGGTGTGCTTTTGCAGCCCTACGCATAGTACTCTTGCTTCATCAAGAAGGAGAATAATCCCGAGCAGTATTTACTTGTGTTCAGTTGTGCTAATCTAGTTGAATATGTAGATGTTACTCTTTATCTATTATGCACTCTATAGGTTACTTTAATATGAACTCCGGTACTCTCCACGGTGTAAAGGTGACAGTGTGTGCACCGTGTGTGACTCCTTTATGACGTTGTGGCGCTTGTTTACTCCGGCTTGAGGTGTGCTTTTGTAGCCCTACACAATGAATGGTGTTTGTTATCCAACAAGAGAGTGTTTAAGAGTAGCTTTTACTTATTCAGTTATGAGATCATTGTTGAGAGTGTCCACTAGTGAAAGTATGATCCCTAGGCCTTGTTTCTAAGCATTGAAACACCGTTTACAACAAGTTCTGCTACATGTTTGCTTGCTGCCATCTTTATTTCAGATTGCAGTTACTACTTATAATCATCCATATCACTTGTATTTCACTATCTCTTCGCCGAACTAGTGCACCTATACATCTGACAAGTGTATTGGGTGTGTTGGGGACACAAGAGACTTCTTGTATCTTAATTGCAGGGTTGCTTGAGAGGGATATCTTTGACCTCTACCTCCCTGAGTTCGATAAACCTTGGGTGATTCACTTAAGGGAAACTTGCTGCTGTTCTACAAACCTCTGCTCTTGGAGGCCCAACACTGTCTACAAGAATAAAACGTGCGTAGACATCAAGCTATTTTCTGGCGCCGTTGCCGGGGAGGTAAGCGTTGGAAGGTATCTCCTTTAGATTCTGCAATTATTTCTTTTTGTTTCTTGTTTTTATTTTCACTAGTTAGGCTTAATGGAAAACAACAAAAAAATTAGAGATTTATGAACTTTATATTGAATTAGGACATGATGCTTTTGAAGAGAAAATTAAAAAACCTATGGAAATTGTTTGCATGATGGTAGCAATGTTATTACTATAAATCTTTGAACACCATTATTGCTAATGCTATGCAAAGTCTAAGCTTGGGGAAGCTGGTTTTGATGAATATGATATTTTTAGTCCCCCAAGTTTTGAGGAGAAAATTTTCTTTGATGATACTTTGCCTCCAATTTATGATGATTATAATGATAGTGGTATTTTGGTGCCACCTACTATGGAGGATAAAGTTTATTATGATTATACTATGCCTGCAATTTATGATGATTACAATGATGGATGTGATACTTTTACTCTCACTATTACTAATGATAATGATTATGCTTATGTGGAGAGTAATGATACTTTATGCATGTGGATCATGATAAGAATGCTTTATGTGATAGCTATATTGTTGAGTTTATTCATGATGCCGCTGAAAATTATTTTGAGAGAGGAAAGTATGGTTATAGAAATCTTCATGTTACTAAATTTCTTCTCTTTATGATGAAGTTTTGAGCTTTCTCTTGATTTGCTTTTATTTGCTGGGTACTTTAAGACCTACTGGTCCTTATGAGAGAGGGAGACACGATTTCATATATCACAATAATATTAAGTCTTCTCTCTTTATGTTGAAATTTTTGAAGTTACACTTGTTTTGCATTTCTATGCTAGTCACTTTGTTCTTCATTGACTTGTTTTCTTACAAGACTCCTATGCATAGAAAGAGTGTTAGATTTAAACATGTTTTATATATGCTTCTTGATCTCTTTTATGTTTCAACTCTCATCTTTATGTGGGCATCATAAAAATCACTATGCCTAGCTAAAAGGCTTTAAAGAAAAGCGCTTATGGGAGACAACCCATTGTTTTTATTTTTGTTATTTTTGCTTTTTTTTTTTGAGTCAAGGTGCTTGTTACTTCTGTAGCAACTCCTTTGTATCTTTATTTTATTGCATTGTTGTGCCAAGTAAAGTTTTATTGAAAGTTGATGCAAGATTTGGATTTCTGCGCAGAGACAGATTTTTAGCTGTCACGATTTGAGCTCATCTCCTTGAAAATTCAAAAATTCTGAAAAAATCACGCATCTTCCTCAGATATGTACGCAACTTTCATTAAATTGGACCAGTTCCATCTGAGCAACTTAAGTGCCTCGAAAAAATTCGTCATTCCAGACTGTTCTGTTTTTGACAGATTCTGCCTTTTGTTTTGCATTCGCTCTTTTACTATGTTTGAGTGGATTTCTTTGCTCCACAAAGCATTGGTGGCTGTAGCTAATGTCCAGAAGCTTTGGGATTGATTGTATCATTACAGAATATGAGAATTTTTGATTATGCACTAACCCTCTAATGAGAACTGTCTTGAGTTTGGTGTGAAGGAAGTTTTCAAGGATCAAGCGAGAAGGGTGATATTATGTGATCAAGAAGAGTGAAAAGCCTAAGCTTGGGGATGCCCCCGTGGTTCATCCCCATATTCAGAAGACTCAAGCGTCTAAGCTTGGGGATGCCCAAGGCATCCCCTTCTTCATCAACAAACTTATCAGGTCATCTCTAGTGAAACTATATTTTAATTCTTTCACATCTTATGCGCTTTACTTGGAGCGTCTGTGTGCTTTTATTTTTGTTTTTGTTTGAATAAATTCGGATCCTAGCAATCCTTGTGTGGGAGAGAGACACGCTCCGCTTTTTCATGTGAATACTCATGTTCTTCACTTATATTTGTTGAGTATTCTTAACTAGCTACTGCAGTGCTTTTAGCTCCTGTTTTTCATGCATCTCTTCGAGCTGTTAGCACTTGTTTATAAATACTCTCTTGCTGCATTATATTATCATTTGGAGAGTTTATGTTTAAATAAATTGATTGGTGTTTGTTTGGAAGAAAGAAAATGCTACATGTAGTAGTTGGTATTGGAAAAGACATTGCATTCTTGTAGATCTTTTGTCTTGTTTCGATTTGACACTTTGCAATTGTTTTGAGCTCTCAAGTAGATCATGTTTAAGCTCTTGCATCATGTAGTTAAAGCCTAGTAGTGGAGAACTACCGTAGAGCTTGTTGAGACTTGGGATGCATATTTGTTCTCTCTAAGGTCTAGATATTTTCTGGTAAAATGTTTGAGCAACAAGGAAGACAGTGTAGAGTCTTATAATACTTGCAATATGTTTTTATTGATTCTTGCTGTACCGGTTTATACTTGTGTTTGCTTCAAACAACCTTGCTAGCCTAAACTCTGTACTGAGAGGGAATGCTTCTCGTGCATCCAAACTTGAGCCAAAACCCATGCCATTTGTGTCCACCATACCTACCTACTATGTGGTATTTCCTGCCATTCCAAGTAAATATTTCATGTGCTACCTTTAAACTATTCAAAACTTTATTACTCCTTATTTGTGTCAATGTTTTATAGCTCATGAGGAAGTATGTGGTGTTTTATCTTTCAATCTTGTCATTTACTTCTGACAGACTTTCACCAATGGACTAGTGGCATATACATCCGCTTATCCAATAATTTGCAAAAAGAGCTGGCAACGGGGTGCCCAGCCCCAATTAATTACAACTTTCATTAATAATTCTCTTCACATGTTTTGCCCTGATTTATCAGTAAGCAACTTAATTTGCAAATAGACACTCCTCCATGGTATGTGAATGTTGGAAGGCACCCGAGGATTCGGTTAGCCATGGCTTGTGTAAGCAAAAGGTTGGGAGGAGTGTCATCTATAAAGAAACTAAAATACATGTGTAAACAAAAGAGAAGAGGGATGATCTACCTTGCTGGTAGAGATAACGTCCTTCATGGGAGCCGCTCTTGAAAGTCTGGTTGACAAGGGGGTTAGAGTGCCCACTACCATTCGTTGACAACAACAAACACCTCTCAAATACTTATTTTGTGCTCTCTATATGCTTTCGAAAACTTAAAAAGCTCTAGCACATGATTTAATCCCTGCTTCCCTCTGCGAAGGGCCTATCTTTTACTTTATGTTGAGTCAGTTTACCTACTCCTTTCTATCTTAGAAGCAAACACTGTGTCAACTTTGTGTGCATTGATTCTTACATGTTTACTTATTGCACTTGTTATATTGCTTTATGTTGACAACTATCCATGAGATATACATGTTACAAGTTGAAAGCAAATGCTGAAACTTAATCATCCTTTGTGTTGCTTCAATGCCTTTTACTTTGAATCTATTGCTTTATGAGTTACCTCTTATGCAAAACTTTTTGATGCTTGTCTTGAAAGTACTATTCATGAAAAGTTTTTGCTTATATGATTCATTGTTTACTCTTTATCTATTGTTAGCAAACTATAGACCATTGCTTTGAGTCACTTCATTCATGACATGAGCCTTGCAATATATGATCAAGATTGTGTGAAAGCATGTCTCCTCAGAAATTATTTGTTGTTATCGTTTTACCTACTCGAGGACGAGTAGAACTAAGCTTGGGGATGCTTGATACGTCTCCAACGTATCCATAATTTCTGATGTTCCATGCTTATATTATACCATTTGCTACATGTTTTATATACACTTCATATCACTTTTATGCATTTTCTGGGACTAACCTATTAACAAGATGCCACAGTGCCAGTTCCCTGTTTTCTGCTGTTTTTGGTTTCAGAAAGTACTTCTGGAATATTCTCGGAATTGCACGAAACAAAAGGCCACGTCCCTATTTTTCCAACACGTACACGGAGTCCGAAGGAGAGACGAAGAGCCACGAGGTGGCCAAACCACACCGGCGCGGCGGGGGCCCCCGCGCCGCCTGGTGGTTTGGGCCCCTCGGGTCCACCGACGTCGCCCCTTCGCCTATTTATTCCCTCAGACGCGAAAACCCTAAAAACCAAGTCATATTCCAGAAGAGTTCCGCAGCGCCGCCGCCATCGACGACAAGTTTCGGGGGACAGAATCTCTGTTCCGGCACGCCGCCGGGACGGGGAATTGCCCCCGGAGTCATCTCCATCGACTCCACCGCCATCTTCATCGCCGCTGCTGACTCCCATGATGAGGAGGGAGTAGTTCTCCCCCGAGGCTGAGGGCTCTACCGGTAGCTATGTGGTTCATCTCTCTCTCCATGGTGTGATCTTTATGTGATCATGTGTATTGCTAGTATCGCTGAATACATTAATAATGTTTATGCTACTCAAGTGATTTTGTCTAGTTTCTGGAGTCATTGTGACAACACGGTATCAAGGTGACAGTGTGGGTACTTGTGTGACTCTATGAATAATTTAGACATTTATCATGGCTTATTCTTGGGAATTGTGGTGTTTGTTTACTCAGACTTTGAGGTGTGCTTTTGCAGCCCTACGCATAGTACTCTTGCTTCATCAAGAAGGAGAATAATCCCGAGCAGTATTTACTTGTGTTCAGTTGTGCTAATCTAGTTGAATATGTAGATGTTACTCTTTATCTATTATGCACTCTATAGGTTACTTTAATATGAACTCCGGTACTCTCCACGGTGTAAAGGTGACAGTGTGTGCACCGTGTGTGACTCCTTTATGACGTTGTGGCGCTTGTTTACTCCGGCTTGAGGTGTGCTTTTGTAGCCCTACACAATGAATGGTGTTTGTTATCCAACAAGAGAGTGTTTAAGAGTAGCTTTTACTTATTCAGTTATGAGATCATTGTTGAGAGTGTCCACTAGTGAAAGTATGATCCCTAGGCCTTGTTTCTAAGCATTGAAACACCGTTTACAACAAGTTCTGCTACATGTTTGCTTGCTGCCATCTTTATTTCAGATTGCAGTTACTACTTGCAGTAACTAGTGCACCTATACATCTGACAAGTGTATTGGGTGTGTTGGGGACACAAGAGACTTCTTGTATCTTAATTGCAGGGTTGCTTGAGAGGGATATCTTTGACCTCTACCTCCCTGAGTTCGATAAACCTTGGGTGATTCACTTAAGTGAAACTTGCTGCTGTTCTACAAACCTCTGCTCTTGGAGGCCCAACACTGTCTACAAGAATAAAATCGTGCGTAGACATCAAGGTCCTGTCCAAGTTTCGTCCAATTCCGAGAATATTTCCAGACTAGCTTTTCTGGAATACAAAAACAGCAGAAAACAGGAACTGACACTGTGCCATCTTGTTAATAGGTTAGTCGCAGTAAATACATAAAAATGATATGAAGTGTATATAAAACAAGTAACAATTGGTATAATATCAACATGGAATATCAGAAATTATATATACGTTTGAGACGTATCAGCGTGCGTCGGTTGTCGGGGTGTGAGAAACCCGGGGGTGCCAGTATGTGGACGCACACCGGGCTGCGAAGCGCCGGTATATGCAGGTGGAGCGCCGAGAATAGACGACGCAGACTAGGGCATGGGCCACGCCTGAACGAGCCCTGTTCAGGGGTCGTGTGTAGGCCGCCAGGTTGGAGCCATAGGAGGAGCACTTGGAGCCGGCGCTGAACTTGGAGTCGATGGTGGAGGCGTCGAGCAGGACGCAGGTGGCCGGTATATGGGGTTCTTGCCACGGTAATTGGGGTTCTTGCCGCTGGTGGAGTGGGCGCTGCTGGGGAAGGTGCCGCTAGTGGAGGCGTGGGCGGCTGTGGTGGCAGAGCACGAGGAACGGCGGCGAAGAGCTGAGGACGAGCAGCCTTGTTGGATTGGGCGCGATCGGCCCACTAGAGCATGGAGCGAACTTCTGCAAAAGATGGAGGCAGGCACATCATGGGGATGAAGGCGGCCTGCTTGTCATATTGTTCGCTGAGCCCGGCGAGGAGTATATTGAGAAGCTGGCGGTCGTCGATGGGATCGCCGAGTTCATGAAGTTCATCGGAGATGGTCTTGAGGCGTTGGCAGTAGACGCTCAGAGAAGTATCGCCTTGCACCGTGTTCCTGAGCTCGGTGTGGAGGCTGTTGGTGCGAGCATCAAAGTTGTCCTGGAACAACTGTCGGAGGGCCACCCAGAGATCGGCGGCAGTGGTAGCATCACGGAAGACGAGATTGAAAATCTCGGTGGAGACTCGCATGTAGATCCACTGTATGATGGCGAGATCATCCTTGACCCATTGGGGATCGTGAGGCTGAGGAACAGAGTTGGCGGCGACGTCAGAGCGTAGATTGCATCGTCCAAGGTGAACGTCAAAGAGGTGACGCCAATGGTAGTAGTAGTTGTGGGAATTTAGGTCTAGGGTTACAGGAATATAGGGGCTAACATCGGAGATTGTATCTGTAAAGGATATGGTGGGAGGATTTGGTGGTGCGAGAGCAGGGGTAGAAGAAGAGGAGGCGGCGGCGGCGGCTTTGGCGATAAGAGCGGCCCGACGCTCGAAGTAGCCGGGCGGCGGCGGAGCCATGCCCTAGGATCGTATATCTGATACCATGAAGAATTGCATAGAACAATAGTTTCTCATTGATTGATTTGTGTGTACCGATACATGGCTTTATATAATGGGATACAGAACCAACTTAGGCTAGGTTTACAAACCGACTAGACTTAGGTGACTTGAAATCCAAGCAATAGTCTAACAAGAAGCACAAAAGTTGCCAACAGTTGTATCTAACTAAAGAACCAACACGCACATCAACCCATTTTCAAACTCAGCAAAAAAAAAAAAACCGGATAGGAACATTCCATTATATCCAATCGGCGGAGAGAAGGAGAGAGACCTACGTACGTCTGTGTCGGCCGTCTACGTCGTTGAGTTCGAGGTCGATCGACGTCGACGAGTGTTCTTGTTCTTCAGATAATCGCAAGTAGCATCCGCATCCCACGCTAACAGCGACTTGTGCGTGCGCCCCTGCGAGGCTCGATCGAGCTATCTATCCAGTTCGTTTTTTTGTTGCTTCTCGCCGGGACGAGAAGAGAAGGCCCATTTCTTAGTTTCGTGATGAAGAACATCATTGGTTCCGATCGACCGTAGATGGATCTGTCACCTAGAGCCAGAGGCTGAAGATGGATGCAGTGGCGCACTGGCTTATTGCAATGGGCATATCAGGGTATGGGATACTTTTTTGTTTTGAAACGGAGGGTATGGGATACTGATACTGTACTAGTGTATTGCTTTGCATTGCAAGCAATGGAGATTACTTTTGTATTGCTTTACTTTGCATTGTTTCTGAGGAATTTTTTTTGCTTTGCATTGTAGATGGAGCTATCGCCGAACTTTGCATCGGGTGCTAATTTAATCCCTTCCCGGTTGCGCTGCTGACGTACGAGGAAACGACGGCAGATCGCTCCAGCCAGCAGGTTACACGTCAGGCTCCCTATCTGCAGAAAACCCACAACGTGAGCCAATCTGCGTCTGCATTATTGACGGAGAAGTCGTCGTGGACGCGTCGTGTTGCCGATTGGCGTGACAGGTCACGCACGTTGGAGTTTGACCCGGCGGTGCTGGGCTGGGGTGTCGATCCATGCATCCGCCGTGGCAGCCTCGGCCTCGACTCGGTTTCTTCCCCGGCTTCGCACCCTTGACTGCTTCGCGTAGGTACAGATCGCGAATTTGCAAATGCACCGACTAATCACATGGGGCCAGTACGAGGCTGGCCGGCATGCACGCCAGCTCTTTTCTTTCACCGGAAGCAGGCACAGCCGAATATTCTCCATACAAGTGCCAATGGTTTCGGGTTCCGACACATCTGGCGAATATTCTTATGTTTTTTGTATTTATTTATGTTTAGGAGAGAAAATCATAAACTTCATAGGGGAAAAGTACATAATCCAACTTCATTTCAGGAGAGGCGAATTTTCGTCTTCGAAACGAGGGATGAGCGGAGGGAGGGAAAATGAGCAGTAGGGAGGACAAACACTAGTAGGAGGGGGAAACGGAAATCGTGATTGCCGGTTAGGTGAGGATGAAAACCCTTTGGATGTTGACGGGGGAGACTTGGGTAGGATCTCACCCTTAGGTGAGATCGTAGGATCAACTTTTTAAATTATTTTTTTAAACTGTAAAAAAATCTGAAAAAAATAGACAACATACTTACGGTCGACTCGTACAACTCCAAAAATTGGCAGCTCAAAACTCGACCTACAGTTAGAGAGGCAAAAAAGAGAAACTACACTGTGAATAGTGTCAGATTTGAGTGACACTATTCACACCGAAATTTCTCTTTTTTGCCTCTCTAAGTATAAGTCGAATTTGAAGCTGCCAATATTTGACGTTGCATATGTAACATAGATGCGTGTTGTCTATTTTTTTCGGAATTTTTCGACATGTTTTGAATTTTCAAAAAAATGGATCTCACCTAGGGTGAGATCCTACCCAAGTCGTGCCCGGATGTTGACCGACAGCCGGATAGCTAACATCGGCGCTCCACTGACTTAGATGGATGCTTGAGTAGGCAGGTGATGTCAAACTTGACTATAGCACCATAATGAAGACTAGAGGGAGGTTCTACTATAGTTGCCTCCTTCAAAAGTGTGCGGCATGTACATGGAAGGATTAGCCAGATGCAGTGTCTCTGAAAATATGCACTTCTATATGTGCATTTGGTCTAGGATCAAACATGTGCGAGTTGAATCCACCTGGCTGGGGATATCTTTTCTAGGGTTAGATCGATTGAATAAGCCAAAACATGTTTGTTTGGAGCGTTGAGAGGTTGTTAGGTACAACCAATTTCATTATCTACCAAATAGGCTAAGGCCAAACAATTTAAACGGTTAGCAAACTGCTCATTTCATTCAGATACATATGGCATATATGATAGGTTAACATATTATTTTTACGAAATGTTACTACATCATTATATGATTTTTGATCCAGGAGTATAGAAAGAAGTGAGTACTTTCAAAAAAAAATTGTCATGTAAACAATATTGCCCGCCATTAGGCTAATGGTTGGTCGATGCCTTGGCTCAGTCATCCACAAAAGAGTCTACTTCTAGTTTTTTTTGTAAAGTCAGACTATCTCAAAATTTGACTATGTTTACACAAAATATATACATATATTTATAAAATCATATAGCTATATCATGAATATAATGATACTAATTTGGTTGCATAAAGCTTGGTACCTTTTTTTTTTTTTTTTTGACAAAGAGGAGGATTATATTAAAACTTCGTTCCTTACAGAAAGGTCCAGAAACAAACAAAAATTACAGATAAGGCCCTCTGGACCCCGACCACAACGACGGCCGGAACGGCCCGGTGATGTGCCGCCGCCACTGCTCCACAAGCAAGCTTGTCCTTGGAACGGAGCCAGCCCCTCCGCGGCCGGGAGACCACCGGACAACCCACGACGGACGCCCTCGGTCGCCGTCGCCGTCGCGAAGCTCCAACACTCCTCCATCTTCGAGTTATTCAAACACCGGATCCACCATCTACCTGAAACCAGCCGGGGCACAGAGAGCTCACCAGATCCGCAGACCTCCGAGCTCGGTAAGGACGGCCGCTTGACGGGGACGCACCGAAGAACGCCAACGCCAGAGGAGAAGCGCACCGACACCAGCACCGACAGCTCCACCACCTCCAGGGCGCCGCCGGCTGAAGCCCCCTAACCCTACGCTATTTACAGGCCAGGATCCGTGGATTCCCCACCCTCCCGCCGCCGGAGCGGCCGCCGGAGGAGGAGGGATCCACGGATCGCCGGCGAGCAAGGTGGGAAAGACGGGTTCGCTCACAAATTCGCCTCTCTTGTACTGTAGATGGGAGAGGGGAACGCCAAGGGTACCTTTTTTGTATAAACACGGTCAAACTTAAAATGTTTGACTTTATTAAAAAATGTTGGAAATAAACTCTTTTTCGTGGACGGAGAGAGAGTATATTGAAATGAAGTATGTGCTATCCCTCTATTTTCTCTATGTCGGACATATTCTATACCGTAAAGAATCTATAAAGTGAGTTAATTGTCATTTTAAACACAACAACAACACCACCAAATGTTTTTGTGCACTTTGTTTAAAGTTTTTCCAGTAATTAACCGAGTTTTGTAATGTTTTGGTCCTCTTATGTTCCGAATTTTCTCACCAGCTGGATCAACTATCTTTGTCTCGTTGTCTTAGAATTCCACGAACACTCCTTCTCGCGAGGTTCCTAACAGGGAAAACTGTTCTAGACGACAACCAATCCACACTACTACTAGTAGAATATTAGGAGTAGACTAGATGATTGTACCTGACGTGGCAGGCAAGACGGAGAGTCTGGCTGGACACGCTTTACCATCGTATCGTAAACAAACTCTCGCAAAACATGTTGGCAGCTAGCCGTTCCTGGACGCGAGTTGGTCCGGACTCGATCCGATTGGTGCTAGCGACAATGCTGAACCAAACGAAGCGCACAGTCAGCAAATCCCGTACCCATCTCCCCCACCAGAACGCAACAGATTTAACAGCCTGCCTCGCCGCGCCGCCAATGGCCACCCGTCATGGCGCTCAGGCTGACCACCTCCAGCTGCGTCTGCAGCACCACGGCCGCCGCATCCTCTCCCTCCTCGTCTCTCCGTAGTATAAATACCCGCGCGCCTTGTTCTTCCCGCTCACCGCTCCTCGCCTCGTCCGCGCCACGCCCGTCGTCGACTCTCCGCCTCCTTCTGCCTAAATCTAATCCCACTCCTCGGTCTGTTCGCCGATCGATCCTCTTTGTTCTCCCCGTCGTCGCCGATTAGCCGTGGTTCAGTCTTGTCTAACATTTCTTGTTCTGTGTACTAGGCGCGAGAGCAGGTGTTCGTTTAGGACTCTTGCCGCGGCAACTGGGTCTTTGTCCGGCCGGCGGAGCGCGACAGAGGAGGACATGACGATCGAGTCGTCCGTGAGGCTCGCTGACGGGGAGCTGTCAGTCCGCGGCCGCGCGGTACTGTCCGGCGTGCCGGACGCGGTGACCGCGTCCTCCGCGGCCGCGAGGGGCCCGGTCGACGGCGTCTTCCTCGGCGCCGACTTCGCCCATCCGGCATCCCGCCACGTCGTCTCCCTCGGCGCCATGAGGTATACTATACTCCTCGCTCGCTCGCCTGGTTGGTTTCCTGATTCGATCTCGGACGCGCCATTGACTGGTAGTTCGTCTCGACCGGCATTGGTTTGACTTTGGGGATGCAGGGGCGTGCGGTTCATGGCGTGCTTCCGGTTCAAGATGTGGTGGATGGCGCAGAGGATGGGGAGAAAGGCGGCGATGTCCCGCTCGAGACGCAGTTCCTGCTCGTCGAGTCCAAGGGCGGCGACGAGGAGGAGACGTCGTACGTCGTGTTCCTCCCGCTCGTGGAGGGCGCGTTCCGGGCCAGCCTCCAGGGCGGCGGCGCGGGCGGCGACGAGCTGCAGCTCTGCGTCGAGAGCGGCGACGCCGACACGCGCGCGAGTTACTTCGAGCGTGCGCTCTTTGTTGGCGCCGCGGAGTCGGACCCGTTCGCCGCCATCACCGGTGCCGTCGCGGCGGTCAGGTCATGCCTCGGGACCTTCCGCCCGCGCGCCGAGAAGAAGCTGCCCGGAATCGTTGACTACTTCGGTTGGTGCACGTGGGACGCCTTTTACCAGGATGTGACTCAGGAGGGCGTCGAGGCCGGGCTCCAGAGCCTTGTTGCCGGTGGCGCGCCGCCCAAGTTCGTCATCATCGACGACGGCTGGCAGTCGGTCGGCACCGACAAACCGAACCCCGACGAGGATCCCGCGGCGGAGGCCGAGAAGCATCCGCGCCTTCCTCGGCTCACCGGCATCAAGGAGAACAGCAAGTTCCAGAGCGGCAAGGGCTCTGCCGCGGCCGGCATCGAGACGTTGGTGCGCGAGGCCAAGGAGAAGTACGGGCTCAAGTACGTGTACGTCTGGCACGCCATCACCGGCTACTGGGGCGGCGTTCGTCCGGGTGTCACCGGGATGGAGGCCTACCGCTCCGCCATGCAGTACCCCAAGATCTCGCCGGGCGTGGCGGAGAACGAGCCCAACATGAAGACGGACGTGCTCACACTGCAGGGGCTCGGCCTCGTGCACCCGCAGGCCGTGCACCGCTTCTACGACGAGCTCCACGCCTATCTCGCCGCCGCCGGCGTCGACGGCGTCAAGGTGGACGTGCAGTGCGTCCTCGAGACGCTCGGCGCTGGCCACGGCGGCCGCGTGCAGCTCACCAGGGAGTACCACCGCGCGCTCGACGCCTCCGTCGCCAAGAACTTCCACGATAACGGCATCATCGCCTGCATGAGCCACAACACCGACGCCCTCTACTGGTACAGTACAGAACTCGATTCCTTAATTATAATTCGAAACATCGATCCAAATGTTCTTCCTCGCAGAGGAATTCGATCGTGATCTCTGCCAATTTGATCTGCAGCTCGAAGCAGACGGCGGTGGTGCGAGCGTCAGACGATTTCTTCCCGAGGGAGGCGGTGTCGCACACGATCCACATCGCGGCGGTGGCGTACAACAGCGTGTTCCTCGGCGAGTTCATGCTCCCGGACTGGGACATGTTCCACTCCCTCCACCCCGCCGGCGACTACCACGGCTCGGCCAGAGCCATCAGCGGCGGGCCCGTCTACGTCAGCGACGCCCCGGGGAAGCACAACTTCGATCTGCTGAAGAAGATGGTGCTGCCGGACGGCACCGTGCTCCGTGCGCGGCTGCCGGGACGGCCGACCAAGGATTGCCTGTTCGCCGACCCGGCGCGCGACGGCGTTACGCTGCTGAAGATCTGGAACATGAACAAGTTCACCGGCGTCCTCGGCGTGTACAACTGCCAGGGCGCGGCGTGGAGCTCCGCGGAGAAGAAGAACGTCTTCCATGACGATGCCGGCGCCGGCAACGGTGCCCTGACCTGCGGCATCAAGGGCCGCGACGTCCACCTCATTGCCGAGGCGGCAACGGACGGCGGTGCCGGGTGGAGCGGCGACTGTGCCGTGTACCGTCATGCCGCCGGCGATCTTGTGGTCCTCCCCGACGGCGCAGCGCTGCCCGTTTCCCTCAAGGTCCTGGAGCACGACGTCCTCACCGTCTCGCCGATCAAGGTCAGCACAGCGCAAACACATTGCCACCACCCACTTCCGGCATTGTCCAATATAGTTGTAGCACTACAACTGTCTTCTGTACTTGCAGCACCATGGTCCATGTATGTGGAGTTATGGACTGATCAAATGATCTTGGGATTGCAGGATTTGGCGGCCGGGTGCAGGTTCGCGCCGATCGGGCTCGTGGACATGTTCAACGGCGGCGCGGCGGTGGAAGGGCTGACCTACAGCCTGCCCGCAGACGGCGGCGGCATGACGACAGAGGCAGTGGGGCAGGTGTGCATGGAAGTGCGAGGACGCGGGAGGTTCGGCGCCTACTCGTCGGGCCGGCCGAGAAGTTGCACGCTGGGCTCAGCTCCGGTGGAGTTCTCCTACGATGCCTCCACTGGGATGGTGATCCTGGAGCTGGAGTCCATGCCCGAGGAGAGGGTTCACAAGATTGTTGTTGAGCTTTAGGATAGCAATAGTAGCAATAGAAATACATCACAAAATCATTCTTTTGCTCTTCTACTTCAGAATGGAGGTTGTCCCTCCCACACATCATTAATCAAACACATGCCATATGTTTTATCATGTCCACTTTGATCAGTGTTGTACCATGTTGGTGGTGGTAGGGATTGGAGAAGAGTCGGAGGGTTTGGTGTTTCTCATCTGATCCGTGGTTCAGTAAAAGCAAAGGAAGGAAAACAACAAATAATAATACAAAGACAACTCTTAATGATTTGAGTTCATTAGTTTACTAATTTGCAACTGCTAGTTGTCTGAACAAGTGGCGTTCAGTGTTTGTTATGATGGCTGCGTGCGTAGCTGATTCTCTGACGAAGTGCCTTCAGTGTGGCATTAGTGGGTTTAACACTGAGCCTTTCAGTTTCAGTGCAGGGCACATGGTGTGTGGCATATGCCAGCAGTTGCTCACTGCAGAATGTATTATTGTCAATACCACATACATCAACCGATTAGTCTGACGCTCGACATTTTTCACTAGGATTAACCGCAGGACTATTGCACAATATACTGTATATTATATACATCTTTTTTTTTTGTGAGGAAAAGTACAGTACATCAACCAAGAAACTGCCCAGAAAACAAAGAAATAACAACAAGGTCCCTCTGAACAGTGGCTTCGTCTTCACCGAGAAGAACGCCGCGCCGGCGAAACCTGCCGCGAAACCTCCATGGCCTTGGACTGGGAGGCTCCCCATCACGAGCAGGAAGTCGAACACTCCTCGGTGCCGAAGCACCTCCACTCTTCACGCTGGTCGACGCCGCCATCTTGGTCAACAGCACCACACTCTTCAAGTCGTCAGCCGCCGGATCCGCCATCCTTCGGAATCCGGCGAAGGGGATGACCTCCCGAGTACTCCGAGGAGCCGCAGACGAGGTCGGCGCAGCAGATCTGCGGCGGAGCTCCACCGGAGTCGCGCCCACAGAGAGGAAGCCCGCCGCCACCAAAAGGCACGCCAACGCCGCCGCTTCCACTCCAGCGCCGCCAGCCACCACACCCACACGCACACCTAATCTACATAGCACGGATCCGGGGATCCCCGTCCTCCCGCCGCCGAAGCGGCCGCCGGAGGGCGGGGAATCCGGCGAAACGCCGGCTTGGAGCTGATGCGCGCGGAGTCGCTCACAAATCGCCCGATTTTACTGTAGAAGGGGAACGGGCAAGAGGTCCAAGCTCTCTTTGTATATTATTATTATATACATCTACATGATATATGTCAGTGGAGAGTGTGTATGCTTCACCCGGGAGCTTTCTTCAGTAAATCTCGAGAACAGATATCTCCTTCAGTTCAGTTCGACTAGAGAAACACACTGACATGGTTTCGCTGCTTTGGAAGGGAGAGCGGGATGTCACGCTGGGCGTTCGGGTTTACCGAAATTTCGGGTCGGGTTTTTTCGGGTAAAAAGGAATTCGGGTTTTCAAACATGTTACCCGAGATTTGCTCCAAAAATCTGATACCCGACAATTCGGGTACCCGTAATTTCGGATCCGGGTTCGGGTAATCCCGAAATACCCGAGAATTCTGGAGAGGTTAAAAATAAAAGCTAAAGATGAATTTCAGCAGCATTTTGGCAGCAATTCTACGTTATATCTGCAAAATTTCAGCAGCATAACAGCTAGCAGCAAGAAAATGACAGCATTTCATCAAATTGACAGCAGCATAACAGCAGCATACTCACGAAAATGACAGCATTTCACACTCCAATTACACATGTTCTAGAGTCTAGACAGTAGACAGCAGACAAGAGGTTGCAAAGAGCAGCTATTAAACAAGTTCTGGACATCAAAACAAGTTGAAATTTAACACTCCAAGGCTCCAAGCCTCCAAGGCTCCAAGTCAGCAAGTCTCCAACTACAAGCTGCACCTACACAAGTCCAGTAAGAATTTGCAAGAGAGCATTATTATCTATATGATGAGTTGATGACTTGCAATCTTGTATGTAAAACTTCATGTTGAAAACTGAAATGTCAAATGCTTGTACCTTTATGAAGATGAACCAGGTTTGGATATTGACATGCTCGCAACCGACTTGGAAGTGGATGATTTATCACTTTTTCCTTTGGGAAAATGCATGCCACCAAATTCTTCAATTAACTCTATAAAGTATAAACAATGGAATGCAAAATGCAGTCAGCTATCAAAATGTTAATGGCATGATGGAAGAAAAGAAAAACTATAAAAGAAATGAGGGAATATTTTACCTTTTTCCATCTTAGCTAATTCCTCCATATTATCAATAAAACTAGTGGTGACAGTCATGTATCCATCTAGCTGTTGAGATGTCCAGCAATCAGTTGTTAGACATACCCTTTGGCAAGAGTCTTTCAAAAACTTCTTCACTTCTGCTTTCTCTTTGAAGTAATGATGTTCAACATCTCGAGTGGTGGTTCTTCTAGATGGCACACTAAAACGTGGGCAGGCCCTGGACATAAATTTCCTAAAGCCCTACTTCTCACCAAACGCAAATGGCAGCTCATCTTCAATTATCATCTCAGCAAAAGCTTCCCTAAGAGCTTCTTGATCAAACTTCCAAGTTGCAGGGACTTCTCCTTGAGTTGCTTGCAGAGTACCTTGACTTGGATCTTTAATGAACTTGTCAGGATTGTGTTTGCATGCACTTAAGTGCTTCTTCAAGGCTGATGTACCATAACCCTTCGATTCAGCCTTGATTTGACGCGAGCAATATATGCATTTGCCGCTATAACGACACCAGATTTATCCTTGACCTTCTCAAAGAACTCCCACCATTCAGACCTTGTTGCCATCTGCCTCCTTCCTCCCTCTTTCACAGGTTCCTTCTCCAAATCAATGACCTCTTTTTCAGTAGCTTGCTTCTGCGTTTGTTGTGCTGCTTCTGCAGTTGAACCTTGACCTACCGATGGCTGTGAACTAGGGCAGATCTCGTGTGACGAAAAATCATTTTCCATTGGAATAATTGCATTGTCCTCCTCCATATCCATCTACAAAACAAGTAGATAGCAGAATCAGGTTAACAACCAGATTGGAAGAACCTTAAGCAAGTAGACAACAGACTAACAGAGGCATTTTGGTATATGATAGGAACATAGCGACTTGAGAACAACATTTCTGCTACATGTTTATCTATTAATAGAAGATAACCAGTTAACCACACAAAATCTCCATTTAAAATTAATCTCTATTCTATAATAGAACATATATCACCATTATATGGATCATCTACCATCTAATCATCTACAGCAGAACATGACGATTGAGGACAACAGAACATGAGGAATAAGGACAGGCGACAATAGGAGGATTGGATCGAAACTTACATTGGTCGCCGGTTCTGCAGTGCTTGACGCCGTGTCGCCGTCGATCTGTCGCCGTTGCACCAGTACAACGTCGGGAACGGGAACCAGAAGAGGGCGGCGGACGTCGGAGCCTGCTTCTCGTCAGCGTCGTCGTCGCGTCGGAGAAGAAGGGCGAGCGGGCGAGTCTGCGCCGCCGGCGACCGTACTAAATGGGGCAGCGGACGGCGGCTGCCGGTTGTGGCCTGTGGCGGCTAGGGCATGGGAGAAGTTGGCGGTCCTGTATGTGGCGGCTAGGGCATGGGAGTGGGACTGTGGGTGTGGGAGGCTGGGAGCACGAGGAGATGTGGAGACTGGAGTCTGGAGAGATAGGGTTTCGGGAGAGAATCGCGTGTGCTGGGCTTCACGCTGGAGCGCATCGCGTGGGCTACTGGGCTCTGGGCTGCATAGTGTTCGGGTTAAACGGGAAATTCGGGTTCCGTCGGGTGATACCCGAGATACCTGAACTAATTTCGGGTTTTCAGATGTGATACCCGAGCAAGTGATCGGGTTCGTCGGGTGCGGGTTATACGGGTTCGGTTCCGTGTTTTTCGGGTTCGGTGTTCGGATTTCGGGTTTTATGCCCGGCGTGAGCGGGATGCAGCTATCCATTCCAGATCTGGAGCAGAAATGCTGGTTGCTGTTGCTGTTGCTGTCAGTTTGGTCCATCTTATGATGATCCATGGCTTATTTATCTGATGGCCAGGCCTAAAATTCTGAAGGTTTGTGCTTTTCACGTGGAACTCTAGTGTCCTCGCCCCTGCTGTAGTTGATGCGGATATACTCAGTAATCCTATGGAATCCAAAATGATCTGCTTGTTGTCGTTCATTCATACCCTCCTTTTTTTTTGAGAAACAAAAACCCTACTTGGTTTTGAGTGGATACAAAAAAAAGTACTTCTTTAGGGGGCTATGGACGGCAGACGCGTGGGCCGTGGCAACTTGAAACAACAATTTTTTGAACTATATGGACATTTTATTCTCAAGTTTCTCAATAAATATATTTAGTTGAAAATCATTTTTTAATAATGATAGTCGAAACCTTAAAAAAAACTAGAACCAAATCTTTCAGGCGTCGGCAACCAAACTCACGCTAAAGGCCTCATCCACTCGGTAAATTTTCTTTTTACAGGATCCCGTACATGATTCGTGGAAGTGGAATGGGATGAGCTCCCGTCCCATAGACGTGCTAGGAGTTTGAGTTGGCTAGCCCTGCTGGGAGCTCAAGTCGGAGGCGACGCAAGTCGCCTGGAGCAACTCCTTCATGGGACGGCCCAACAAAAGCACAGTACGTTTTCTTCTTTAACAATTATAAAATCTATTTTTTATCTGAACATTTTGAAAATATGAACATATTTCAAAACTGAACGTTTTTCATAATCTGAACGTTTTTTAAACTTGAACATTTTTTAAATTTGAACAATTTTTTGAGTTTGAACATTTGTCAAAATCTAAAAGTTTTTTAACTTGAACATTTTTCAGATTTGAACAATCTTTTCAATTGAACAACTTTAAAATCCGAACAAATTTCAAATTTGAACATTTTTTGAAAATGTAAAACTTTTTTGATTTTTAAAAATATGAACAGTTTCAAAGTCAAATAATTTTCAAATTTTTAAAAAAGTTCAAACAAACTTTCAAAATCTAAACAATTTTCAAATCTAAAGCTTTTAAAAAAAGAAAAACAAAACAAACATAAAAGAAAAGAAACATAAACCAAAAAAATAAAAATAAACAGAGAAGAAAAGAAAAAAGGCGAAAGGGGTCGGCCCACCAGAGCCATCCTGCACGCGACGCGGCCATCTCGCGTCACGGGAGCACCTGTATGTCGCTCCTTAGCGGCGTTCGATGCACTGCCGCCTACGCGCTCCCGTAATTGGGCCTGGCCCATATCCTTGCGCGCCGATCGTTTGCCCATTTCGCTCTGAAACTATTCGTACAGCTAGCTGTTTTGCATGTTTTTTTGTTAGGTAGGTACGAAAACGTTCCAGAAAATTGAAAAATGGTTCCGATTTTAAAAATGGTTCTAAATTTGAAAATGTTCCAATTTTGAAAATTGGAACCATTTTTAAATTTGGAATAATTTTTAAATTTGGAACCATTTTCAAAATGGAACCATTTTAAAAAATGAAATATTTTCAAAATTGAAACCATTTTCAAAATGGAACGATTTTAAAATTTGGACATTTTAAGTTCAGAACCATTTTTAAAATGAAACCATTTTTAAATTTGGAACCAATTTAAAAAATGAACAATTTTTAAATTATGAACAATTTTAAATTCAGAACCATTTTTAAATTTGGAACCATTTTAAAAAATGAACAATTTTTTTAATTTGGAACCATTTTAAATTTGCAACCATTTTTAAATTTGGAACCATTTTGAAAATGAAATCATTTTCAAATTTGGAACCATTTTGAACCATTCTCAAAATGGAAGAATTTAAAATTTGGAACCATTTTCAAAATGGAACCATTTTAAAATTTGGAACCATTTTAAATTCGGAACCATTTTTAAATTTGGAACCATTTTAAAAAATGAATCATTTTCAAATTTGGAACCATTTTAAATTTGGAACCATTTTCAAATTTGGAACCATTTTCAAAATTGGAACCATTTTCAATTTTAGAACCAGTTTAAAATTTGTAACCATTTTAAAAATGGAACCATTTTCAAATTTGAAACCATTTTCAAAAAAATTAAAAGAACGAAAAATAAAGAAAAAAACGAAAAAAGAAACAGAAAATAAAAAAAAAGAACAAAAAAGAAACAGAAAAAGTAAAAAAATGGTTCCCCAGGCAAAGCGCTGCGGAAGAGTTCATGTAGGCGGCGGTAACGGGCGCCGCATAGGATTTGCCTCGCGTCACCTGTGGGCGATATATAGGATTCGCCAGCCCAGATCCCCAGGCAGGTCTTGGCCCATATGTAGGCCAGTTAGCCCATTGTCTATTGCATTTCAAGAAGAAAAAGTACAAAGAGCATTATATACCTGAAAACACTATTCATCGCCTTCGGTGAGTCGTAACTCCAACTCACCCGCATTAAGTTTCTTGGTGGGCCGGTCCAACTCGATGATACGTCTGCGAGCGAGTACTAGTAGTTTGTTCGAACACTCCATTCAAAATAAAAAAGTTCATTCGAACGTTGATTTCCAGCGTATCTGTTTCATTTTTTGCTACTTCTTTTTTCTCTGCTTCGTTTTATGTTTTTCTTTCTGCAACATTTTTATTTTCTCATTTTCGTGTTCCTTTTCTTTAAAAAATGGTTCTGATTTTCTTGAAAATGGTTCTGATTTTTAAAAATGGTTCATTATTTGAAAAATATTTATTTTTTGAAATTTTTCAGATTTTGGAAGATGGTTCCGATTTTTTAAAACGTTTTTTATTTTAAAAATGGTTCATTTTTTAAAATTGTTTCGATTTTTTTTTTTGGAAACTTTCAGATTTTTTAAATGGTTCAAATTTAAAAATGTTCCGTACACAAAAGGTGTACATAACAGTGAACGACTCTCTAAAAAACCGACCAGCGCAGAAAAAAGACGGAGACCGAACAAGCACGATCGGGAAGAACGAAATGGTGCGCCTAAATGGGCTTTCTTGTTACTGGGCTTTCGTCGGGGGAGGGTCCCTGCGGGCGAGTTGGATGGTTCGCCTCGCAAAGGGCGATGATGACCCACAAGTATAGGGATCGCAACAGTCTTCGAGGGAAGTAAAACCCAAATTTATTGATTCGACACAAGGGGAGCCAAAGTATACTTATAAGGCTTAGCAGCTGAGTTGTCAGTTCAGCCACACCTGGAAAAGCACTAGTAACAGGGGTGATGTGAAAGCAACAGTAACTTGAGAGCAATAGTAGGAGTAAAGTAACAGTAGCAGCAGTAACAACGGAGGTAATGGCGCCAGAAAATATTTGGTGGTATGTTGACAGGAGAGCAATGATGATTAATATGGACCGGGGTTCCAGCTATCTACACTAGAGGTAACTCTCCAAACAAAGCATGTGTTGGGTGAACAAATTACAGTTGGGCAATTGATAAAATTGTGTGGGCATGACAATGCATATTATGATAAGATAAAGTTCACTGTAGTATTTAATTGGGCATTACAATAAAGTACATAGACTTGCTATCCAACGCATCTATGCCTAAATAATCCACCTTCAGGGTAGCATCCGCATCCCCTCCAGTATTAAGTTGCAAACAACAGATCATTGCATTAAGTAAAGTGTGTAATGTAAACAATGCAAAAGACACGTAGACAATGCATCATTGTTTTCTCCCTAGTGGCAACAGCACATCCACAACCTTAGTCATTTCTGTCATCTCGAGCCCAGATTACTGGAGGCATGAACCCACTATCGAGCATAAATACTCCCTCTTGGAGATACAAGCAACTAATTGATCAGGGTAACCACAAGTACCGGAGAGCATGCAAGATCTTAAATAAAACATAAGTATGATAACATGATGAACAAACTGATCATAATTCCACAATTCATCGGATCCCAACAAACACAACACCTATTACATCTGATGAATCTCAATCATGTAAGGCAGCTCATGAGCTCATTGTATTGAAGTACATGGGAGAGAGAGTACCAACTAGCTACAGCTAGAACCCGTAATCCATGGGGGAACTACTCACAAACCATCATGGAGTCGAAGTGGAGACGGCGTGGTCGATGGAGATGGCTCCGGGGGTTATTCCCCGTCCCGGCAGGGCGCCGGAACGAGATCTTCTGACCCCCGAAACTAGGTTTCGATGGCGGCGGAGCTCTGGAGTGTTTCTCGTAAAATCCTTCTTGTTTTTAGGGTTTTCGGGGCAGGAGGA
This sequence comes from Poa pratensis, assembly GCA_947311845.1. Classification (NCBI taxonomy): domain Eukaryota; kingdom Viridiplantae; phylum Streptophyta; class Magnoliopsida; order Poales; family Poaceae; genus Poa; species Poa pratensis. The sequence goes on from CAMZMU010000094.1 coordinate 12,860,459, forward strand.
ATAAATAGGCGAAGGGGCGGCGTCGGAGGGCGACCGAGGGGCCCACGCCACCCCTCGGCGCGGCTGACATATGGGCCGCACCCTAGGGTGGCGTGGCTGCCCTCTGGCGCCTCTCCGTCCCCCCCTTTGGACTCCGTGGACGCGTCGGTGAAATATTGGTGTACGTTGATTTTCGTCCAATTCCGAGAATATTCCCCGACTAGCTTTTCTGAAGAGGAAAAACAGCAGAAAACAGGAACTGGCACTGTGGCATCTTATTAATAGGTTAGTCCCAGAAAATGTGTAAAAATGCTATGAAGTGTATAAAAAACATGTAGCAACAGGCATAATATCAACATGGAACATCAAAAATTATAGATACGTTTGAGACGTATCAGCATCCCCAAGCTTAGTTCCTACTCGTCCTCGAGTAGGTAAATGATAAAAACAATATAATTTTTGAGGTGACATGCTACCAACACAATCTTGATCTAATAGTGATGTAATGGCAAGTGAGCTGAGATCAAATCATTCAAAGCAAATGTCTATAATTGATATTAAATAAGAGATAATAAAGCAAGATAGTTAAACAAGTTAAAACTTTTCATGAATGGTGGCTTTAAAGACATGAAACCGTACAAGGTTCATTATAGATGTTTTAAGTATTCAGTGTAGGAGTTCTATCCTTCAATTCCAAGCATCAAGTAAATTTTCACAACATAGAAAAAGGATCCAGTCAAGTAAAAATAAACATGAACGTCTTGAATCAACTGTTTTGAAGCCTACTCAACCGGTGAGCGTGAGCATTCGGTATTGGCACCAGGATGTTATGGCAAAGAGAACGTTAATGGGGGTTTGGAAGGCCAATGGAAGAAAGTCTCACAAAGCTATAAGTGATTATTAGACAAGAGGAAGTCTTATAATCGAAGCTATGCAAGGAGTAGCGATTGCCACGCAACGGATGCACATAGAGCTATATGTGTATGACATCCAACTCGGTTGCTCACGAAGATCTAGAGCACTTTTGAGGAAGCTCATCATTGGAATATACAACCCAAGTTCTATAACGTAATATTCCCCACATAGTTATACTAGTAAAACATGAAAACTCTCTCACATGGAGTATAGTTGCTAAACATGAGCACAAGCGTGGATAAAAGATAGTAATGTTGCCCCCTCTCTCTTTATTTCTTTCTTTCTATTTTTTTCTTTTTCTCTTTTTTCTATTTTTTTTCTTTTTCTGTTTCACTTTTCGATGGCCTCCATGGCTCTTTTCTCAGTAGGGGCAACACTCTAAAATGACACACTTTTTGTACAAATAACTCATAACAACAAAACATGATGTATAAAACTGTATGCCTCTGCCAGTGTAGCAGGATGTGCAATGATCTAGCGTAACATGGGTAAACCACACATCAGCTGTATAAATCATGCAAAGCAATAAATAAATGATGAATGACAACAAGTCATGTAATGTATGATGAAAGTTGCATGCAATATATCTCGGAACAGCTATGGAAATGCTGTGGTAGGTAGTTATGGTGGCTGTTTTGAGGAAGATGTATGGGCTTATGTGTAGGAGAACAAGAGGAAGTCCTCCCACGGGTTTGGATGTACTGGCGAAGTATGCACCAACTCTCATTGTGAGAAAAGGGCAATGCACAGCACCGAAGAGGCTAGCAAATTTGGATGGTGGAAGTGCCAAAAACCATAGCTTAACATTAGTCAAAAAGAACTCACAAGCTTATTGCAAACAACTAGCAGGTTCAACATTAAGAGCATGATTAAAATTTACTCCAAGAAGGGCCGTTCACGGCGGCACAAGTACCCCGTTAGATCCCTCGACCTTAGCACACAACTATGTTATTACGAATTACCTTTAGACATGGAAAGCTATCAAGACCAACTACACCTTCAACAGTTATAGCAGTGTTTGTAGTACGGTACAAGTTTTAAAGCAACAATCCACTAATAATTTTAACTTAAGTAACCAGCAAGCATTACCATCTATTATTTAATACCTCAAAACGTTTGCAAAGAATCAGGTTATCAAAGTTCAATGATCTACAAGACTATGCAAGTTTTTCATCATACAACCACATGCATGACATTTTCTGAACCAACATATTAACCTACTCTCCAAACAAATATAAGTGAAGCAAGAGAGTTCTTTCCATAAAAGAAACTAATAGCTCTGAACAAGAGATACATGAAAAACAAGAGCTAGAAGCTTTAGCAGTGCAGACAGAATACTCAACAAGTATAAGTGAAGAACAGGAGTATTCTATGAAAAAGCGGAGCGTGTCTCTCTCCCAAACAAGATAGTTAGGATCCAACATTGATATGATCAGAGAACAAAACAAACACAAAACAGAAAATAAACACACAAGACGCTCCAAGAATAGCACATAATATGTGAAGAAATTAAAATATAGTCTTACTAGAGATGACCTGATAATTTGCTGATGAAGAAGGGGATGCCTTGGGCATCCCCAAGCTTAGATGCTTGAGTCTTCTTGAAATATGTTGGGGAGATCCAGGGAGCCTCCCCAAGCTTAAGCTCTTCACTCTTCTTGATCTTTTATATCACCCACCTCTCTTAATACTTGAAAACTTCCTTCACACAAAACTTCTCATAAACTTCATTAGAGGGGTTAGTACTCAAAAACTTTAATCCACTTTGGTTCTGTAGAGACACATTTCTAGAACTCAATAAAACATCAGCTACAATTACTAAGCTTATTTGTGGCCCTCCACGTTAGAGAACCTCGCATAAAACCCGCAAAGAGACAATGCAAAAAACAGAGACAGAATCTGTCAAAAACAGAACAGCCAGTAAAGATGAATTTTTTCGAGGCACTTCCGTTGCTCAAATCAGAAAACGATAGACTAACGAAAGATGCGTACATATATCAGGAGTATGCACAAAAAATTGCAGATGTTTTCGATTGTTCCTGATTTTCTACCGAAATAAACGGTGACGTCCAGAAATCTGTTTCGGGCAGAAACCCCAATTTTAGCAGCATCTTGTCATTAGAGGCTCTTCTTGGCACAACAAAACAGCAAATAAAAGATACAAAGGAATTGTTACAGAAGTAAACAAATTCTTGACTCAACAAAATAAAATAATAGGAAGTAAAAATAACATGGGTTGTCTCCCACAAGCGCTTTTCTTTAATGCCTTTTAGCTAGGCTTGAGATTTTCTATGATGCTCACATAAGAACAGAAACATGAAGCAAAAGGGAGCATCAAGAAGCAAATTCGAAACACATTTAAGTCTAACCCACTTCCTATGCATAGGAATCTTGTAAACAAATAAATCCATGGAGAACATAGTGACAAGCATAGGAAGGTAAAATAAAAGTAACTTCAGAACTTGCATCTTAAAGAGAGGTGTTTTTGTAACATGAACATTCCTACAACCATATTTTCCTCTCTCATAAAAATTTACAGTAGCATCATGAACAAACTCAACAATATAACCATCACATAAAGCATGTTTTTCATGATCTACAAACACATAATTTTTATCAAGCTCCAAGATAGTGGGATCAAAATTTTCAAACCCACTTTTAACAATATTAAAACAAGATGATTGATCACTCTCAATAGTAGAATACATAATATTATCAAGCAACATAGGACCATCATCTAGAGCTTTATCATAAACATTTTCTAAGCAAACTTTCTCATTACCATGCATTTCGAAATTAGGCACAAATAAAGGATTATCATAAGATTTATCAAAATAGCATGGATTATCATAAATAACAGTAGCATAATTATTTCCACAAGTTTCATTTATAGGGACTATTTCAAGAGAATCCACAGGAACATAACATTCATCCTCCTTTGATACGCATGGAGGACAATCAAATAGTGTAGGAGTTAAAGAGTTACTCTCATTAGAAGGTAGGCATGGGTAGCTAATCCATTCTTCCTCCTTTTGTTCATCACTCTCCTCCTCTTTTTCATCCAATGAGCTTTCAGTTTCAGCAATTTCTTCTTCCACATGTTCCTGCAAATTGTGAGTACATTCTTGTGCATTAATGAGTCTCTCTTTATAATCAATGATATACAAATTATTGCTGAAATTTTCTAAGCAATAATCAAGGATAAAAGAGACTGTTTCTTTAAGTTTATTACAAGCAACACAAGTTTCATAATTTTTAGCCATGAAGGAATCTATCTCAGAAGCTCCCATAAATAAAACAAATTGTTCTACTTGTTCAACTCCAAAATGAATATAGTTATTCCAATGATAGTTCATAATTAAAACTTCTTCACTAAAGCCACATTGGAATTTAAGATGTTTATCAGGTTGTTCAGAGCAACAATTTATATCATGGCGTTCAAGCAAAATTTTAGCAATTTGCTTTAACTTTTTTAACATGCCTCTCAAGATTTTACCCTCTCTTGATTCTATATACTTTATATATAGTTCTTTAGCTTCCATAAACATAGAGGTTCTAGCATGTTCTTCCATAGCAACAGTTTTTTTAGATTTTCGGTTTTTCAATTTTTATGGATTTTCGAATATATAAGAAAAACAAAACAAAACAAAAACAAACTTAAAAACTAAACTAAACAAAACACAACTAAACAGAAATAAACTAAGCACAATAAAACTAGACAAAACAAAATAAAATAAAAACAGAGAGAGAGGTAGAGTGTACTCCCAGGTGAACTTATGAGTAGAGCTATGCTCCCCAGCAACGGCGCCAGAAAATAGTCTTGATGACCCACAAGTATAGGGGGTCGCAACAGTCTTCGAGGGAAGTAAAGGGCGACAGGTAGGGGAACCCTTACATACCTCCCTTCCCCCTCCCGCGTCTTCTCTAGTATCCGTCACAATCAATTGTCGGTGAAATTATTAACAAAATACAACATGAGCCCTAATGAAACGTACAGTGTTTATGGACAATGCCTTCAAAAAGGAATGGGCATTCTCCATATTAAATTGTTGCAGCAGCCAATTATCACAAAAGTCCGAACTGATGGAAATGGTTAGGAAATATATTTATATTTCAACACTCTCCCTCACGTCTAAGCTATTGGCTATTTTTAGTATTTAGCGTGCGTTCGGTGCAGGCCGCATAATCTTTTTCCTTTTGTTTTAAATACTGCGTGAGCATGTCTTAATCTTGAAACTTCTTTGCTCTGATACAAGGCTTCATGTACTAGCCAACGCAACCAAGAGTCTGACATAGGGAAAGGGCTAGGTCATATATTTGAACACTTCCTCTCACGTCTAGGCCGGACATACAGGAAGAGTTTAGACGTGGGATCGACGAAAGGCGCAACTATTTTTAACACCTCCCGTCTAGGTTGGACATACGGGAAGACCTTATACGTGGGATCGATGAAAACGGTATTGGATATATTTGAACACTCCACCTAATGTCTAGGCCGAATATATTTAATCACTCCAACATTATTTGGTTGAACAACATGTTATATTTGGCATTATCATCGCCAAAGCATAGCTTCGATCCAACACCTTCAACAAGGATTTGCCACATACGCGTTGAAATTTCCATATCTAACCAAAAATTCAAGGTCATGGAACAGTGAGTAGGTGCATACTTGTCGAATTCATCAATAATGCTAGCACCCGTTTCTACTAGTTGACACCTTTACCGCTAGCCAGGTCTCAATACTGAGAGAGCCCTACACGCCCCCTATTCCGGAGGAGAGAACGCCAAAATAAGGCTGAGGACCTTACAATCTTGCAATGTGTAAATGTCGTACCACATCGTTCCTAGTCGGTAGGAGAGCGAGGGATGTTTGACAAAGGGTCGCGACTAGATTGGGAATTTGCGGTATCGATGCAACTCCCAAGAGACGGTCGTCGCTTCAACCGCCTCGTCTTGGGTCAACATTTTTCATCCTTTTGTGGATGCATCGTCGGGAGGACCATTGACCAACCCTCGTCACTATCAAGCTTGCTCCATGCCCATGCCGAAATGTGCTGCTGGCCACCGCCTCTTTGCAACCACCTGGACATGTCATTAACATACTCATCTGAGGTGCCCCTGAGGACACACCTGGTAGCCGCCCTTTCTCCTCGTTGGATCAGTAGCTACTATGGACCGTGGTTCGCTGTTGGGGAGATAGAAGGCCATGTCGGTCAAAAGTTTGAAGATTTGGGTGCTAGGTTACCGAGCAGTACAAGGGATCTTGTTAACATACTTCACAATGAAATTTTCTAAATGTATGTTTGACAACTCTAGTTCATGTGTTTTACCTTTGATAACACCTCATGGGCATTAAATAAGTCAACCAATATTTTGGATAACCAAATATTTGGTAGGACAAACTTGGAGTAATATCAAATTTGATCCTAGTGAGGAGCCACATTGATCTAACATGTGGGCTTAGTTTGGAAGGTTTTTGGGGAAAAAAAACTGTGTGAAATTCGAGACAATATCACAATACGAGGTAAGGGTCTATTTGGATTGTAGGATTTTAGAAATGTAGAAACATGAAAAACATAGAATTGGGATGCTACATATGATGAGTTTTTAGAGTATTTGAATACACGAGAATTTTCCAAATGTATTTTTGGATGGTGTACAGAAATGAAACACATGAAGTGCACACGACTAAAAAGAGAGAGTAGAGAGACAGAGTGTAAATGCAGTGGACATAAAATGAGATTTAAACTCATGTTGAGATATCTATGGAATGAACCTGAATCTTATGATCCAAAGGATTTGCAACTTTGCATACGAAAAATTCATATGGATAAGAATCCTCCAAAATTATTATGAAATTCCTGCAATCCAAAGAGGCTGTAAATACGTGGTGAGAAATTGTACAGTTTTAAGCGAGAAAAATACTTCAAAATCTCATGATTAGGAGGTAAGAAGTGGCGTTCGTATTATTTTTTTATTTCCACATCGACCTGTCGAGATCTCCTGCTCCGCAAGTGCATTCACGCCATCTTCTCTGGGTCAGTCCATTATGGAGCCGCTCGTGCACTCGGTTCCCTGACACCAAGAAAATCAATGGAATCCATCCAAATGCCAGAAACAAACAGCAGAGATGAGCGTGCAGGTACAAACCCTGAAAAGCTGGATGGATCGCCCGTGCATGCCCTGTCTGTCGAGCTCCCGCTTTCCCTCTCATCAGCCAACAGCTTTCGCACGCACGGGTCAGGTTCAGTCAGTCCTTCGTCAGAGGTTGGTTAGTTCCTCTCGCTCGCTTTCACCTTTCGGTTTTCACGGCTCGATTTCCTGGCAGTTTTGCCCGAGGTTTTCACCGCAGTGGCAATGGCGAGCCGATTGGGGGGAAGCAGACAGGCGGTGACTTTTCAGCGGGTTTCCCTGTGCTGTGATTCTGTTAAGATGGAGTACGTCGGAGCAGAAGGAACATTTGGATTCAGTGAAAATTATGCGTTTGTGACTGTGATTGTGCTTCACAGAGATCTTTACAGGAACTATAGAGCATCCAACAAAGACATGAAGACAGTGAAAACTGAAACTTCCATAGCAACAACCTTTTGTTAGAAATTCTAAAGTTAGGTAAAGACATACCACAGGAACTTTAGCCTAAAAGACCTTGCTATACAAAAGAACTTGTGAAAAGTCTTTCGGTCCAGTTGTTGTTATTTTATTTTTCGAACCATGGAGCCATATGCAGGGGGAGCTCGGCTGCTGTTATTTTCAGCGTGTACAGTGTATTGTGTGATGTGATGTGGGCTAATTAGCTGGACCTGACACGGATGCTTTGTGTCTGTACAATTTAAGCGAGGAAGAGAAGTCAGCAGACTGCTGATCATTGGTCATATATCAACTGAATTCGAGCATGGATGCTATGCCTATGCACTTTTTTTTTCTTCTTCTTGATTACAGCCTGCATCGCTGAGTTGGCTATCAAAATTATTTGTACTGTAATCATTTTTTGGATTCTCTTTCTCTTTTTCAACATGTTTATTTATAACCTTACTGCATAAAGTATATAAATACATGGATCGCCTAAAAAGAATTCGATTTGATTTTAAGGACAAGTTGTGTAGTACATGCTGATCACTGCTGTCTTCTTCTTTACATGGGTGATGGGTCCTAACACCACAAGAGAGCACGCATGCCATGTTCAGGCTTCACTTTCTTAGGGCAATGTCCATACTAAAGCGGTAATCACCGCAAGAAACCAAACGCTAATCTGTAGAGATGCATGGGAGGGCACTTGCCCTCATGCAAACACAGTGACCACTGTGCATTTTTTCATATATATATTACTGCAATAATTGAAAGAACCTAGAGGAAATGTAGCTCAACACAAATCCTGAATAAGTAGCCACTAGCCTTTTTCTGCGCACCATCAAACAGTGCTCCAGGGTGACAAGATGCATCCACACAATGAAGGATCATGCATTGCAACATCACAGATCGACAGACACACATCATGCGTCTGATCTCCCAGCATCAGATCTCATGGCGGGCTCAGGGAGACTGTTCAGGAGTAAGATTCAGGCCGTGTCAGTGGCGTTGCCCAACACCACACACAAAGGCACACGCCACACGGCCAGCAGGGGGGCAGTGATAAGAACAATCAGTGGGAAGGGCATGCAGTGCGTGACCATTTAAGGAAGCCTCCTTGACCTAGCTCGCCATGGCCACCAGGAATACAGGTCCCATCAGTACTGGCCTAGCTTGCTTGCCCACTGGGTAGAGCAGCAGTATGATTGGGTTCTTCTCTCTCCCCTCTCCCTCTCTTGCAGTGCAGTGCAGATAGCAGCACAGGATGGGGAAAACAAGTGCTAGCTGCTGCATTGGTGTGATTGTTTCTCGAGAGAAAAGAAAGGTGCTGCTGTGATTTGAGGTTTCATGCTGTTTTGCAGTACCTTTTCCTTTCACACAGCAAAAGAACTACTCATTGCAAACCTCTTTATTCAAGTTTCACCAGGCCAACAGTTTTTGTTTTCAGAAAGCTGCTTTCTTTCTCTGAATTCTGTCCTTTTTTTACTTGCCAAAACATGTAAAATAGGGGAAATGATAAGTGGACTGTTTGCTCAAATACTGTGATTTCGAACGATATGTGGAGATAAAAGAAAGTTTAAAACGCTGTTTAGAAGTTTATGCATCAAACCAACCAGAAGTGAGCGCATAACATAGTCATCGGCAAAAGGAACTGACGATACCTTACTATATACAGTACAGTAAGGTGAAATTTCTGAAGCATTTTCCAAAATGAACTGATGATGATACCAATTTTCCGGAAGAGATAACAATCAATTAAAAAGGCCACATGGAGAAAAGGAACAAATTTGCAAGAAACGGCAGTCATGGGCACAGACAAGACTTGGTAATCTAATAAAAAACTTAACCACTGAATCTTGTGTCATAACCAAAATACAGGCAGCTCTGTGTCAAAATACCTTTTTGTTAATCTTTTTGATGTATTCCTACCTTGAGATGATGTACAATTCTCATAGAAAACTCCATGCATCTACGACGTGGATCTGATGAATGATCCACCACCACGAAGTAAGCTGCCTATTTGGTCTCTCTCTGCAATTTCCCACAGCTTTATTGAACTGCGACTCTTGCAAGCACAATCTAGCATCCAATTGGTTGCAGATGCAGTTCAAGAAAGCTGTGGAAGACAGCAAAGAGGGCCACGCATCGATCTCTCTGCGAAGGAACATCCGATATGGAGGAGTCGCCATATATGTAGACAGAGGGAAAGAGGCTAGCGTTCTTCACTTGTTTCTTCTAGGCTTCAGAGCCGTACAATGGAGGAGATGGAAGGGCTAGCTAGCAAGTGTTTCTTCTAGGCTTGAGAGCGTGTGCTGTGTGTGTGTGTGTGTGTGTGTGTGTGTGTGTGGGTGGGTGGGTGGAGGAAGAAGAGGAGAACCTGAAGGGTTTATTTATACCAGCGGCAGCGGGGTGAGGAGGAGAGAGATGTGGTTGGTGCATGAGAGGTTAAGGACCCAATCCCAAGAAGAATATAGAGCCTGAAACACTACTCCAAGCCCCTTCTCCTTTCTCTCTCTCACACATTCTCTCTCTTCATCTCTCATTCTCTCACCTCTATGAGGAAGAGGGAAGCGAGACTTTTTGGGCAGAACAATCCAACTAATCCAAGGGAGGTTGTAGATGAGAGGGGGGACAAGGGCAAAATACTTTATGTGACACTTGAAGCAGATGAGCCACTGGCTGCTTAGGAAAACCGGGCAATGCGTTTGTATTCTTGCTCTTGGTGGTGTGGCCGTGTGGAGGTGAATGCAAGCACAAAACATGCTTGGGACGACTGTTGCTAAAAGCACCGGAAACACGGAGCTTTTGTGCATTTCGGGTAAGAGTACAACTTTATTTAGTTAAACAGCAATTAAGAAGTGGTTCAGAGTTCGCCAGTAATAAGTTGCCAATGATTTTTTGTGGACAATCCTGAAGCAAGATTTGCAGGGGATCCTAGGTGATCTGGCCGCATGAAAGTTGGTCCTCTCTAAAATGTCTGAAATTGGCGCATGAATAAAAAACACCATGAATGCAGACAAAAGTTGATCGGCTAACTTGGTAAATACACAAAGAATCAATGAACATTTACTTTATTTTATTTTCCAAATGCCCCCCTCGTTGGGAGCTAGGTTCCATTATCAAGATATAACGGAACAACATCCACGAGTAAGAAAATGTTTAGCATCCAGTGACTTAAAAGTCTTTGAAACGAAACAAACTACAGCTAAGTGCAATACTGAAAGTAGGAATGAAATATCTTATTACAAGGTCACAGAGGGATATGCCCATTTTAACATGGCCAGGATCAAAACTGTTCCCGTTGACCCCTCAGCTTTGTATGAGCAGCCAAAGGAATGCAATGCAGATACATTCAATCTTCCATGTCGACTACACCTTCCCAACATCATTAGTGATCCAGAGAGTACGTGCCGATGACGAACTCGACACTGCATGGAGCCTTAGGGTAATCCTTTGCGGTTGTGCCACCTTCAGTTATATTTTATCGATCAATTTCATTCCGTAAACCTTCACAAAATTTATAGAATGCACACATGGAAAATTAGCTCCAAAGGGGCTCAAGGGAAGATGTAAAGGAACCCCCATTCCATCCCTCATACTTTTCCTCCCAACACTTAGAGGGCGCGATGAGTCAATCACCACTCGATGGTAGCACTCAGAGACGTAATAGACAGGTTCGTACACCGGAGAGCAATCGTTTGACGACAACCCTACTCATCTTTATGTCTGGTTTTGATTAGCTCCTTGTGCTCAGTTGCAATCTCGAGAGGGGGGTCTCAATTATGCTATGGTGCATGTTGTGTATAATGATGAGATTGAAGGTATTGAAGGGTACGACTCAGCATATCCCTACCCCGTCTTATATACACGACTGAGGATTAGGGTTACAGGTGGCCTAGTCGGTTTACATGTAGAAGCGTAAAGGGAAAATCCCTAACATACTAATCTAAATCCGATCCGAGTTGGTATACCGGAACATCCGGGACAAGTATCTTGTTTTGTCTTGTACTCCAAAATGATGAGGCGCCTTGATATTTGGTTGTATGTCCTTGGGCTGGGCCGCCCTACAGCTGTTGATCTCGTTTGTCCTCCGTGAGAATAACTTAGTTCCATGACCTCACAATTGGAGAGGCCCCAACGGTAAGAAAAATTATATACTCCCCCCGTTTCTAAATGTAAGATGTTTTAACATTTTTTGGCCCACATGTATCTAGACATGTTTTGAGCCAAAAAATGGTAAAACATCTTACATTTAGATACGGAGGGAGTATAAGGGAAAATATATACAAGAGAGGAGGGGATGTACAAAGAGCATAAATTCACTAATTGTTTCCCTGTTCGGCAACCGTTAGCACTTTATTTCCCTCTTTGGCTACCGTTAGCCTGTTTGGTATATTTTTTGTTGTAGAATTGTGAAAGTGAAGAGAAAAAATTGTTTGTTATATTAATGTCGTTTCTTTTTTATTTACATTGTTATTTTTGGTAAGACCGTGCGTTATATGTGATGTTGAAAACAAATTGGAGTGTGCACACCCTACGACAATTTCCCAGCTCCACCATTGCCTATCGAATTGCACTTTACAAAACATCACAAGGGTGCGATAAAATACACTCTAGACACTGATCATGCAACTGATTTATATAAATCGGTATGACTTTATTAAAGTAGAACTATTTAAGATTGTTTGGTAAAGTATTTCAAATATTTGCACAAATGTCATAAGTCGATGAAAGAATTTGTTATTCTAATTATGTAATTGGAAAAGGCTTTTGACAAGGTGGAGCGCGTATTAGAAATCTAAGGTTGGTACTAAAATGGTGTTCATGTACCTCTGAAACTTAGAGTTATGCTCCCACATCTATATTAGAGGATGGTGTCCCTTGAAACAACTTCATGTACAGTGGAGAATTTAGGCAAGGTGATTCTTTGCTCCCCTACTCTCTATCCTAGCCACGGCTCTCTTATAGTCAATCATCAATGTTGTCATGCAAACATGATATCTTCAAAATCCCTTGTCCATATCCTCATGGCTCGACTTCTCTATAATTCTATATACAAATAATACTTTTATTAGCATGCCTTCTTGTGTCGAAAAATTTCTTCACCTCAACGACTATCTAGATAGATTGTTCACCTCAAAGGAGGATCTGGACTTGGTTATCCATTGATACGAAAGAAACAAATATGCCAATTTCCTTTGTGGGTGGAGAATCTCACTTAGGACATTCTCAGTATTTTGAACATTAATAAAATACAAAAATTTAGCACTAGTTTCAGTTCTACTAAACGTAAAATGAGCAACAAAATCAGAGTATTTTGAAAATACTTCTCGACAAAAATCTATACACATGGTTCCTCAATCTAAATGTCTAAAAGCAACGTTATGGCCCAATTTTAGAAAACTATATTTAGGACATATCATGTGTGGCAGGGAGTACTACTAACAAGAATGACAGTCGACTAAAGTGTGTGTTGGTTAGCTAAGCTAGTCATTTGGTTTTAAATAGCAATACTGGTTTGATGGTTTAGAGGGGTAGGTGGTTTGATGTCATATGTTTATTTTGGTTTTAAAACGGGTCCAAAGGCTCAATATATTTATTAAAGCAAATGGAAGCCTTGTTAATCACGGAAAACCGATATTACAACCAACCCAAAGGTCGACGGTCGTGGAACACGACAATCGTAAACAGGGCTTTGGTATCTTCATTCGAGTTGGATTCTCTTCTATACGAAATTCGTTTGAGTTAGGACATAGCCTGGCGCTGCAACTCGAAATGCTAGTGAAATAAAAAGTTTCTACCTTCCGCAATTTATTTATCTTCTTCTTCTCCTTTTGCTTTGTTTTTACCCTCCATCCACTTCAGCTTCCTTTGTGCAAACCAACAACTATTTGGATTCCCTTGAGAAGAGCGCATTCTTGAGTGCACTGGTCAACCTAGCTATTGACATAAACTTCATGGTCATTGTCATAAAACATTACCTTTGATCGGGCGATTATGACTTTTCCATAGACAAGCATCAATGGCACGATCCACGCGACAACCGCACGGGGCCACATCGGCTCATGCCAACCACTCGACTGCTCCGCTAACAACACACAACTCTAAGTTCAACTGCGATCTTTGTAGGAGAAATGTGCAGTGTTTACCCCACCATGTGTCATGTGTGTATCTTTGTTACAATGTGTATATTTTTTCACTGGGACGTGATGCTTTTATGTTGAGTTATAAATTTAGTCAAAGTGAATGTATAGTGAGTTTAACAATGATACACATAAAAATATGAATATTTATAATACCAAATTAATATCCATAGACTCGCCACAGAATATATTTTCGTAAATCTTATAGATATCAATAGTTTTGTCTATGATTGGTCAAAGTTATACTCCCTCCAATCCGTTTTATGTGTCGTGAGATTTGAAGTGAACTTGTACAACCTGTAAATAGGATTAGAGGGCCTGAGGGAGTACTATATTGACATTCAAAAGAAACTAACGTGGTCCTTGGCCGTGGCCGGGTATAGAGGAGCGCGAAGCTAGGTGGCACGCGCGCCTTCGCGCAAAGGTCAAACCGATGAGCCTGCCATGAACAGAGGCCTGCCGACTGCCGTGCGTCTGGCCCTTCTTGGGGCTAGCATAGCCTAGGTACCTCAAAAGAAGGAGATCACCGGACCGGATGCTAGCTTCCTTAACAGATACTGCTACCACCGCATCAAAAAACTTGAAGTTCAGCTTAATTAATTTCGTTTTCCATTCACGTACGTCCAGAGAAGTTTCTGTAGCCAGCATCGATCGAGTGGAACGCCGTGGCGGGTGAAGTTCAGATCGAGATGCAGGGTATTGCACGCGTGCGGCCATGAATAAGCAGCTTCGAGGCCGGCCGGCCGGCGCGCGTCCGGTGGCAGAACGGTGTCAGCGGGGAAGCCTCGGTCGAACGACGGCGGCGCGCTGACCGGAGCCCGGATCAGGCGGCGGCATGCTAGCTGCAATGCATAATGCATTGCTCTCTGACAGAGGAGGACTATAGAAGAGGCGTCGTCGTCCCGGCCGAGGCCGGATTGTGAGATCTTCCTCTTCTTCTAAATTGACGTTGTTCCGAAGCAAATTGACCTGTCAGAATGTCGGATCGCACGAGCATCGAGACTGACTAAAACTGACACCGCGATAATTATAATTATACTTTGCTTTGCAGTTCGATGGCTTCAAGCAAACATTGGAGTGTTACAACATCTTTTGATACGTGGGCAACCCCACAGTTTTTACCTATACCCTTCTATCGGGTAGCAAACTGAAAGAAGAAGTCGTACGATGTTTTTACCTTGCAAAGATTTGCGTCGTCCTCGAACAGAACAGAATGCAATTTTTTTTGTTTCGTATGTGTGTTTATGAAAGTAAGTGCTTCTTGGATTGCAGGATTTTGAAAATATATGCCCTAGAAAAAAAACATGGTTGAGATGTCACGTGAAGTGGATCCTCACAGTCACAGGGTTCTAAAACACATGAGTTCAACAACATGCGTCTTTGGATGGTACACGGAAATTTTAGAGGATGATGAGAGAACAGAGAGATAAAATGAAAGTGCATTTGACTTTTTAAAGTAAAATTAAAATGAGGATTGAGTTTATGTTAAAAATCCTATAGAACGGAGGCATAGTAATGGATTCCATAGGAATTTGGTAGCTCAATACTATGATCCAAAAGATTTTCGTCATGAAATATTTAGGATTTCCATCTGTTATTTTGAGAGTAAGCTAAGACATACCATTATTATTAGAGAAGATAGAATTTTAAGTATAAGCCGACTACAACTCGATGCGAGCAACGAGCATAATGTGAATCCACACCTAGCTAGTCTGAAGATAGCCACCACCAACATTAGTGCAACAAACTAAAAGAGCATGTCCTTGGCTGAGCGACATGGCCGCGTCTTGATCGACGCCGGTCACCTCCGAAAATCGATAGCTCCAACTGAACTTTCCTTCTCAACGCACCATTCGGCATTGATGCCTAAAAGGGGTGGCAAGTAAATGGCGGGACTTGTTTGGTCAAGAGAAAGGCGTCCCCTGAAAATTCGCTCACTGGTGGGTCTACTTCGTCCGGTTTTTTTCGTGTGCGTAGCTGATCGTACCACCACTCCGGCTGAATGCGTGGCTGCGTTTTGCTTGGTCGATGGGTGTTTCCCTTCGTTACCAACGGACGTAGTTGATCTATAGGGGTTGAGATGGGAAACTACAATTTGAGTGAGATCTGCTAGTGCTAGTTACTCGATGCCCAGCCCCGCCACCGCCACAAGGCCACGCGAGACGAATGGGGTTGCTATAGAAGAAGCAGTGGGTCGTCTCATCTCATCCACCGCGCGTGCACAGAGATTGTCCTGATCGGCAGCCATTGTCAAAGCGACGTGATTTGCCAACGAAAAGTGTGGTAGGCGACGGGACACGGCCGTATGGAGGAGACTAGCTTAGCCATGGGAACAAGGCTACCGCCGCTCGTGCAAGGAATCCTGGGCAGATTGCGGACTAGCTCACAGCGAGTTTGGGCCTAATAACACGCAACAAAGCTGCTAAAATCCCAGAACAAATTGACCAAAATATACTACTCAGCGATGAGCCTTGAAACTTGAATGAGTTGCTACCAAACCATGTAGCCATTACAGATCAGCATGTCGATTCTTAATGCTAACAAGCTCTGCTAAATTTTTCAAATCCCAAGTCCTAGCACCACTGATCTCTCTTACTCCCAAAGTCCCAATTCAAACAACTACTCAGCAGGATAAATCTGCAATTTAAACAAGAAGATAACTTCCAATTAGGAGTTTGAGATTGAGGATGATGTGCTCCTGTACTCTTCTCGTATTGGAAAATCTCACAACTAGTAGTAGTAACTAGAAGAGTACTCTAACTAGAATACTAGATTACCACTTACCAAAAGTAAATATGGAGAGCTGGAACGGTGGAGCCGTGGAGTTGCACCTTGCTTCATGCCTGATTGGTCACCGGATACCGTCGTGTCTGCTGTGGTTGCCGGCCGCCGGGAAGGGGGATTGGGACTTGGGACTATATCCAGTGCTGCTGGCCGGCCGCGGCGTCGAGGGGGTCGATTTTCCGTCGCCGGCCGCCGGCTCGGGGCGGGGCAGTGATTGGTCGCCGCTGCGAGCGCTGAGTGTGCGAATGCGACCTAGGGCCTAGGCGACGTGCGACGGTGCGAGACTACGAGTTGGAGCCTTCTGGATGGAGGAGCTGCCGACGCATGGAGCAAACCCAAACCCACTGATAACCAAGACGTGCAACGAACGGGCTAACTGGATCTTTCGCTGTGATGGCAGACTAGCTCACAGCGCGTTTGGGCCTAATCACACGCAACATAGCTGCTAAAATCCCAGAACGAAGGAGCTTGGTACTTAGCTAAGCATTTGACTAAATTACCAGGGCTGCGCCTGAAGCACAGCTCTATCATCCTACCAATCAATTCTGGAGCGCCGTTCTACCAGGCCAGGGATCAAAGATGATCAGTAAGCAACTGAATTACATCTTAATGGGATATGTCACGACTTTTATCACTGAGGATTCATAAAAGGCGACTGCAAATCACTTCCGGGTATCAATGGCTATCAAAGTTTGACGGAATAGTGAGGTTCTCTCTATTATCAACTATTTAAATCAAACAAGGCTTATTGAGTACAATTAAGAACACCCACGGCTTAAACAGGTTATAACAGAGTTCAAAGACACAAAGGTATCCCAGCGAGAATAGCAGTTCATGGTTGCTGCAAGCATGGTACTAATTAGTAACAGGTTCTCCCGTTCCAAAGTGAACAGAACCAATATGAGCACGGGAACACAACAAATATGAGACAGTCAATAAGCTCAGAGGAGATGTGCGGCTAAAAAAAGGGGGTCCAGGAATAGCATTACAGCCACTGAACTTATATGGGATGCTCAATAAGCACTAGGTTATCTCAGGAGACTACACTGGATCAGTTACAGGACTATTCCAGCAAGATGCAGGTACATTCACCAAGAACTCATTTTACGTTCAGCGGTATTTCTTAGAATAGGTAATCATACTGTCCATTTAACCTACCTAAGCATGTTACATGATCAAGGATAGCATAAACATAGATGATTTGATATCACAAACTATATGGTTAACTTTCCGCTGAGATAACTTCACATAGCACATTGAGCTTCAATGATTCAACCTAACATTGCTAAACTGCCAATCACTTTTGAGTTTCTAAAACAAGAACTTTCTGCTACATCAAGTCCACTACAGTTCAATGACAAGTTGAGCAAACAACGTGCATATCGAAACATGAAGGAGCATTATGCAAACCAAATGCTGAAACGCACTAGACAGCATTGCTCAGTAATGACCAGTACTACGGCAAAGACACTGAAAAAACTAACTGCCTAGCTCCGCATTCAAGGCAATCATGTCAGGTACACGAAGTAGAAATGATCTGATAGACCACACAGAACACAGATAGGCACAATCTTGCATATGTAGCGCACCAGCGACAACTAAAAACAAGCAAATTCAAGTAACCATCTCAAAATTCTCAACTAAAATGAAGCAGGCATACTTTAACACATGAGTTCGATCTCATCCATCACACGAGCACAAACAGAGTAACTCATACTGGTACGAATGTAAGTAAGGTTCTTCTTCCCATCTTCTTGGATAAAAACACTGAGAGGAAACTAGCGCAAGGAAGAAGCTTTCTTAACACGTCACGGGCCTACTTCTCGGAGGAGTTGGGGCCGCGCTTCTTGCCGAAGCCGACGACGGCGGTGACGAAGCGGCGGTTGTACTGGATCCTCTTGTGGGCGCGGCCGCGGGGCTGTTTCTTCTTGTCCTGTTTGGCAACCTTGGGGGTCTGCCCGCGCACCTTCCCGGCACGAGCCAGCGATCCGTGAACCTTGCCTGCGCGCCACAGATAGAGACACACGAGGAACAGGAAGCTCGGGTCAGGACATGAATGGGGTGTGACGGGGAGGAAAGGGGAGGTTAGAGACGAGAGGTTTACCCATGGTGACGGCGGCGGTGAGGCTTTGGAGCGGCGGCGGCGGAGGGTTGGAGGGCGAGGGCGCTGAGGGTTCGCGGCGGCGGTTGTGGAGGGAGAAGAGGAACCCTAGGTGAGGATCAGGGAATTTATATAGCGTGGTTCTTTGGATGGGTACAGACGGAACTGCCGGATAAATGGACCGGGTATTATTGGGCTTTTTGTAAAGAATAAATGGGCCTAAGGGTACACATGCCTTGGGTGGTTTGGGCTTTTCCAATGTTAGTCTTAACAGTCGGTCACCTCTAAACCAAAGCATGTTCTGAAAAAAAAAACTCTGAAGCAAAGCGTTCTCAAGGAAAGAAAAAACTGTAAACCAAAGTAGATCATTAGCAAAGCATACTGATTTCTTGGTGCCTGGTCTAAAAAGTTTGCGACACTACAGCTTGTAATCATATTTCACTCACTCATATATAACGTGCTCAAAGGTAAGTTTTTCGATAAAGAGCGTTTTTTATTAAACTCAAACATTCGGTCGGCAAAGAGTCTACACCCAGCATATGCACAGATAGGATGCACGCAATCGACAAAAAATAATAGAAGAAGATAAAGGGAAACTTATAAAGTAATGCATGACTACGAAAATGCCTAAAATGATGGAGGGCCGATCCGAAAACTATGACACCATCCATGCGAGGCAAAGGAAATCCTTCGCCACCTGCTCCACAGGCAAATACGCCGACAAAAAGAACCCACGTGTTTGGTCTATTTATAATAGACTACGACCAAAACGAGTATGCACAACGGCGGACCGTCAACCTGGGCCATGCATGGGAACCCTCAAGGCTCGCTGCAAGCTTCTCTCCCTCTCCTTCCTCAGGTAATTTTGTGTTCAATTTTGCTTTCTCTTGGTTCTAAATGTTCTATCTAAGTTGGGAATGTTCAAAATAGGTCATGAAAATTATAGTTTACATTTTTTTCTAAATCTATAGCGAGGAGGTAGTGGTTAAGGAGAAAGAATCAATTCATTTTTTTCTAAAGAAAGAGGGCTGATTGTCAAGCTCATGAACCTGAACCAGCAACAGAACAGCCCATGAAACACTAGCAGTATCTGAACCTGAACCACCAATAGAGAAACCCTTGTTCAGCCTCCTCTCCTATTGCTCGAATTACGACATCAAAGGCATGATGGAACATGGGCTTCAACCTAAAAGAAATGAAGTACTATTTCGTGGTATTCAATTCTTGGAGCGGGGTCTAGCACTACGTCCACCTATTTGGCAATATCCACATAGGCAAAGAAATGAAGTGGCGAGCGTATCTACAACTTGATTGATAGATTGCTCTGATTGCTTGTGATTCTTCCATTTCTACGACAAGTGTTGAACGGACATTTTCTGTTTACAAGATTAGTAAGACAAGGTTGCATAACAAAATGGAGGATTAGTTTATTGCCAACAACTTGCTAGTAAACATAGAGAGGAAAATATCAGAGAAATACAACGATAAGGATATTCTTGTGCATTTCACGGGCACGAAGAGAAAAAGAGCTGATCTGGAGTGATTAACTACATGGGTCATGATGAGTGAAAATCCACGGTTAAGCCATACGTGGTTTCTTTTGTTTTGGTGAACTTATAATAAAAATAAAGCAAGAAAACGGATGCGAGAAATGTATTTTCCGGAAAAGATTAATCTAATTATATATGTTTATGAAAATGCTACAAATTTTAGCTCGTTGTTTGGTATGATTTGTGTTCCAAAAAAAATTAATGTTATTTTGCAGCCCAGACCCCCCCCCCCCCCCCCGACACGAAATTATGTTCAAGGCTACCCACTGAGTATGCGCATTAGAAAATACCTTGCGAATGAGATGATTTTTCGTATTAAAATCATATGATCCCTACATAAACATAGTGCCATAATAATGGACATGGTGTTTTGACTCGTAAGTCTAGATGTACCAGTTATGAAAATCATTTAAAAATGTCAAAAAAAAATCCAAAAACAAAATCGGATGAATATCCAAACTTTCTATTGTCACACAAAAAAATCGTGAAAAAATGACATTTTTTGTGGGCTGTGTAAAAAGACAAAATAATGTCTCGCATATAGTCATTTTGAAACACCGGAATTTGTCTTTCTTACACTAGTCAGAAAAATTATCTTTTTTTTTTGCGAAACTGCATGTACAAATATACAATGTCCGGATATATACCCGCTTTTTTGAATTTTTCTATATTATGAAATACGATTTTTGGGTAGTGGGTATATCTACACCTATGAGTCGATACAAATTTCCCCATTCTACCATTGGAGGACAATGTGCACACGTATGTATTCTATCTTTGCTCTACGAACGTTCTTTGTTTCAGAAAAGGAGAAATCTACTATTACTCCGAAAATCCATATCGGCCCATAGGTTTAGATGCACCCACTGCTTAAAAAACATTTTATAAAATATCAAAAAAATCTAAATAATAATAGAGAGAACGAGATGGGATCGATCGAACCACAGAGCTGTCTCGGAATCCGCATCTCTCGCTTTGGTTTTGATGCGCCCATCTCTGGAGTATTTTGTTTCACGATCGACGCCGACCACATACATGCTTCTACATGCTCCGCATCTTTCTTTTCCGTGCTCGCGAATCCTCCCGACATTTGTTGTTTCTACATGCTCCTATGCAGTTGCAGAAACCAACACACCAAGCGATCGACAGGTGTACGTCCAAAAATATTACTCCTGTGTAACCTGTTCAAAGGTCAGTTTTTCGATAAAGAGCGTTTTTTATTAAACTCAAACGTTCGGTCCGCAAAGAGTCTACACCCAGCATCTGCACAGATAGGATGCACACAATGACACAATCGACAAAAAAAATAGAAGAAGATAAAGGGAAACTTATAAAGCAATCCATGACTACGAAAATGCCTAAGATGATGGAGGTCCAATCCGAAAACTATGCCACCATTCATGCAAGGCAAAGGATATCCTAGAGCACCTGTTCCACACGCAAACACGCCGACAAAGAGAACCCACGTGTTTGGTCCATTTATAATAGACTACGACCAAAGCGAGTATGCACAACGGCGGACCTTCACGGGGGCCAACCTGGGCCATGGGAACCCTCAAGCCTCGCTGCAAGCTTTTCTCGCTCTCCTTCCTCGGGTAATTTTGTGTTCAATTTTGCTTTCTCTTGGTTCTGAATGTTCTATCTTAGTTTGGAAATGTTCAAATAGGCCATGAAAATAATTGTTTATATATTGTTATCTCAATCTGTAGCGAGGAGGCGATGGTTAAGGAGAAAAGAATCGATTAATTTTTTCTAAAGAAAGAGGTCTGATTGTCAAACTCATGAACTTGAACCAGCAACATAAGCAGCCCATGAAACACCAGCATTATCTGAACCTAAACCGGCAATAGAAGAAACCCATGTTTAGCCTCCTCTCTTGTTGCTCAAATTAGGCAGCAAAGTCATGAAGAACAAGGGCATCAAACTCAAAAAAATGAAGTACTATTTCGTGGTATTCAATTTCTTGGAGCGGGGTCTAGCACTACATCCACAGATTTGGCAATATCCACATAGCCAAAGAGATGAAGTGACGAGCGTATCTACAACTTGATTGATAGATTGTTCTGATTGCTTATAATTCTTCCATTTCTACAACAAGTGCTGAACGGACATTTTCTGCTTAGAAGATTGGTAAGACAAGGTTCCATAACAAAATGGAGGATTAGTTTATTGCTAACAACTTGCTAGGAAACAAAGAGAGGGAAATATCAGAGAAATACAACTATTAGGATATTCTTGTAAAGATGAGTGGAAATCAATGGTTATGCAGTACATGGTTTCTTTTGTTTTGGTAGAACTTATACATATATTTATCTTAGAAATGTATTTTCTGGATAAGATTAATCTAATTATATATGTTTATGAAAAGGCTAAAAATTCTAGCTCGTTGTTGTCGTATGATTCCGGTGTTTCAAAATGACTATACGCGAGACGTTATTTTGTCCTTTACACATCCCACAAAAAATGTCATTTTTTCACGTAATTTTTTGTGCGGCAATAGAAAGTTTGGATTTACATCTGATTTTTTTTTGTATTTTATTGACATTTTTTAATGCATTTAAAATGCATTTTCATAACGGGTCCATCTATACTTACGAGTCAAAACACCATATCCCTTGTTATGGCTTTTTTACACAAGTCAGAAAAATATCTTTTTTGTGGAACTGCATGTACGATTATACAATGTCCAGATATATACCCGGATTTTTTTTCACATTTTGAAATACGATTTTTGGGTAGTAGGTATATCTACACCTATGAGTCGAAACAGATTTCCCCATAATAAGGCTCTACCGTTGGAGCCTTGGAGGACAATGTGCACACGTCTGTATTCTATATTTCCTCTACGAACTTTCTTTGTTTCAGAAAAAGGAGAAATCTACTATTCCTCCTCCTTTCTTGAGACCTTGACTAATCCCTCGTCTACAAGAGCACGCTCACCCCTAGCGAGGAGAAAGGGTCGTTTCAATTATCTTTTCTCTCGATGTAGTAGAGAGAACGAGATGGGATCGATCGAACCACATTCGAGCTGTCTCGGAATCCGCATCTCTGGCTTCGGTTTTTGAGTATTTTTGTTTCACGATCGACGCCGACCACATACATGCTTCCGCTTTCTTTTCCGTGCTCGCGAATCCTCCTGACATTTGTTGTTTCTAGATGCTCCTATGCAGTTGCAGTGGCTTAAGCACTGAAACCAAGCGATCGACAGGTGTACGTCGAAAAATATTACTCCTATGTAAGCTGTTCATTTGTCAACCACGCATTAATTACTGCAGGCCCTGGCAAGATCCAAGCACAGATCCAAACATTGACAGGGATCTCAACTGTATACAAAAATATATCTCTTTGCTGTTGCTTTAAAATGTTGTTGTCACAGAGTATCGACTTCATTAGCACGTTAACGCTACAGGCCCGTCATGTAGTAATCGGTTACCATGAAATGTACTTGAAAGAAAATCTGAAATGCTTTTAAATCTTCAGGATTAGTTCCATTGACTTTGGCGGGTCTTTTAAGGCCAGAAAGAGACAAGGTGAAGATTTCTGAACAATCTCTTTTTTCAGTTTTTCATGCAATAGCTTCAGATTTACTCTGTCTTAAACTAGAACAGTGCCAAGCAGGTTACAGTACACATGGTTTGCAGAGATTACTGGCGTGTTTGTTTCAGAATATGACGAGGACGAAAAGGCTGATCAGCAACTAATGTTTTCACACAAAGAGCATTTTTTATGGGATTTTCACGGGTCAAAACTTTCTGCAGAGAAGAACAAAGGACGGGTGTACTTCTCAGAAATTTTATCGCACTTTGATTCTTTTAATTACATAGCTCTGGTAAAAATGTTCTTCCACGAGACTCTGACCAGGTAAAAGTAGCACGCCAAAGACCACCTCCAATGTGTGCACATCGATTTGTTCAACCATAGGAACATTCAAACAAGAACAAGATACATGGTACAAAAGTCCATACAACTCAGTCTTGACAACAGAGTGAGATAACAAAATTTAACAGGGTAAGATGACAAAATTTAACAGAGTAAGATGACAAAATACTTGACTTGTCCACAAAGATAGCAGCTTCCTTTCTGTCTTTCGTCATGAACAAGTGTCCATGGTTAAAGCTCTGAAAGTAAGAATTGCAGACTTTGAGCATGAGCAATTCTCGGACACAATTATAGAACAATTTTCATCCATTGAGATCTCCATTCATCAGCCGACCAAGAAATAATATTTACATGCCATACTTGATAGAGTACTGTCAGTAAGAAAGCAGGGAATTAACTTGACTGCAAGGACGAAATGAGCTGTGGTGGAGTACTAGACTGTTAATCAGGAAGAACAGGGAGGAGGAAACAGAGAGCAGGAAGCTGATTTAGCTTCCAATCCTCTCACACAAACAACCGTAGGCGGTCTCGGTGTTAATAGATTAGTGGATTCTTCTACCTTTCAGTCGCCGTCTCATGGGATCCAGTCCAAGAACAAATCATCAACGTTGCTCGGATTTGCAAATCCAAGAACAAAAAATTTGGGTCCTTGCTGTGGTCGTGTGTGATCCGTGGGGGAGGAAGAAGAGGATGAGGATGGGGGCTACGCCTTGACGACGGTCATCATGCGCTTGAACTCCTCGAAGTTGACCATGCCGTCGCCGTCGCTGTCGACGAGGCGTATCATGTCGCGGCACTCGGCGGCGGCGGGGCGGCCGCGCAGGCCGAGCGAGCCCAGCACGGTGCCGAGCTCGTCGGCGGAGATGAGCCCGTCCTTGTTGCCGTCGAACACGTCGAACGCCTCCTTCAGGTCCAGCTCCTCCTCCTCCTCTTCGTCGCCTTCCTCCTCTGCGCCGCAGCCATCGGCGGAGGGAGGGAGCAGCTGCTTCTTCCGCTTCTTGGGGATGGAGTCGTAGAGCTCGCGGAACTCGTGGATGTCGATGAGGCCGTCGCTGTTGGCGTCGACGCGCGCCACCATGGCGGCGGCCTCGGCGGCGGAGACGGCGATGCCGAGCCGCTTCAGCGACTCCTCCAGCTCCCCAGCCGTGATGAAGCCGTCGCCGTCGTGGTCGAACGTGGAGAAGACGATCCCCAGGTCCGCCTCCGGGTCCTGCCGCGCCTTCCTCTCGCCCTCTTCCGTCTTGGCCGGCTGTTCTTGCTCCACCACGTGGTTTTTGGCCTGCTCGCCGTCGCAGCACTTCTTGGCGACCGCGAGGAGGAGGCGGCGATGGTGAAGAGGGCGCAGAGGCCGCCGATGAGGAAGAACAGGAGGAGAGGCGCCATGGACGTAACAAAGTGTTTCTCGCTTCTGCGCAGCCGTGGGAGCGCGCGTGTGTTGGTTTGTCTAAGCTCCGAGTGTGTGTGAATGGAGGAGATCTGAGCCTAGAGAAGACAGAGTCGGTAATATATGAGGCGACGACGACGACGCAGTATGGCTCCGGAGAGAGCGGTTGGCGATCGTGCGACCTGGTGGCCGATCGTGGGTAGTTCAGAACTCTGAACGCAATGGGAGTTGCGCTTCCGTCGCCGCACAATTCTCGTATTAGCTGCACCTCCCACGAAAGAATAAGAAAGAGATGTTAACACGATCAGGGTGCGTTTGGAAGCAGAGTATTTTTGAATTATTCCAAGAAACAGTGGTTTTTAAAAAAAAAATACTATGGTTTTTTACTAGGTGTTCGTTTTTAGTATAAATTGTACTTTATATACTTCATTATTTAGAAAAATGTACTAATTTTGAAGTATACGAAAAATAGGCCTGGACCTCTTTTTACAAAAGTGAAGTATTGTTTGGCTAGGCATATAAATAATATGGTTTTCGGACACTTTGGTTTTAAAAATAATTTGTGCCAAACTGAGCCTTAGTGCTTAGTTGCCGACCAAGCATATTCTAGATCTTCACTAACTTTTGATATTGTGTTGATGCAGAGATGCGGTGTAACTGGTATCGTTTTGATATTAATATACTCTCTTTACATAAAAATTACCAACGAAGCATGTGGAATCACTATTGTCGGCTTGACCGCAGCTATGCCATGCTCTTGGCTTGATCTCAACCGTAGTTTAAATTGCGTTTTAGGAAAAAAAAATGTTAGGTGTTGTTTGCGACAAAGGGAGGAAAAAAATTGTTCAAATATTGGTTTGTGGAACAAAGCAAGATTACTACTTTAGACTTCCATATATGGTTGTGCATTGCGATCGGGCGACAAAGCTTGTGCATTATTCCCTTGTTGGAGGCGTCGATTTTGCATAATTATTCTGTAATTCTGGGTGTTGTATTGATACTTTGGATTTGGCTGGTCCAAGTGATTGATTACAGTGATGGAGCCTTTTATTCCTTTCTTCTTGTTGTTATTTTTTTTTTTTTGACAGTGTGCATCCTTAATATCTCAACTAGTTCTGTTGGTGCATAGTCTAGGTGTAATTGATATATTTTTTATGTTAATATATTTTCTTTGTTGAAAATTGTTGTGGCATCCGAGTGCTTGGTCACCACGTGGTAATGCTCGAGTGGAAGATGCGGAGAGCTGGAGGCAAGGTCGAGAGTGGGGTTTGCGGCGGAGGGAACCAACATGCAATGGCGAAGCGCTAGGCTCCTATGTGAGAAGGGACTACCCTTTTTACAGGGTTTTTAGCGGGAGAGAGCTAGGAGGGCGAGAGGATTACCAAGGTTGTGGGTTGGGATTGGGGTGAATGTGAGTGCGATGACACTTTGTCTTGTTACAGGTTAGACAATTTTTAACAAAGATATTTATACAAACACATAATACGGTGTACCGAGGCTCCGCCTGGATAGTTAGAAGGTGTTGATACCTACCATAAATGACTGATCTCGAGTTGAGATAATAGCGTAAACATACCACATTTGTAGCCAAATTTACCGATTGGTACCAGTCGGTGTCTAAATCGCATTTTGGTACCACATTTTTCCGAAGTTTTCTCAGAAAACCCAAATCGGTGTCTAATGCGATTTAGACAGCGTTTCTGACAGGAATGGCCCACATGTAAGGGTGACGTGGCAAGTTGGCCCCACATGTCAGTATATTAAACTTAAAAAGAATTAATTGGTGAGGTGTAATGTGGGCCCCACTTGTCAGCTAATTAAAAAAATCCAAATATGAAAAGAAAAGTCGGACGAGGCCTGCTCGTCTCTCTCGCGTGACTCCCCGGCGGCGCCAAGATCCTGGCCTCCACGCACTGAAGACCATGGCGGCCCCGTGCCCCGAGCGTGCTCACCGACGGGACGCCGCGCTCCTGGCCGGGCTCGGCCGGCCTCCGCGCTCACCTGGCCGGGCTCGCCGGGACGCCGCGCTCCTGTCCGGGCAGGCCGCCGCGCGCCGGGACGCCGCGCTCCTGGCCGGGCTCAGCCGGCCGCCGCGCATGGACTCCCGACGTGGCTCGCGCTCGCCGCGCCAACACCCTGTGCCTCGCAGCGCACCAGCCTCGTCGACGAGGGCGCGCAGACGCCGGTGGCGGTCTTCTCGTTCGGCGGGCCACGAGTGGGTAACCGCGCGTTCGTGGAGAGCGTGGAGGCTTGTGGCGCGCGTGCTCGCAGGTGCAGGGGCGGGCAGCTGCTGGTACGGTCGGGACGCGCGGCGGCGCGGACGAGCACGGCGCCGACGAGGTGGCCGGCGAGGCAGGGAACTGCCGGAGAGCCGAGGCCCGGGGGGGCAAACTGGGGCGGCGAGGACCGGGGCTAGACGGCGAACCGGGGGGGGAGCGAAGTCCTGGTGGCGGGCGGGCACCGGCGGCGGCGCCCTCAGCCCGTGCATGCCGGTCAACGCGACGGCGGCGCACCCAGCCCAACCCGTGCATGCTGTTCCTGGCCGCGTGTCCCACTCGGTTGAGTTTTTTATTTTTCAAAGATATATTTTTGATTCTTTATTAGCTGACAAGTGGTGTCCACAGTACACCTCACCAATTAATTTCTTTTTAAGTTTTAATATACTGACATGTGGGGCCAACTTGTCACATCACCCTTACATGTGGGCCATTCCTGTCAGAAACGTTGTCTAAATCGCATTAGACACCGATTTGGGTTTTCTGAGAAAACTTCGGAAAAATGTGGTACCAAAATGCGATTTAGACACCGACTGGTACCAATCGGTAAATTTGGCTACAAATGTGGTATGTTTACGCTATTATCTCTCTCGAGTTCAAGCACCAATTCTTGCTCTCGGGTGAGTACACAACTAATAGCTTCGAGGTATGTTCAACTTCAAACCATCAAGTTGTAAGAACGCCGAAAATCGGAGCCAGGAAGCTTTAAGATTTCACCAGTCCTGTGTGGGTCAAAATGAGATATTTAACCATATTTCGAAACTTTGGCATAAAATGAACCATATCTTGCAACAAATCACGCCCGGTACATCTTGGCATGACGCCCTAGGTTAGAACGCCATGCTACACTGCACGACGCCCCGAGTTAGGGCGCCATGCTCGCATAACGTCGTTATTCGCCATAGCTCAAGGCGTCATACAATGGGTGCTCCTGGGTGCTCCTAGACCAGGCGCTATGAAAAAGGTTCAGATTGTGGAATTATTTTAGAATACAGTTTGTGTTGATGTCTTAGAAAAGGGTCAAATTGTCTATTTTCACTGTGTGTATTGACCTGCTCATCGTTTCCCACCCAAAGAACAATCCACATTGGTGGGATGTGGACAAAAAGAACGTACCGCTTTGGATTATGGTAAACATACATGCATGTTTGATTATGTGTAGTCCTCGACGAAAACAAGATTATGTGTAGCCGGGTTTCACTTGGTGCTCTGTGGTAGTCTGGTCTACTCGTGTTTCTCCACGGAGTTTTGAAGGACTACATGAACTTAGCAGTAAAATAGCTTGATTCTGAAGGATCGGCAGGGCGTATTTAAAAGCGGCGCGGGATCGGGATGCGGTGGAAGCGCGTTGGTTCCAACCAATGACGCGTGAGCCCGTCGATCTGGCCATAATAACCAACGCCATACGGAGTACGGACGTGACGCAGGCGAGGCGAGGATCCATTTTTAAAAGCAGCGAGCGAGCAGCGCCCAGTGGCACCAACGGCTCTGTCGGGCGTCGCCGCTCGCCGGGAGACACTGCCGACACCGTTTATTTACCTCCGCCTCTCTTCGGCAAAGCCAGCGAGCAAACGAGCACGCTCAACATCTGTCGCTTGAGCATCTCCACTCGCGGCGCCTAAATGGCTACACAAAGGCTGTCTGGACAGACCATTTGGACGCCGTCCGGACGAGCTGCAGGCTTTAGGGCGCGTTGCTCCCCACTCGCGACGCCCAAATATTTTTTCAATTTAACATTCAAACATGAAACTATATAGATTTCATTAAATTTTTGTTCAAACTTGACATAATTCATTTAAACTAGGCAAAATTCATTCAAACTAAAACCAAGATCTAGACCTAACTAGTAGAGTGGCACGCCGGGCACCGGCAGTTCGGACAGGAGTCCGCCTACACAGGCATAGGTGCCCGGCGGCAGGCGGAGCAGAGGCAGTTGAGGTAGCCGGTGGCGGCGGACGGCGGCGCAGGAGGCGGGGCGATGGAGGAGGCTATGGACGCCTCGATGGCGAACTGCATCTCGCCTGCGTCCCACTGCGGCGACGACCAATCCTCGACGTCGTCATCATCACTGTCATCCTCCTCCGCCTCTTGCTGAGGCTGCGTCGGAGGAGGCTGCACGCGGCCCTGTTCTACTCTTGCGCGTCGTGCCGCCTGCACTGCCTCGTACCGCACCCTCTCCCTTTCCATGCCCGCCGCAAAGTCCTCGTCGGAGGTGTTGGTGAGGACGTCGTCCTCGGAGTCGAACCAGCCCGCAAGCGGCTCACGGGTGATGAAGGAGAGGCGATAGTTGTACTCCAACTTGATCTGGTCGTCCCAGTACGCCGAGTTAGGCTCGTACCGTACGTCATCGTACAGCTCCAGTGGTAAGGTCTGCTGGCACATGGCGATGTAGTCGAGACGCTCCTGGCCGGCGAGTCGAGGTGCAACCGGGACGTGAACTGGGTTCATCACCCACCCCTCGAGGAGGCGGTTGTTCGCCGGCACCGGCGTGTTGGTGAGGATGAGCATCTGCGCCTCCGTCTGCGTGAGCAGGTCCACCGGTGGTGGCGGAGGCACAGATGAGCCCGCCTCGTGGTCGTTTGGCAAAGGCCGTGAGGCGCGGAGGAGAGCGTCGCGCATCATGTGCGCAACCCGGCGGTCCCTACGGCGCATCGCCTCCTCACGGCGACGGACACGTTCCTCCTCCGTCAGGGGAGCGTCGTCGCGCCGGGGAGGAGCCATGGCTTGGTGGTGGAGAAGGTGCTATGCTGTGGTGGAGACGGCGAGAAACCTGCTCTATATAGCGGCCGGGGAGGCGAGCAAGTGACGTGCCTTAACTCCGGCCACCGGCCCGCCTGCCACCCATTTACGGAGACGCTTCAAAAGGCACGCTTGTTTGCATTAACGCCGCCCTCGCGTAGACGCTTCCTTGCCACAGAGTGGTGAAGCGATGCCTCGCTGCGCCCGGCTAAGAAACCGAGACGCCGCCCGCCATTAATTCAGCTGACCGGGTTCATGTCTCAATGAGAGGCGTGGCCCACGCGTCGGAGGCCAACGTTGCGTCGCGCGCCATTTCGTCAAGCGCGGCCCAGCGGCTCCCCAAGTGGAGGGCACGGGCCGGGTGTGCTGGACCAAATTTTGAGCCGTACTAGACTAAAAACGAGTTTGAACACCGTGAATGGGAGCGAAATTAGACTTTGGACGGCAATTTGAGCACCCAGAATGGAGATGCCCTTACACAGTTACACTGACCCCGTATCAGTACTAGTAGCTTCCAAAAGGAAAAACATTGACCCCGTACTTCAGCTCGAAAGATGCGCATACTCCCACGTAATCGCCGGACTCGAGCTCTCCCTAGTCCCATATGCGACGGCGTCCAGTCAAGTCGTTCCATGAAATTGATTTGTTTGACAAATCTGCGTTGCGTGCGTCCACATGAAGGAGTCGTTCAAGTGATCAAGTCAAGCAAACAAAGCCGGCCAGTGACCTGAGCTTAATCGGTTCCTCGTGACCAGTTCGTCTTAGCCCCGAAATTATAATTATTATTAGACGTAAACCGGATGCTGACACGAGGTAATTAAATATATGAGTGCGAGTGAATTGGCGTACTGTGGTGTGGATCGGAGCTCTTTGAAGCATTCTTGTGGTTTCCCGTGAACGGAGTTGCCTGTGTACCAGGCAACAGGTGTGGCTACCCTTTTCTTTTAGTTCACTCTTTTCATCGAATAACCTCGAAAGGAATTTTGTTCTAAATTAACGATTTTTCAAAGGAAAAATATTCTCACCTTGTACCTTTTTCCTACTACCTGATATGTTAAAAGCAAAGAAAGGGACTACTCTAGCTACAAGATAATTAGGGAATATGGCGACTTGTCATCAGGGAATAATAGCAAGATCGAGCACTTGTCCTCAAAGACGGGTCGACCAGGATCACTGAGTATTTGTGTACCCTTAATTTTGTGTAGAAAATGACATGCATATTTGTTGAAAGGATTTTTGAACTGAATTTTTTTATACTCATCATTTTACATGGAGGCTAGGCGGCCTGCGAAAGTGCAACTCCTGCAGGTGTTCCTCGATCGCAATCCAGAGACGGACCGAACAGGGAAAAACCAGATCGATGCATGCCTGGTCTAGAGGGAATATCTCATCGAGGGCAGGCCGCCTTTGCTTTAGCTTTCAGCATCCAACAGATGGCCGGTCCGTCGTCCACCTTCTCCGTCAAGTCACCAGATTGGCCGCCGGTAAAGGAGAGGTTCCGTGCTTCCAAATGGTGGTCTCTCCGGCGACTCCGAGGCCTTTAGTTTGGCGCCGCACGCCACACCAGTTGGCGCAGTCCAGGTTCCAAGTCTCCTAACTGTGGAAGCATGGAATAATTCCTAACAGAAGGCTGGGACAACCAATCATCTGAAAGTATGCTGAACTTTGTTCGTTTGTAGCTGGGCAGCAGCCTACCACATGTGTGTGCGTCTTGGTGGAACATGTACTACGAGCTTGATGCCCAGCTTGCTGGTTACGCGGTGTATGGTTCGAGGGAATCGTCTGGCACTAATAACTTCCATAACCAGCTGGTTGGTTGCCTTTTTCGAATAACTAGTAGCCTTGCACGTGCACGCACGCCGCTCTACAGGACACATCTTGTGATTCAGTTGATGTCACTTCTGGTTTTTACATAGACAAGAGTAAATATATGTGGTATATACATATAGTGTGTTCGTGTGTCACGAGCACCCCTGGCATGAATAGTTAGGGAAACACGGCATTACAGTGGTCAATTGTTCATGAGTAGATATGTGGAAACCATATATATACCTCAAGTTTCTTAATCTCCATCTCAGCCTCTTCTCATCTCATGGTTCCTTCATGCCAGTATCTTCACCTCTTCACGCTTGTTTTGAATTCACCTCATTTTCTAGGCTTGCTTTTGAGTGTAGAAACAATAGTATTTATTTACACCCTCACCATATTAGGTATAGTGCAGTTTCACAATAATTTGGGAACATTCGTAACCACGATATTGACTGAGCATGCAGTTTTGTGGGATGATATTAGATCAAGATTTTGATAAAAGCAATTGAGATGTTCGTCAACCAATGAAAATTTTGAAATATACACAATTCATATATTCGTAAGCGTTTGATAGGAATAACCATTTAGATTTAAACAGCAGAAAAAGCACAGATTTAAAATGGCTAAGAAAATGGAACATACCTGAAGTGTGATACACTGCCAGTCTCAAAGTAAAAAAGTTCTTGCACCAATCATCCGGTAGGATGCATGATGGTCAGGCATTCTCGGCTCAACCTGAAGTGTGAAGATGTCAACCATATATAATATGTTCCGATCAATCTAGAAAGACCTATAACCTGAATTAAAAAAAATATCAGGATGAATAGACCTGTATCAATACTATCCGGAAATTCTTTGTAGCAATCTAGCCATTTGTCATTTTAATTATCTGTTGTTCTTCCATTTTGTAGAAGTCTGCAGATTTATCAAAGTGCCTTGATTAAAAATATTGGTTATAACTTAATAAGTTTACATACAAGCTTTTGGTTTGTCCCAATATATAGACTTAATAAGTCTCTTCTTGCTATCAAATTCAGTTCCATGCCTCAACCTGCATCAGAAACTTTCAGTTCCATGCCTCAACCTGCATCAGAAACACGGCACGTACAAGACATATATCCTTTTGGTTTTGCTTAGGCTAGCAGTAGCAGTAACTTAGAGGAACAAAGACTTACATTTTTAATATACGTTGGATGTACAAACCCGTGATGACATAGGTAAATTACTTGGTACAGTCTCCCCACCTGAAAGTGGGGTGAAGCTGCGGTCTCGCTGTCTGCCTGAAACCAGTGATTCAGAATGGTTGACACATCCCACGAAATAGTTTAGGACCACGGACATAACCGAGACAGGCATTTTTCAGCAGACGACCTGACCGACAGTTGCAACAAGCAGTCTCATACAAAATCGTTGTATCTTATCTGACAACAAAGCTATACAATAATTGCATAGCAGACGAAATTAAAACGGGTAACCAGCGAAGCGGCATGTTGTGCTCACCTGATCTCATACTACCTAGCTTCAGCATCTAGAACGGACATCTGAAACGTATCCGGCCGGCAGACGACGGAGATGGCTGCAGGACGATACCCGGTAGACTGCTACGCCCGCGTCGTGGTGTAGAAACCCTGCTCAATTTTGCCCACAGAAATGCTGATCCTCGACCCGAGCGCGGATGGCAGTCCATGGCTATGAATGCCCGGGCGGCGTTGGGCGACTCAACACTGAAACGCTCCCGCGCGCGAGGCGTGGTTTTATACTGCTATGTCATCGGCGTGCCTCGAGGCTGGGCTATTCCCGCAAGCGTGGCCGGCAAGGCTCAAGGCGGCGGCCTCCAGGCGTGCGAGGTGCCGGTTGCGGCGGCCTCCAGGAGCGCGAAGCAAGGATGGCTGCGGCGTCTAGGCGAGTTGAGCGTAGAAGGGAGCAATGGAGACGGCGTCGTCGCCTCATCGGAGTGGGTCAAGGCGGGGATCTGAGAGCGAGTTGGAGGGAAGAAGTGCAAAAGAGGAAAGACAGAGAGGGATTAGCGGATTCTGTGATTAAACAAATTATTGACGGGTGGACGCGGGGGCGGAACGTTTTCGTCTGGCAGAGTTTTCGTCCGCCCGGTCAAATTGCTAAACGGAGCACTGACAGAAGTTTCGTATAATCTTAATGGTTAGATGAAATCAAGGGGCCTAATCCTGAGGCTGTTATTAGTCCGTGCTGTTCTGGGTAGGTTAGCTGGATGCACTTAGCAAAGAATATGTTTGCTCTTTTATTAGTAGTAGAGAAACGGCGGTGTGCATCGATTGATGCAGAGCCGGGGGTTGAGCCCCACATTTCGGGAAGAAAAAACTGGTTGGTTGCAGGAACCTGGTATGTGTTGTGTGCGTGGTGTGAGCTGGATGTGTTGCCAACGGAACAAATGTTGTCTGCTTTGTAATACTCATACTGTTTCACTGGAAGTATTTTAGTCTAACCCATGGAAAGACCAACAAATAGAAGTCACATCGTAGTGAAAAAAGAAGTCACTAAAGATTTTCTTGATGCCATGAAACTCGTATGTGTTGGATTCTAACAAACTTGAAATGTATGAGTTCCTTGATGCCGCGAGAGTAAACACTTTTCATGTCGTGTAGCTTCTTAGCCACATCTTAATTTTCTTGTAATTGTTTCTTAATTAATGAGACAATTAATTTTTTTGCCTCCGTTTCGGAAAATTCACTTTCTCCTCCTTTCTATTCCACTGGTTTTTATGTGTGAATTATTCTATCACGTCTGTCCAGGATCCAAGTCAGTAGTTTGATTAGCCTAAACATGAGATCATTATGGTATCTCCCACATCGTTTTCTTAATATTTTCCAGTACTGTTCATGTGGTATGTGCACGGAGTGTTGGCATGGTGGCATTAGATAGATATATTTCCCCACTGTACCAAGTGCCTACACGGTTTACTATAAATGATCAGGAGGAATCGAGAAAGAGGCTAGAGATAAAATGACCGTTAGCCACCTCGACGGGCCCCTGCCCGCGCCCCGCGCCGCCGGCCACGCCTCCACCGCCTCCCTGCGGCCGCAACGCCTGCCGCTTCCACCGTAGTGAAAAAAGAAGTCACTAAAGATTTCCTTGATGCCACGAAATGTGTGTGTTGGATTTTAGCTGGCGCGAAATGTGTTTTCCTTCATGCTGCGAGAGTAAACGTTTTTCATGTGTGTAGCCTCTTGGCCACACCCTAATTTTCCTGTAAACTTTTCTTAATTAATGAGATAAGTCGAAACTTTTGCCTCCATTTCAAAAAAAAAAATCTTCTCCTTTCTATTGCACTGGTTTTATGTGTGGATTATTCTATTGCTTCTGTCCAGGATCCAAGTCAGTACGTAGTTTCATTAACCTAAACAGGAGGTATCTTCCACATCTGTTTCTTAATATTTTCCAGTACTGTTCATGTGGTATGTGCACGGAGTAGTGGCAATGTGGCATGGTGGCATTAGATAGATATATTTCCCCACTGTACCAAGTGCCAACACGGTTTACTATAAATGATCAGATCAGCTTCTGTCCTGCCCTGCACGGTTGCAGTTGCACAAGCTGCTTAGCCACCGACAACCAGAGCTCCGCCCAACTGTAATGGTGTATAAATAATATAGTAGCACTGGTTCATTTATGAGCTGGGAGATTTTGGTACTCACGCAGCCAAAAATGTCGTGAAAAACAATCTATTCCAGCTCGGTGCCGAACTGAAAAGACGCACGCAGCAGGTTTGGAACAAGGCAAAATCCTCTGAAAATGGAGAAGTTCAGAGAGCATTAGGAAGAAAAAACAGGCAGAAAACTTTCAGGGTTGATTGCATCGTACATAACTACAGATAATACTAGTTTGGACCAAAATTTATGCACACCATAGTACCAGAGACGGAGAATCTGATCCAGATTGTTCAATGCGAGTGGCTTTGCTTTGGGTCATTGGGTGGCTCACATGCACAGATCCCTGATCACAACAACACGGAATAATTTATGTCCCTATACAGCAGAACAAGATCTGGATATGGAGATAATTTTTTTGTTTGAAGAATTGCATTTGGTTTAAGCATAAACATTACTGGATGTGAAGATATCCTGCAGGAAATAAATAGGGAGGGCGCAGGATCTTGAGCTGTTGGCGAAGTATGAAAAGTATCAAGAGTAGACACTAACAGTACAAACAGCGCACCTGAGTTCGTGAAGGGTTTTGTACTTTTGTTAAGTTGATTCTTCAGAGCAAAGAACCTCTACAGACTACAATACACAGAATTGCTACAAGCTTGTATGCATTACTTGATTTTTATAAGATGAATACCACGATAAATGGTGGAAAAGACAGTAAAACAGAAACACAGGTAGTTCCACGAACATATTCCGTTCCAGGGACTTTAAAGCCTTTGTTGAATAATGGTCAAGAAAGAATCATCTTTTACAACAATTCAATGGTCCATTTGTTAGGTGCCACTTTTTGGCAGGACAATAATGGCCAAAATGTTAGCTCAAATCCGCTCAAATACAATGTTAGATAATACCAAACCATCAGCTAGGACATTTTCTACTTTAAAAATAGTTACATCAAACGAAATGGTACCTTATTTTCAGGATTTGACGCTCCAGATTCGCAATACTAAACCAGATTTTGTCTAGTATATTTCAGTCGAGGGGTATTTTCGGATTTCCACTGTTTCAAATCCCGCAGCCAGGTCCCTCCCAAAACTAGGCGAGGGGTTGATACGTCCAAGACATAACATGACTTTTGAAGTTTATTTATATTCATTCACCCGCTATTTTACATGATCATTATATTTTCTTTAATGTTTTACTTGATTTACGAAATTTTCCATAAAATCTCATTATTTTGTTATTTAATTCTGGAAAGCCAAAAAAATCCCCATTTTTATATTTTGAAGTTTCAGGAACCTTCTGAACCCAATTAAACGGGGAAAATCTCACCAAAGCTTTAATACAAAAAAACAAAAACAAAGAGCACACGCAGCGGAACCACTCGAGAGGCCAAAGTGGTGGACCGTGGGGAACACTTGCGCGACTTACCCGTACGGTCGCGCCATGGGCCCACAGATCTGTCATATTGTCGCTAGCCGCCACCCTTCAACGGTGGATTCCATCTTGGCCTAAATGCTCCTGTGCATACTTCCTCAATTTTTAAGTGAGAGAGAGAGCGATACGAGACATAACACAAAAAAAAAAAGAAAGAAGGCCATCTCCAGAGCAAGACCGGAGAGGAAACCGCCGTCGAATCTCTCTCGACTGCATATGGACTTTCTTTGTCGACTCCTCCGCTACCTCCATGATGACTATGGAGTAGTTCATGCCCGGACTACGGGTTTGTGGCAGTATCTTGATCGAAACTCTTCACGTGCTATCATTGTTTTCATGTGAGCAACCCTACACGATTCTGTTCAGTATTATGCATTCTTGATGGTGGATCTTTTCATGTGAGCAACCCTACACGATTATGTACCAAGTGCCACACGGTTCACTATAAAGTATGAAATTAGTTTCTACGCAGGTTAGCTAGAACTTAGCTGTGTTTAGCCCAGCATAGTTGTAGTTGCACAAGGTGCTTAGCCACCGACAAGCCAGACCTCGCACAACTGTTATGGTGTATAAATATAGTAGCAACGATTCCTTTTTGTAAGTAGGGAGATTTGGTACTCACACGGAAGTAGGGCCAAGGCAGTAACCAAAAACATCGTTGAAAATAATCTACTCCAGCTCAGTGCCAAACTGACAAGACTCACCCAGGTTTGGTTTTGGGACAAGGCAAAATCCCCTGAAAATGGAAAAGTTCATATAGCATTAGGAAGAAGAAAGCAGAAGCCTTTCAGGGTTGATACAGTGTGCAGATAATAATGCTAGTTTGGATCAAAATCAGTACATACCATAGTAGCAGAGACAGAGAACCTGGTCAGGTTGTTCACTGCGAGTGGCTTTGATTTGGGTCATTGTGGTGGCTCACATGCACAGATCCCAGATCACAACAGCACTTTAATGTCCTTATACAGCACAACAAGATCCCGATGTTGAGATAAGAAATTGGACAAGTGCATTTGGTTAAAGCATAACCATGACTGGATGAGTGGATGCGAAATATTCTGCAGGAAATAAACGGAGGGCACAGGGTCTGGAGCCATTGGCAAAGTATGGAAAGTACCAAGGGTAGATACTCCCTCTGTTTTTAAATGTAAGATGTTTTAGCTTTTGTCCACATTCACATGTATACAAATGTATCTACACACATTTTAGTGTGTATATTCACTCATTTTAGTGTGCATCTAGACAACATGTGAAACACCTAAAACATCTTACATTTAAAAACGGAGGGAGTAGTAGACACTAGACACAGTAAAACTGAATTTATGAAGAGTTTTGTACTCTTATTAAGTTGATTCTTCAAAGCAGTCAATCTCTAGAGTTAGTCAGAATTGGTACAAGCCCTAGTCGTTTATGTATTACTTGATCTGTTAATGAATAACAAGATGAATGGTTGAATAGACGGTCAAACAGAAACGAAGGTAGTTCCATTCCTCCCCGGCCTTTGTTGACTAATGGTCAAGATAGAATCATCTTTTACAACATTACTTTGGTCCATTTGTTAGCTGCCAACTTTTTGCAGGACAATGATAGAAACAATGTTAGGTGAAATCCACTAAAAATAGTGTTAGGTAAAATACCAAACAATCACCTAGGTCATTTCCTACATTTTGAGAAGAACACTGCAGCATTTTTTATATTTAGTGACATAGTAGTATAAATTTCCTCTCCATCTTTGCCTAATTTAGTAGGACATATGATGTCATGTACAGCTGCACGATCAATACATCCAGGCACAATGACACAGCACAACCTAGACCAATGTCATCAGCACAACATTAGTTCGATTTGATTGTCACAGAATCCACAGCTATCAGGGCTTCAACTTCCTCTCTTGTGTTCACTTTCCTTCATTCGCGAAAACCAGTTTAGATTCTTCTGCAAACATTAACTCATTCTTGGGATCCATAACCATAGGAAACATTGCTATCCGAAATATGCTACCAGATAGTTCTGTACCTCTGCTGTTAAACTTTCAAAACATAATTTGTGCCTCCAAATTGCCTCTGGGAAATGTTTGATTCAGTAACATTCAAGTTACTCCTTATGGGCATCACATAATTTGTGCCTCTGGATTGCCTCCGAGAAATGTTTGATTCAGTAACATTCAAGTTACTCCTTATGGGCATCAAAGATAAAAACAGGACTGATGCATCTGAGAGTGCAAACTGGGTGAGGATTTGACACAGGATGCTCCATCTCCTTGGAGAAAATGTAGAGAATAACATCCACCAGCTCAGTAGCTGTTTCAATGTTCAGACCTACTTATTATCTGTAGATCTCCCATCTTTTAGGTCACGTAGGTACTGAACACGATGATCATCAATCCCCTTGACGAGAAACCATTTAATCATGGTAGTGCAGGTTACCTTGTCTGGTCTTATTCGTTCTAACTTCATCATATTGAGAACATCCCACATCTCTGCCAAGCATCCCACCCTCCCATACGCATCCACCAAACAGTTAAAGAACACAATATCCAACGCTGTATCTGAATTCTCGACAATTCTTAACACTGTCTCTATTTTCTTGACTTGATCAGCCCTTCCATAAGCTCTAATCAATGAACACAGGGTAACACAGTTCGGCTTTATACGGTCAGATTTCATCAGTCTAAAGATATATTCCATTTGTTCAAGATCCCCAGCCCTTCCAAATGCATCAATAACTACATTGTATGTGACTATTGTCCAAGAATAGTAATACTTCTGCATGTACTCCATCACAGCTCCCATCTTCTCATACATTTTAGCTTTACCATAGGAGTCAAGTAAAATGTTGTAGGTCTTTATGTTTGGAGAAATACCAGAAGCCTGGAATTTCTCGTAGCAGCTTTCCATTGTCTCAATCTGGCCACTGCCACCAAAAGCTCTCAGAGTAGAGTTCATTGTCCACACGTCAGGCTTGCAGCTTTCAGACAACATCTCGAGAAGAGTTGACTCCATCTCAGCATACCTTAAACACAAGATAATAACCCATTAGTTTAGTTACTTTAGAAAATTCCACTTCAGGTAAAACATGTCAACCACATGACTTCCATGTCAGAAAGATCCATTTATTGATACGTTATTTCTTTTTTAGAGTAATCTTATCCGAATGTTGGAGCTTTTTCTATACTGTTTTTGTAGTGTTTTTTGTTCATGGCAGTGAGGTGGCAGATACGAGATATCCACGTCAACCAAAACTGCACGTGGAACCACCTTTGTTTTTTTAGATAAGGACGTGGAACCACCTAAGGGTGGAAAATGTCAATAACTGTGCAATTCGAACAGTTTTAGAATAAGGTTGAAAAGTGAACTTCTGACAGAGTTCAGGATTGAGAAGGACCCTTTTCATTAGTTATCATTGAAATCATGCCAGGAAGAACAAGATTTGGAATACTAGGAAATGCATTCAGATGAAAACAATATCCAAGTCCCAAGTACTGTCTTCCTAAATTTGGACTATTTGAAGAAGTGATGCAACTACTTAGCATGATCTAGTACATCACAGAGAACTGAGAAACCATAACAGTTTCCAGGACATGTTTAATAATCATAAAATGAAATAGCATCTTAAATATTCAGATTGCCATAAGCAAATGTTTTTCTTGCCGATTACCTTCCTGCTTTCCCATGAGCATCAATCAGAGTATTATAAGTCACGGTGTTCGGCCGGATACC
This sequence comes from Poa pratensis, assembly GCA_947311845.1. NCBI lineage: Eukaryota > Viridiplantae > Streptophyta > Magnoliopsida > Poales > Poaceae > Poa > Poa pratensis. The sequence continues at coordinate 12,901,367 of CAMZMU010000094.1, forward strand.
CGCATTCGCCATGTCCTCCAGCAAACCCCTCACCTTGTCGAAGTCATAGGCGTGCAAGCAGGACTTGATGAGAATGGAGTACGTCTGGACATCGGGCCGGCAACCAGGGGTGGCCTTCATCTGATCAAGCAAGGAGAAGGCCCTGTCGAAGCTGCCGCTCCGGCTGTACGCGGAGACAAGGGCCGTGTAGGACTCGAGGTTGGGGGCGCAGCCTTCGTCGACCATGGCCTGGAAGAGCTCGTGCGCCTTCCCTGGCTGCTTGCACTTGCCGAGCATGGTGATGAGCTTGATGTATATGCCCACGTACGGCCTGTACCACACCTGGTCCCGCATTAGCTCGAACACCTGGGCGTCAGTGGGCACGGCAAGGTTAGACAGAGTCTGCAATGCGCTTGGAGGTGACTGAGGTGTGAAGGGGGAAGCGGACGGGGGAGGAGGAGGACGTACCTTGAGCGCGGACTCCCAGCGGAGGGAGGCGATGCGCTCGTGGAGGGCCTCGAGGACGGTGCGGGGGAGGAGGCGGCGGGTGCCCTTGCCGGGCTCGCGCTTGTCGAGGACGGCCTTGGTGGCCTCGCGCCGGAGGATGATGGAGAGCGCCTTCCGGGAGGCGATCTTGCGATTCACCTCCTCCTTGCGCTGCCTCTCGAACTCCTCCGCCTCGGCCTCCGCCTTCTCCTCCTCCCGCCGCCGCCTCCACTCCCCCGCGCCGGTCGCGCGCTGCTGCTGCTGCGGCAGCTCGCGCGGCGAGGCGGCTGCTGGCTGTGGTAGCGCGCGGCTGTGACGTACGCGCGGAGCCTTGCTGAGGGAGGAGGGCGAGGGGGACGCCGGGAAAGGAGAGGCCACCGGCGCGGCGGCCATTACCGGAGTGAGCTGCTTGCCGCGCGAAGCTGCGGTGCGGAGCGACGGAGATTTTTGCGAGGGACTGGATGAGACTGCGAGCAACGAATAGTAGCACAAGGGGCTTCGTGGACCGTTGGAGGGGAACCAACGCCCCAGATCTCTTGAACTGTAATATAGGAGAAAAAGATGGTCAAAATTGAGCTAAATTTTGACTAGACATGACTCCAACGGAGTAAACATTCGATGTGGTAATGCCTAAGACAAGTAATTCCATTATTCAAATTAAATTACATGCCACCGTAGTCCATAATCTCATATTTTTTTATTCAAAGTGTGAGCATCATAGCTCGAGAAGAGATGCTGGGAGCAGGCCAGGGACTGACCCAAAAACTCTTCTGAGTGGAGGCATAATTTGTACTAAATTCAGAGGATTTAGCCTTGTTTTTTCTAAAACTACAAAACTTCTATCGAGTTTTCAAAACTTAAGTGGAGTGCTCGGGCACGCGTCACCTCATCGTGTATCTGCCCCGAGCGGGACCCCAACCCTAGTGCAAATTTTCGTTTGAGATTAACTTATGACGTGTGATGACTTCGAATACTGCGAGATGCAAGACTTAACCTCCAACTCGACTAAGTGAAATGCTTCAAATTAAACTTTGCACGAGCCTCAGCTCGTTCAAATTCCAACTCGTTTGCATTTGGAAGTGAAGAAGCTATGAGTTCCAACTTATCCATTAAAGTTACAATTCGGCAGATTTTCCGCTATTACCTTTACATGACCACTCAACGTAGCACCAAGCTTTCTTTCTCAGTTTCTCTACATGTACAAGTCCAGGGGCCCGAAGGCCATGTAATGCAGCAGGTTGGCATAGTCGCATAGACGCGGTCGCACAGCCCCACGATCAGAATATCGGGTCGTCCGGGCGTAGCGAGATCTTCAGATTCTCAGCAGTCATGCCGCCCTTTCTTCACATGAAATACCCCCCAACTTAGCAAGCACCAAGTTTCTTCCCCTACATGTAGGAGTCCAGGTACTGGAAATTGTTGACCATCCTGTAATTCAGAAGGCTGGCGTACACGCGGTCGCACACGCCCACGAACAGGGACTCGTCATCTGGGCTGAGCGAGATCCCAGAGATCTCGCCAAAGAAGTCAATCTCCTGCCGCTTCCTGTAACACTCGGTGGCACTGTAGACGTGCACAAAGTCGGCAGGCTCCGAGAAGAGGAGGAACCGTCCATCAGAGGAGTAGCGGATGCACCGGATCGCGCCAATGTTGCCCCTCAGAACAGCGACCGAGGTTGATGGGTTCCGGATGTCCCAGACTCGACAGGTCTTGTCCTGGTTCCCGGTTGCGAAGGTGACACCGTCCGGGTGCCATGCCGTGGCAAATGAGTAATCCAGATGGCCAACTAGGGTAGAAGCTATCTGCACACACAGAAAGAAAGATTAAATGCCAGTGTCTCTGTCCAGATCACATAACATTGTCCAAATACTGCCTTCAAAGTTGCTTTTACTTTTACACAAGGCAGGAGCTCTGCCTATTTATGTCGATACAAAATACACCAAGATATATTTTCAATGCCGTGTAAATATAATCAAGGTGCTTACGTCTCATTTAACTAGTAGTAACTCGAGGTGCCAATAATAGAACTACATTAATATAATAATACCTGAGATTTTCTTTTCTATAATGGGGAAATAATAGCTCAAACACCAACATAAGACTAGCTGAGAACAAGTATACAATAGCCAAATACCTTCCCATTTCGTGAATCAACAAGAAGAGCGTCCCGATCATCTCCAACTACTGCCAAAAGTTTTTTATCTGGGCTCACGGATGTGTGCTGTCATTGAGGGAGGAGAGAAGTAAGGAGAACAGTCGAACAAGGGTACCGTAACCTGAATCTTTATGTGGGTCTTGAAGAGATAGAACTTACATTCACTGGCCAGTTAAAACGCAAGTGATTCAAGAGCTGGAATCTTTCCATGTCGAATTCACGAACACTAGAATCATTATTTGATACCGTAATGTGCAAGCTTCCACTACATGAGTAATTTGCAAACGTTCAGATTTCTGTAACAATATCTGCATCTTCAGATGGGAGGTCTGCAGGTGAATGTTTTACCTTGTAGATCTGTGTATATCCATGGCATTTGTGATAGCATTGTCGCTCAAAGTAGTCCTTGTACAGAACTTAACATCACGGTCTCCTAAACTCTGTATCAGTAAGAGAAATGCAGAGCATGTCAGCCTACTTTTCATGATTTGCCCTTTACTATAAATCAAGGATTTCATTACAGAGAAACCTAAAGACTAACAATAGAAGGAGATAGGGCCTAATTAGTATGCAGGCTACAAAGACGTAAAATAGGATAACCACAGGAATTGGATGTCATATTTCCTGGAATCCCACGGGTATTATACAACATATCTGTTTTGGATGCTCCACATGAACTTTGCACCGATTAGCAAGAGAAGAGGGGTGACAAAAGGCATATTGCATTGAACTTGTCAAAACAAGTGAAAACATGAGGTTTGACCAGATGTTTATAACTCGCCAAAGTTGAACGAAATGAAGGTTTCCTATTGGATTTTTTCAAAGCCAATACAACATACAAAGGGCTTCATAGAAAATTCCTAGAGGGTTCTGTTCCTCTAATACCTACAAAAATCCTTTCTTCCAAAGGAGCACTAAGGATGCTTTTACTTTTATCTACAATTGGCCATTCTGCAACGTCCGATATGAAATACTGAGCACAAATAACAGAACATTGGAAGAAAACGAAGTGCAGCAGATACAGCTAATTTCAGTGGAGGTTACAGTAATAGTAACACTACCTAACACCTTACCTTGCAAATTAGTTCCCCTTGAAAACCACCAGCGACCAATAAACCCTCATTCACTGCAAGTGTGCTAACTTGAACGCCAGTAAACCCTTCTAATGAACTGCCAGGATGTCTCTGTGTAACAAATAAATTAATATTTATTAATTGCATAATCAGTCTTACAATAAAAAAATAACATTGAACTTGGGAGTAAAATTATAAAGAATAAACTATGAATATTTGACCAAGACGAAGAAGCAGGAAATCTAAAAGAGGAAAACCTGTTTTGGAGCAACATGGCCTGAGAAATCAAGAACATCTGACATTTTGTGAGACAATGACGACCAGTGGCCTACTGTGGAATTTGACATGAAATACACATCATGCTTTGAGGTTGCCCATAACAAATTTCGAAGCTACAGAAAAAAACAGTTGGTCAGTATGAGCAGCCCAAGTAATCATGACTATATATGTCTAATAGGCCTGCTCAATCGTGGAGAATGAAGCAGATGTTGTGCAATGCAGACAGTTTACATAATTCATTACTCATATCCAGCCATAGTCCACATGTGTCTTTCAAAACCCACTATAACCTTTACTAACCATTTTCAGTACTCCCTCTGTTAACTTTTGTAAGGCATTTTAGATATTTCAATGTGTACTAGAGACGTGTCAAAATGAGTGAATCTATACACTAAATATGTCTAGATACATGTATTTTTGAAAGAAAAAACTAAAATGTCTTATAAAATTGAACGCAGAGAGTATTACACTTACCTTCACCACATTCCTTTTAACAGTTTCATGCGAAAATTAATATAGCCACTACACTATTTCATTTGGAATACTGCAGTACCATTATTAAAATTAAACCATTTTAGTGACATCCTTGAAATAGCGATCCCATAAAAAATGGAACTATGTTTTGCATCTCAAACTTCTTACTTATGTGTGCAAATAAAAAACAAACTATACAAAGAAAGCACAATGAATCTAATAAGGAAAATGAAATTTGTATAGTGTTTCGTAATAAGTGAAATGAGTATGTCATACTACATGTCTTGCACTAAACAGGAGAAAGATAGCAACTTACCTGAAAATGGAGAATTGATGGTTTCACTAGTCGAGTGTTGTACTGAAATTCATAGTACTTGCTGTTCCCTTCCACTTGCTTACACAGCTAAAAACATTTAAGAGGATCTCTTTAGGAAATTTGATCATCTAAAACGTAAACCAAACATTGACTAATAAATTTATAGTGATTAAGACCTTATCCATGAGCTCTCCGGATTGAGGAAAGTTTTCATAGTTCTTGTACTGTTCCAGCCTAGCTTTTCTGTAATCCTTCCTGGTAATTCGCAAACTTTCCCATGGTATACCTTGTATATCCTTTCCTGCCCTTGCTTCAGCTGCTGATGTGTCAGTTATCCTGGTGAGCTGTAGAAAATAGTCAAATATCAATAAGGGTTAGCTTAAAACTCGACTTTTTTATATAAGCACACGGGAAACTACTAGGTCTGAACAGTACTGGAAGTATGCCTTTTAAAATATCAAAACAGCAAATAAATGACACGATGTTTTTTAAAAGCAACTATTCACCCTACATCAGTCACAAAATATTCTTGTGATCTTTATAATTATATAGATATAGACACATGTACAGCCACATGATGTAAGCACTAAACCAGTAAGGGTGTGTTTGGTAGCCCGGCTCACCATAGCATGCCTTTCTCACTTCATACAAGCTAGGCATATACAAGCTCTGTTGAGATTATGTTGGGTGTTTGGTAGCTCATATGAATTGAGCCAAGCTGAAGAGAGATGCTGTTTGGTAGCTCGTATGAGTTGGGACGTGCTGCACAAATATGAAATTACAAATAGGTCCCAAATCTAACAGAAAGGTCCTTGAACAGAAATTAAAAAAATCAATCGGGTCCTCAGATCCCCTCGTCTTGGCTGGCGCACGGGAAATCCAAAATCGGCGGCGTGAGCTGCTCCTCCATGGTGTTGTGAGGAGGCGGCGTGAGCTGCACCTCTATGGCGGCGCCAGTGGAACTCCGTGGCGAGAGGAGGAGGTGGCGGCGGAGCGAGACCGTGCTCGTCCGTGCTCGTCGAGAAGAGGAGGTGGCGGCGAGAGGAGCCGGTGGCAGTGCGAGAGGAGGGGTGACGGTGGTGCAGATCTGGGCGGAGGCCAGCGTCGACGAGGAGGCGGTGGAGGCCGGCGTCGACGAGGAACTGGCGGCGGTGCGAGAGGACCTGGGGGGCGGCGGGTGCGAGAGGAGGTGGGGCGGCAGGTGCGAGACGAGTGAGTTGGGGGAGAAATGAGCCCCGGGCGGTTTGACCCCTGTTGGATTCGGGGCAGGTGCGGGGCGCGGGTGGGAATTTCCGGACGAGCTCAGCCCTGCCCACCAGCGAAGCTCGATTTGAGCTTCTCTATCGGGCAGGGCTGAGAGGCCTTTTCGGGGTGAGTTGGGCAGTGCCCACACGGGAAAACCGGGCTACCAAACATCAACTTTTTTAGAGAGCTCGGTTGGGATGAGAATTGGTGAGTTGGCCCGGGCTACCAAACAGACCCTAAATGGTTCTTAGCATACGCCAAAACCTGGCCCATGCGCTGATTTTAATTCAACAAACCCACAAGGCTAAGGCATGAATCCTGTTTTCTACTAGAAAGCCATGGTTTAAGCTCTTTAGTCTTAGCAAATTCAAAAGGCACTGAAACAATGCATCTGTAATGCCTGGCAAAGAGGGGCATTGAAAATTATGCACTGCCTGCCACTTGTGAAAACGACCTGAGAGAGAGAGAATGGTAAGCACAATCATTATTGGCTGGAGATAAGAACAACTAGCAGTGTAGAGCTGCATGATTGGGCAATACTAATCTGCTCCACAAGCCCCATTGACATCAAGTCTCCTCTTCACATAAAGAATCAGAAGAAAAAAAGACTAAATGTGGAAAATTCAGCACTGTGCCTAACCAGGGTCCTAAAAGCAGCTTTTCACACCCGTTTGTGTATCTCGCTGGATTTTAATGTCCCTCGCGTTCAGGCGTTTGATTTGAATGAGTAATTTGCCCGCCTTTCATAAAATATTCGATGGCAATTTAAGCTTCTCTACTCTGTCGTAACAAAACACACTACTGCTTGTTTAAAACCACTTTTACCACCACGCACACACGGAGTAGCGCTGCACGACAAACCAGGAAACTAATCTTAAATCGTACATTATTAAGAATGAACCCTAGTGTTCTCAAAAAGGTCAATCCATGGCCATGGAGAATCCTAAAGAGCGCGCCGCGAAGCTAATCGCGACATGCTACCCACCAAGCCCTAAACAATCTCGCGCTCGATTTCGCAGCCAATCTCAACGGACTGAACCTCGGACGAGACAACCAATCTCAACGGACCGAAAGCGGAGCCGCGAGGTGTCGGCTCAGATTCGCGATTCAGGAAAACATAGCAACCAGCGGCAGGGCACCGAGAAAAAAACGTGGTTACTGACCAGCGCGTACTCGTCGTCGCCGTCGGCGGCGGCGTCGCGGCCGTGCTGGAAGTCGATGTCGGCCTCCACGTCCATGTCCATCTCGCCGTCGGACGCGGCTCCGTCGTGATCGTCCATTTCCACGCGCCCCGTCGCGCCGTCCCGCACGGTCGCGGCCATGAAATCGCCTCGCGCGCCGCCGGCCCTGCACGCACCAACCGGACCGTTCAGATCACGCGCGCGCGCGCAGAGACATACGCACCTCGTACGAAGCAGGCGAACAGCGCACCTGTGCTGTGCGGGGCGGAGCAGAGCAGCGCCGGTGCGTAGGGCAAGGGCGGGCTTGAGGAAGCACGGATTGGCGCCGAGGCAAAGGGAAGGAGCGGCGTCGGCGGCGGGGGTGAGGAGGAGGAGGATGGGCGCGGCAGAGACGTGTGGAGGGGAGGAGGGCAACGCGGCTGGGCTCCTCCTTTTTGTGCCGTGCGGCGGAGACGGCAGGCAAAATACAGAGCGAGCTCGATCCGGAAACGAGATTGACAGCGACGGGAGGGGATTAGGCTTAGCGCAAAGAGGGAGCAACCTCTAGAAGCCATCCATATATGATTGATGACACGCCCGTGGTTTTTTTTTCTTTGTTTTTTCTTCTTGTGCGTCCACCGCGGCATTGTTTCTTTCTAGGGCACGTCACATGCGATGTTTGTGTGAATTGGACCCGAGACTATTTTCTAGGGCAGATCACACCATTGTTGCTATTTGATGATACCATGGTTGAATCAAGCAGGGCTGCTCTTTGCGCGCGCCGAGGCGTCGCGCGGTTTTCGGACCGCTAAACGACAAGGCGCTGGCAGAAAGAAGGTCGACTCCACCCACGCGTCCATCGCCATCGAACCGCCCGCCACCCAACTCGCGGTTGGCGGCACTCCCGCGGCCGCCTCACCTTCTCAAATTGTTTCCTCCGCTGGTCCGCCGCTGTCCCCGACCATCGCTCTAAGCCCCCCCCCCCCCCCCCCCCCCCCCCCCCCCCCATGCACCCCTTCTTCTGACGCACCATTGTTGCTATTCGATACTCACCATAGTTGAGTCAATGTAAATCGTTGACATCGATACTCACCATACTTTTTTTTGCCGGTAAAGGCAAGTAATACAATGTTTCGTTCTTTAATTACTATCTTGGCAAAAAGAAGAAAAAAATGCTACACTCATTCCCATGACGAAGATATGCACATATGCGATCTACTTCAAATGCAAGCTTATCTTTGTAGGCAATTGGGTGGGTCATGTATGCCTATATTAACTTAAAGTCAGACAATAAAGTTGCCTCTTATCTAAAACTTGGGTGATTTGTTACCTATACTGAATTTTATACTACTAATCAATGCATAAGCACACGTTTTCTGCAATGGAACATGTAAAAGGATTTGTTAACACGTCTATGGGTCCATACTTTAGCTATGCACTCAAGCTATCCTACGCGCCACGAAGTTCATCTCCCTGAATATGTCTTTTTCATTGTTTTCGGTTCCTTTTGCAGTTGATTGCACCTCCCGTTTCTGTCTGATACTATTGTCACTTATGGTCTGCTATTTTGGCTCCATCCATTTTACAACGAGGATGTGCAATTTGGGTTGTCCATCTCCTACAACACCAATTAATAAACTTGACGATAAGTAAACACAAAACAGCATGGCTAACTATTTGGTGGTACCATGGAGCCGAACTGGAGACCGAGATCAGCACAAGTCTTTTTCTTTTACCAATGTCGACCTAGGATATGTTGTTTTGGTGGAACTAATTTTCCGCAACCTCACTTAACAGTATAGCAAACTAAATCTTTGTTTGGGTGCAGCAACAAAAACAAACTAGATTAGTAGGACACATACATCCGCCACGTAAGATAATTGCTGAGTTAGAAAAAAGACGTTTGACTTCTCTCAGCTAAAAGATGATCTCTCGTTAAAAAAGATAATCAAATTTTCCATTGTACAAGCTGTTTTCTCTTAGACACATATTTATTAGTTAATATTTAATCGCTTCATAATTTTAGCATGTACGAATAATACTCCCTCCATCCCAAAATACAAAGGCGTCCTTTAATTTCGTTGGTCAACGACGTCCAACTTTGATCATGATTTGTACTTATAATATGACCATAAAATTATTATAAAAATATATGAAATGAAAGAATTTTGCAAGACAAATCCAAAGATGCCATTTATACATTCTAGATCTATATAATTTATTATATATTAACGGTCAAAGTTGGACGTCGTTGACCATCATAAAATAGCGCGCCTTATATTTTGGGACGGAGGGAGTAATTATTAAAGATGACACTAAGAGTTAATTCATTGTAGAACATGTTTTTTTGTCTTCTTTAAGATGACGTGGAACAAACAAGAAAATATGGTATTCTCAACCATTGTGCATACCCGTAAGTTTCCACAAAACTAGGAAATGCGTTTGGGCAAAACTACTATTAGTGATTTTTGTGTAAACTCCACCAGAGAAGACTCAATTCCTAACATAAATCTAAGCAGAACCAGTTTCCCAAAAAATCATCCTAAAAAATGTGTTTTGCTAAAACTTCTGCTTATTCTCCCTATCGAAACAACCACTTAGACTATCTCCAAGAACATTGCCAAATTTTTGATTGTCAAACCTATTTTAACAAGAGAGCGAAGGTTTGGCAATCCAAATTCTTTTTAGCTTTTCAAGCAACCTGAAAACTGCATGCCAAATTAACACAAAGAAAAAAGATGTACCTAGGATCCACATGTTAGTATGTCTTTTTCTCTCTCGTTTTCTTTCCCGATCCCAGCCGCATGGGCCAAACCCGCCTTCCCGTTTGTCGACCCCCACGCCGAGATCGATTATCCTCCACCGAAGGAGGAAGAAGCCCGGGCTGAACATGCAACCAAGCGTGGAGCGGTTCCTTGTCCATTGATAGCTTCGACAAACTTGGCCTCCGCTACTGAACTCTGCCATCAAACATAGCTTCAGGAGCAGCAGAGGCTCTAAGTCCTCCTCCCCCCTCCCCCCGCACATCAACCCGAGCCATCTGAGGGGAAGATCACTTTCCTTTGCGTCACCCAGACACCAAGGAATGGGATGAACCACCTCCAAAAGAACCAGGATCGAGGCACCTTCGTGCTTATTGAGAGGAGAATTGCAAGATCCAGCCCCTGTCCACCTCCCCACCTAGAGGGTTTGTCGACCGAGGGCGCCGACCACCATCCCATGCTGCGCCAGGGCAGGACAACTTCTCCAAACCGCATCACGCCAGTCAGCCATAGCATAAACAGCTAAACACAAGAAAACCCACATGTACTATGTACAATTAGTTTGAACCCCTTCCCTCCCCTAACTCCGCCTGATGGTGCCGGCGGAGAGTGTCGGAGGCGCACAATAGACTCTCAAGAGCAAGAGAAGAGAGAGAAGGAGAAAGGGGAAAAGAGAGCCGTTGAGGAGGAGGATAGAAATCGATTAGTCAGCAGTCATCACCATATAAAATGAGCAGATCAGCCGACATCCTACACGCGCCTTGGAGGATGGGATCATATGGCCAGTCCTACCACGTGTAGCTTGCTCCATTCCCCAAACAAAAAGTCAGAAACATCGTGCAAGTAACCTGCAGCTGCTACTCCAACCTGCACGGTGCGCCGCACCCGCCCGCCAACTAGGGTTGCAAGCGGGGCGGGCTAGCGGACAACGTGACAGTATAAACTTAGTACAAACGTAGTACAACGTGACACATCACACATGCATAGCGATCGATAGATTTTGTGCCAGCTGAGACGTTTTGCGGGCCGAAGCGGGCCGCCGCTTGCAACCCTACCGCCAACCCACCCAACTACCCGCCGCCCGGCCCATCACCTCAAACGACCACCGCCCAAATCCCGCAAAATTCCCAACAAAAAAACCGCGACAGAAAAAAAAACACCCCCGGCCTCACCTCTCGCGACCCATTTCATTCCTTCCCGCCCCGTCGCGCGCCGCCTCTCCTCCTCCCTCCACCTCGCCCCCGGCCTCTCGCCTTCCCCTCCCACTCCCAGCCGCCGCCGGGGGCCATGCTGAGGGGGCGGGAGAGCCTGGTCCGCCTCATCGGCCGGCGCCGCCGCCCCCCTCTCCCCGCCTCCCTCGCCGCCGTCCTCCTCTCCCCTCACACCCCGCCCCCACCAGGTCAACACCCCCAAACTGCTCGCCGCTTCTTCCTCTACCCACGCCATCTCTCCTGTCCGACGCTTAACGCTTCCCCGTTTTTCTCCAGGCCGACGACGCGGGCGCGGCGAGGCGGCGGCATGCTGGCCCGTCGGCGGGAGGGAGCGCGGATTTGGTGGCCTGCCCCGTCTGCGGCGAGTGCATCAGCGGCTCCGACTACAGCGTCAACACCCACCTCGGTCCGTACGCGCCTCCTCCAACTCCCATACTTCTCGCGTATCAGTGGAATGTTTCAGTGCCCGTTTAGGATTTGCTAGTCGTGTTAATGTGTTATTGCGGCAATACTATGATAATGTTCTGAAGGCTTGTGTTTTGACATGAGCTGTGCAGATATATGCCTGACGAGAGGAGTGAAACGGAAGCTAGCACAGAGCAGCCTTCTCGATTTCAGATTCAGCAAAAAATCAGCAGTTGAGCCTACTCTAGTCAGTTTGAACAACGGCGACGAGGCGGACAATAAGGGACTGTCGACGGATGGGGAGATATCTGGTGACAAGGAATCTTGCTCCAGGAATAGTGACCCTGGAAGTTCCGAGGATAGCGCCACCCCTTTATTAACTGCCTGCCTGTATGGCTCGCTTGGCACTTCCAAGATGCATGATACCTGTGTACCTTCAAATGCTGTCTTGCCAAATATGACGAAAGCTGAAAATGATGATGCGGTCGAAAAGGGCTCTTCCTGCACGCTTTCGACAGGAACAACTTCTGCTGTCAGTATTGATGCATGTCCAGACGTGGATTCTAGCACCAAGGTTGTTGTTGACACTGTCATAGTTGGCCGGAGGTTCCGTGAAAATACTGAACTGCAAGAAGGTGTGGGCATTACTATTTTGAGAGAACCTCAGAATGCTAAGGACCCTGATGCTATCAAGGTTTCCATCGCATATAAATGCAATTTATTTTGTCTGTTAATATCCCTTTCATGTAATTTTTTTCTTAATACCATAGATAGGTGCTTTATGCAGGGTCTGAATGCGGGCAGATGCTTGGCTACTTGCCTCGAGAGCTGGCTAAAGTCTTGTCTCCTCTACTGGACACACATTTTGTTGAATGCAAGGTGATCCCTTATTATATTGCAGAAGGAGTGTAATGTAGACTGCAATTGCTTGGTCCACGAGAATTCTTTACCCTGCCTGCTTGTTTGAATAAATATATGCAGTCAGTTTTACGCAGAACGTACTGCAGCGGAAACTACAGCACCATGTTATGTTTGGTGACCTTGATTAGTGATTAATAAACTAGCATTGACTACCGCTTAGTGAATGCTCTCGCTGATTCTTATGGATACAGTTAATTTCTTTGTATAATCAGGCCACAATGTCAATTGGAGGCTGCACTTAGTGAACAACTGTAAAATCATATACGCTCTTTCATTTGTCTATAAAATTTAATACTCTTCATACCCAATAGTTGCAAGAAGAAGAGGTCTAGGACATCTCCTGTTGTGCAAAAAATTCAGCAGTAAGCCATGTTGGTATTAATAATTTTAGGCGGTGGTAATGGTCTTTGTCTGTTATTCAAGCTGATTTTCAGCAGCCGGTCTCAGCGGGTTTCTTCAGATGGGCAGTTTACAGTGTTTCTCTCAAAGAGGCGCATTGCTGCTATTTTAATCAGCACTTCTGTGAAGTCCATATGTCCTATACAAGCTCCCAGCAAAAATATTTTCTAATACAAATGGGAGCCTACTCTACCCATAAGTAAGGTGTGGTTAGGATAAAAAATTGTAGGATTGGGAGGTAGATTGTCTAACTAAACGCCTGGAAAGGTCCAACCTGACTTCGTATCCATTTATACTCAGGGCACAGAGCACTTTCGGCCACTGGAAGCCCACTACTGTGGAAGTGCTTAGGATGATAACACATGTATACTTTGGGGAAACAGATCTTTAGTCACAACTAGATCTTGAACTTTGGTTCAATAGTTTTTATTGTGATTAATTTCCTCAAACCAGCAAGGCCAGGAAAAAATATATCTGGTGGTGACATCAGTGTCATCTTTGCTGAGGACATCAGTGACAGTTAGTCCTTTTGTTCTGTTTTCTATAGGAAAGCCACAATGTTTATGCCCCAACTTTGATTAGATCTCTGAGCATCGTTTTTTGGTAGATACTTTTTTCTTTACCAAGTTGATAGCCATCCAACTTCTGATGCTTACTTTCCTATTTTGTTAGGGATTCGTGGTTGGTTTGCCTGAACAACAGCTTGACGATGTGCCCATCAAGCTAACTTGTCAGAAATGTGAAAATGACAGTCAAAGATATGAGGATGTGAGATACCCACAATCCTTATGGGAAATTTTTTGTGGGGTTGTTAGAAATGGAAATTTGCAGCGACCTAGCAGTGCAAGATACCAGGCAAATTTTAATACAATGATAACAGATGTTATGACCAACCATACACACCTTTTCAGTGACAAGGAAACATCGTTTTTAGGTTTATATTACTTCCTTCCCGTTCCATCTTTCTGTTTCTTGATCAAGAAGTATTGACGACTAATCTTTGTTTTAACATTCAATAGGTTCTTTTAAGTCGTTATCTAATGATGGCCAAAGGCTGTTCGTGAGGATTTACACTCGAAAAGGTTAGCTCCCCACTATCCATTGATAGGTAAACTGTTGATTTGTCTTCATTCATGTTCCATGTGTGTGCTTAGACTTTAAGTAGTAGTGACTTAAGTTAAGTGCATGTATTACTTAGTAGGTTGAGAAAAATTCAGCCACTTATTAAGCAAATATGACCTTGCACTTGATTAACTGAATTTCTTGCAGGGCCATGGTTTCGAGTGAGCAGTATCTCGTATCGTGAAATATCAGACGTGGAGCATGCAGCCATGGAGTTGAAGTGTAATAACCTGGACCTGCTCATTTGTTGTAACTGGCATGTTTCCATTCTTTAGCTATTTCAATTGGAAACTGCTTCTTTTATAGTGGCAGGTTATATAGACATGCTTTCTTTCACCGATGTTCCATCAGAATATGATATGAAAGAGATTCTTGATTTGCTAAGTGTTCCTGAAATGAAGGAAGTACTAAAGGAGACCCCTAAGGTTTCAATCTTATCTTCAAAGCTTCTTTTATTATGCACAAGTATGCTGTTTGCCTTTACTACCCCAGCATTTTCCTATTGTCGCTTAGAATCACAATTTGATCATATGTTGCACTTTAGTAAAGTTACACACACTATAATTTTGGATTAGTAATAGCACATTTTTTTAATATACTAGTATGGCAACATATCAGTGCCAACTTGGTAGTGGTTAATCTCAACAAAAAAAAACTTGGTAGTGGTTCTGTTGATCTATGTTGCATAATCACATCACGATGCAAATATATCATGTAATAGCATGCCATGGTCATGATAATGCATAAACTGCAAAATGGTAAAGGCGTATGTTCTGGCAATATTACCATATCACCCATTTATCCATAATGTTTGCCTACCAACGCTCGTAGAAAATTATGTGGGCATACAACTATATTTTCCGCTTAAAACGCCCAACAAACAATGAGTACAATAAGCTGTAGCACATATGGTACGCCAATGAACGATAGATATTGTTTAGAAACATGTAATCTTGGTCGAATTGGTAGAGACAAAGCCTGAGAATGTGGATGAGCATCGGAATGTGACGTTGTAATTAGTACCACCACCACCCATACTTTATTTCAAGTGTTCTGTTTGATTATATGTTTCCTCCGGGGTCGTCAAGCGTCACAGTCACCACATGTCTCAATGCATTGTTAACAGAGCAGAGCACGTCTCCAATTGCAAGAATAGAAGCATCAAATCTCTTTACTGAAAACAGATTGGTGTCTCAAAATGAAATAACAGATTGGTGTTTCACAATATTGGACAACTGATTGATATTTTGATCAACGGTCTGCTATCGCAATATGTTTTCCCCTCCGCGCTAACTTGCAGTTGATTTCATTCGTAACTAGACCTCGTTTTTTCAATGAGTATTGCCTTTATTTTACTTTCCAGGATAACACTAACGGTGCCCGTCGACATGAGCTTCTTAGCACCCTTCTCTCTCTATACAATAATGGAATCTGGTAAAGGCTCTTTCCTTGTTTCATTCGTGGGCATTATGGTCTCATACTCTCATAACCAAATTTACTTTTCGGAGCAGCACAGCTATACCAAAGCGGATATTAAAATCTACAGGAACCTGTATAAGAATCTCTAATATGGCCGATGAACTTCTGTGGCGTGTTCAGGTGAATGCATATCTTGCTTAGACTGTTTATTCTATTTACAGTATTGTTCTATTATACAACTACTTTTGCCATTATGTTTGATCAAGGACAACTATGCAGAGGCTCTTCTTTCTAAACGGTGATCAAGATCTTTCATCCTTTCTATTAGTGGATCTTGGTCTGGTGAAATTCCCAGACTACACCTGCAGCATTTCTCACCGTATATTTCAAGAAAGAAATGATTTACTTGAGTATGAAGAGGTGAGCTTTTCATTTCCTTCCAAAACTCTGAAGCATAACTTGCCAATCTCCAGTTGTGTTTAATGTCTGATGTTGCAAATAGGCTATTCGAGTGGCACAGTTCATGGATGAATCTCTTGAGACTGAGAAC
Source organism: Poa pratensis (assembly GCA_947311845.1). Lineage (NCBI taxonomy): Eukaryota > Viridiplantae > Streptophyta > Magnoliopsida > Poales > Poaceae > Poa > Poa pratensis. The sequence goes on from CAMZMU010000094.1 coordinate 12,917,323, forward strand.
ATGGAAATGGTGTCAAGATGCGCTCATTTGTCTGAGAATCGACTATGCACTATGTTAAAAGAAGAAGATAGCAGTTTAGCTGATTCTCCATCATTTTATTCATGCTTTTCATCTACCTGGGTTTATTCAAAAATACTTACATTAGGCGTCTCTGTTTACGAACGTGAACGCAGGTAAGTTGTGATAAACCTATGGATCAACCCAACTGGTAACTGCATGAATTAAGATGTTTCATTCAATTTTGACTGAACTGGAACCCTTGGCTATATTAATTTTTGTTTGTGCCGGCACGACTTCTGGTCCGCTAGACGCATAATAGGGTGCTTTAATTTATGGTTACGGCTGTTAGATGTTTAGTTGCACACACACTTATACTAGGTAGGCTGTAAAGTTTCATCTTGTATGCAAATTGTTGATATGTGAACTTTGGCATTGAAACTTAGTTTTTTTTTTTCATGAAGAAACCTAATCAAAATAGAGATCTCATGACATCCACAGGAGGATCATTTCCTTTCTTTGTTGAAATTTATAATTTTAAAGAACTTATGAGTCTACATTCACTTGATCAGTACTTAATCTTGTTATTTTTTGGGGGAACTAGATATCACGCTGACAATATTTCCCAGGTATGCAGATGCAATAAGGACTCTGAAGATACTGCTTAGTAAGGTTTCTTCTGGTAGACGGCGAGGATATTGGACACTGAGGCTATCTGTTGATTTGGAGCATATGAGTTACCCAAATGAGAGCCTTTTAATAGCTGAAGGAGGAGTAATTGATCCATGGGTCCGCGCTGGATCAAAGATTGCACTGCAAAAGAGAGTTCTGCGTTTAGGCAAACCTCCACGGCGCTGGAAAGTTCCTAGTTATGTGGATTCTCTTAGGAGAAGTATAAAAGAGGTATATATGTATATTACTCTGTTGCTCCTCAGTCCGGACAAAGTTCTTTTTATCTTTCTACTGGATCGAGGTGATAACATGAAAAATGCTTAATAATCTATACTTCAGATGCATCATGCACATTCCATTATCAGGTAAACATCGAAGGAAGGCCATTGAACTGTGAAATAGGAGCAAAGAATGTTTTTTATGGCTATGATGGTGAACGCTGTGGGGTAGAGCAATTAGCTTTGCAGTACTATGCGGATGAAGGAGGTGGTTGGCAAGGTACCCATTCAGAAGGTGGCATATGGATGACAATCTTTGGCCTTCTAATGTGGGATGTAATATTTTCAGAAGTATGCGATGTTTTCCAGTCTAAATTTCAGGTACATGACTTATTTCCATTTTTTTGGTTATAATTACTGAGTTAACCATGTGCATTATGTCCATGCATCTTGTAACCACTATGCTTTTGATAATTATATTGCTTGCATGTTCGAGTTAACGGCGAATGCTGTTCTTTTACCACGGTCTTTTACTTGGGCTTCCTTGCAATATTTTGTGCTCTTGCAGACAGCCCCTCTTGATTTTGAAACAGATGACTTCTACAAGTCAAGAAAGGACCTAATAGAATCACAGTTGAAAAGGATACAAGATGGAATGGCCGAGGAGATGCTTATCAGCTCGTGGGAGCTACATCAAGGGACATCCTGCAGGGGTGTCAATTGGGACCGGCATTCCATGGCCGACCTACGAGCTGTCGTCGCGTGCGTTGGTGGGCATCGCTTGGCGTTACTTCTCCGGCATCTAGCCCTTGACTACAGGAGTTGGTCTAGTGGGATGCCTGATTTGCTGCTATGGCGTTTCCTCGATGAACGAGGAGGTGCTGAAGCTAAACTCGTGGAGGTCAAAGGACCAAAGGATCAGCTCTCTGAGCAGCAACGTGCTTGGATTTTTGTCCTGATGGATTTCGGATTTGATGTGGAAGTTTGCAAAGTGAGCGTAGCTTCTAAGCGGAGATAGCTCCCCATTTACACATGGTGTAATGCCCGGTTTAACAATTTCATTGCATTGATCTATTCTGCAAAATTTTATTCAAACAGACTAAAAGTTGTACAGTAACATGTATACGCAACATTGTTCTTGATGTCTGCATCTACGGCCGAAAGTGAAAGCTTTCCTGCATTTTTTTAGTGTCATTCTATCAAAACTACTAACGATCTATCGGATCATAACCAAGAACTGCACGAATTAATGTGTCCCCAGTTTTGGTAGTTAACTTTCAGAGAGCAAACTGATTGGTAAACTACTCCATGTCTTAACGAGTAGAGATTTCTTACTCCAGTGCTCTCTACTTTAAAAAGATAATACCCGCAAAAAAAAGATAATAAAAAACCATATTTATGAGTTTCAAACAAATCTGAAAAAAATCCTCCATGTTGTGAATGATGTATCCCACAAACGTGCAAAATCTCGATTTGAAATACTTTTTATTCGGATCTACACAAAAATAACAAAATGTGTGATCTAAATGTACACACTTTCAAATCTCCAAAATATACAACATTTGTCATTTTTGTGTAGCCCAGAATATAAAGTATTTCTAATCAAGAATTTGCACGATTGTGTGATACATCATTGGCATTCGGCAATATGTAGAATTTTTTCAGATTTTTTTAAAACTTATAAAAATGATTTTTGAATTTTCTTAAGTAGAGGGAGCACTAGACCTCGGAGGCCAAAAGTGTTTTCCGATGTCTTAACGGGCTACTGTTCAAATATTCAAAATCCTGTATGGAAGTATAAGCATGTTCATAAGTCAGAAGGCACTAGAGTGGAAGGATCTGCCCCTAATTTGATTATTTTGGGGAATCATCCAGACCCAAATTTTCGAACTGACCACCTACGTTCCCATATGAGTACATAATATCGGAGAGATCAGACAAACTGGTAAATATGATCCTCACCAAGAACCAGGAACAGAAACTGCAACAAAGAATGTCGTATGGACAAAGAGACCCTGATATTATATTCAAGAGGAGTTGATTTTCGATGGACAACAAAATCATGCCATTACAGAGGAAAAATGACAGTTTTCACCACTGTGATGTACTTGAGAGACTGGCCAAGTAAATATCAGTCATTGCCATGAGCACAAGTACACTGATACGCAACTTAGTTCTCGACTTGCAAAGGGATGATTTCTGGGCCGCTTGATGCTTGATTTACTTCAGTCCCTTCTGCTTGAAGTCCAGATGTGTACCATTACTAACCGTGCTATAGCTGGACTAGAAAGAGCTGTGGCCCGGGGGTTGTCATAAGTTAACCACATATCATATCCTCTGGGGCAGTTGCTGCGCTTGATATAGATTTTATACAAATATGCTGTTAAACGCCTCCTCCAACGCTCTTCGCTTGCCCAACTCAGCAGTCCAACCACCTGCTCGTGCTCCTCTCTCCGCGCGTAGTCTCATGGTCTCCTCATCATATCCATGTAGAGGATCTGAAGAACCGCCAATTGGTTGTGGGGCGTTACCTGTTGGACGAGGCTGATTCAACCCGCCTGGGACGGCAGCAGGCGCATACTGGCCTTGAACTCCTGCCCCACCACTAATGCCCTGGGAGCTTCCAGCAGCCTGTTACATTTTGCAGAAGTACCAAACATTGGCATTTGTACAAACAAATATAAGAAACACCTAAGATAGATTAAAATGCATCACATGAACTTCAAGTAGTAAGTAGAACAGAGAAGCTGAAAATCTCAAGTTCTTTATGGTTGGCATGCAATGATGCAAGCAGTCAAACAGAACGGGATAAAGTAACTGAAAATATAATTAGCGACTAGAAATTCAGGCCCCAAAGTGAACATGATAATAACCTATCTTCCAAAACCTTGGATGCTGGTGCCCTGGTATGTGGTTACTAAAAATAGTATAAGGAGATAGGATGAAAAAATGAAGATGAAATGCACATTTACTACCAACTGAAAAATGCTAGCAGAATATCCATCTTATTAAAAGTTCATCTTCCATCGCCGAATCACGGTGATTGTCAATTACTGTTATATTTCAGCTAGATTAAAACTGGTGACAATTTTTGATTGCATATATCCAAAAGGATGCACAGGTGAAAAATCTCAAAGGTGGCCTCTCAGTATTTAGCATTGCACTGATACCATTTATAAATAAATGTATTATAGGTTTGACTATTTTACAATTGTTAAGCGCAAAATAATTGTACTGAACATTCTCCACACAGGACGGCTCGTAATCACCCAAAGCTGATGGAGCTGGACATGTAGTACACATCCAACCATCAAATCCTCAAAGGTATGGTTTTCACAACATATGTAGTACCAAAGATTGGTATCAACTAACCGTATCACTGGTACCAGCTTTTACAGGGTTCATTCTGCTCGCTTGGAGTGCCGCTGCAAGATCTTCAGCCTACACAAAAACCGCATTGGCCAGAAAAGAGCAATAGCTCCCAAGTCAGAATCTACAAGTATTACCATCGGGCTGGACTATACTTTTGTTACATATGGCAAAGTAAGGAACAACATACCCTTTTAGCTCGCGACAAGTATATCTGCTCTGAATTTTCCTGCTGATACCGAGCAATTTTAGCTTCGATCGCCTCGACGTCGAATCCCTCGATCAGGTTGAAGGCTTAAAAGAGACATGAATACAAAATAAATAGACGAGCCTCGGTCAAATCCTCTGCATTGCCAGCATGCAAGAACGAGCAGCCTACAAACAAACAGGTGATGGGCAACTCACTCATATCCTCGACTTCCTCCAGGTAATCGTTGTAATCTTTCAGCGACGGGAAGTGCTCCCGCGTCTTGTTGAATCTGAGCTCGCAACCCAGAGAAAAGAATCAGACTCGGTGGCTCGACAGCGAAAAATTTCGTTCAAAGGAAAGGAACCAGAGGAGTTCAGCGGGGAGGAAAGGAGCGCGCACATGCTGGCCATCCTGCGGCGGAGGGTCATCTCCTTCGCCCAGGCGTTCCCCCCGCCACCGCTCCCCACCACCACCATCTCGCCGCCACCGCCGCCGACTGGACCGCGAGATCAGCTGCTGCCGTGGGGTAGCGCCGTAAGTGAGCTAGGGTTCTGATGTGAAGGGGAAGAAGAAGAAGCGCAGAGCCTATGGCTGCCGCGTTCGCGGATCTGACTTCTGAGCCGCCCAATTCCGATCGAACGGCTGAAATAGCACGTGGCAAGCGTTTGTAACATTGGATCCTCTCGGCGACCTTGCTGTCCACGTCATGGCGCTCCCGCTGCGCCTCCTCGGCCGCATCGGCGGCGGCCGCCGCCTCCCGCCGCCGCTCGCCGCCCTCGCCCACCTCGCCGCCTCACCCCACCAAAGCTCCACCCGACAGTTCCCTTCACCTGCTCCCCCGCTCCCTTTCGCCCCTCGCTTTCTCCCTTTCGCCGTGCCCGCGCGAAGCTTCTCCTGGTACTCCCGCCCCCCCTCCGCCCCCGCAGCGGAGGCTCCGGTTGACGAGGGCGCGTTCGCCGGCAAGGAAAGCGTTTACCTGAATGATGCGAGCACCGTCGATTACGGGGAGGTGCTCGCCGGCGCGGCAGATGGAGCGCCGGATGCTGCCGTGGGAGTGTCCGCCGGTGGCGATGGAGGCGGACTGTGGGATTTCTCTACGGGCACGTTAGTCGACGCCATCGACGGGTTCCATAGTCTCACGGGACTACCATGGTAGGCATCATGCGGTTGAAGGCTTGTCAATTTTCCGTTACTGTTGTTATTGCTGCTGCTGCTCCGTCGCCACTATTAATTCGAGCTTAGTAGGTTTGATTTGGCATTTCTCATTCGATTACATGGGTATTTGCATCTGATGATGTTGCCCTATTTACTCGAGTACACTCGATCCTTTATTTCTAAGGTTTTGCTAAATCTCAGGCTACTGAGATTTTCTTCAGTTTCAGTCACCCAAGAAAAGTGCAGCCATTGTCAGAAATGTGTAACTGGAACGAGTTGCACTTTTCACTAAACTGTAGTTGCACTTTTCGGAGGTGACTGAGACTAAAATACAGACCCTTATTTCTGATAGCAACTTGCATGTATGAATATAACCACTGTTTTTCATTGCAGGTGGATAACGATCTCCCTCTCAACTGTGGCCATGCGAATATTCATATTACCTGCGCTGATATTACAACTTCATAAGAGTGCTAAAATTGGCGAGCTACTTCGAACATGTAAGTTCTGCCAGCTTCTCACTGTCCTTTCTTATATTAAAAAAAATGTTTAATATGCATCGGCTCTGTAGGTCTTGGTAGTTGATCTAACTTATGGGGAATACCTGGTGACCATAGAATACCAGATTCATATGACTGTACTGTTATTTCCACTAGATCATCTAGTCTAGAACTTCTACGGTAGATACTTTAGGAATCGATCTAACTAGTGTTCGGGAGAGGGGATACAGAGAAGATGGGGAGGAAGAGGGATACTTTCGATACATAGAGCATGTTTCGTCGTCACAGCTCAATTGCCGATAGAATCAGACAGCTACAATATACGTCTCTGTTTTGAAACAAAATCTGTTCCTTTTCGGGCCTCTCATGATCCAGGAATCATAGGCTTTCCATTAAACCCATGCCGGCTACGTGTTCCATGAACACACTGGGTGGTAAGCCTTTCGTAAGCGGATCCGCAAGCATATCCTTTGTCCTTATATGCTCGAGACTTATAGTTTGATCCTGGATTTTATCTTTCACAACATAATACTTTATCTCTATTGGTTTGGTAGCATTACTCGACTTGTTGTTGTGACATACTCCCTCCGTTTTTTAATATAAGATGTTTTATCATTTGTCCACATGCATGTGTACACAAATGTATCTAGACATGTTTAAGTGTGTATGTTCACACACTTTAGTATGTATCTAGACAACATGTACAACACCTAAAACATCTTATATTAAAACACGGAGGAAGTAGAATACTGCGGGCTGGTTGTCACAGTACATCTTTAGTGGTTTGTTAATACAATCTACCACTTTCAAGTCGGGTATAAATTTCTTTAACCATATCACCTGCCCTGTGGCCTCATAAGCTGCTATAAATTCTGCATACATCGTGGACGATGCAACTATTGGCAGTTTGGAGCTTCTCCACGAAATAGCCCCTCCAGCGAGAGTGAACACGTATCCTGACATGGATTTTCTATCATCTCTGTCTCCCGCAAAATCTGCGTCTGAATACCCTCTTATCTCTAGGGAATCAGATCTTCTGTATAGCATGAGGTCCTTTGTGCCTTGCGCATAACGCAAAGCTTTCTTTGCCATTTTCCAGTGCTCTAGGCCTGGATTCTCTTGATATCTACCGAGTACTCCGGTGATAAAAGCTAAGTCAGGGCGAGTGCACATTTGTGCATACTGTAAGCTTCCAACAGCCGAAGCATATGGTATTCCTTTCATTTGATCGATCTCGTACTGGTTCTTGGGACATTGGAATTTCCCAAAACTGTCGCCCTTGACTATAGGTGCAGGTATGGCACTACACTTATGCATATTATACTTTTTAAGAACCTTTTCAAAATATGCCTTTGTGATAGTCCTAAAACTCCATTTTTCCTATCTCGGTGAATTTCTATGCCCAAAACATATGATGCTTCACCAAGATCTTTCATATCAAAATTTGAGGATAAGTACTTATTTGTTTCTTGTAGTAGACTAACATCACTGCTAGCAAGCAAGATATCATCCACATACAAGATTAGGAAAATATATTTCCCATTTTTAAACTTTGCATAAATGCAGTTATCCTCAACATTCTCTTTAAATCCAAAACTTTTAATTGTCTCATTAAACTTTAGATACCACTGTCTAGAGGCTTGCTTTAATCCATAAATGGATTTCTTTAGGCGGCATCCCATATCTTCCTTGCCTTCCATGATAAAACCCTTGGGTTGTTTCATGTAAACATTTTCTTTTAAATCCCCGTTTAAAATGCCGTCTTTACATCCATTTGATGTAGCTCTAAATCAAAATGTGCAACTAGTGCCATTATGATTCTGAAGGAATCCTTACATGAGATGGTGAAAATGTCTCATTGTAATCTACCCCTTCTCTTTGTGTGTAAATCCTTTTGCCACAAGTCGTGCTTTATACTTTTCTACATTTCCTTTTGAGTCATACTTAGTTTTGTATACCCATTTGCAGCCTACTGTTTTGGCTCCTTTAGGAATATCTTCTAAGTCCCAAACATCGTTGGAACTCATCGATTTCATCTCTTCTTCCATTGCCTCCACCCACTTCGATGAGTGGACTTCTCATGGCTTCTTCATATGAAGTGGGATCACCTTCCATATGAGCTATTTCTGTATTGTAAACTTTATAATCAGTAGAAATAGCTGATCTTTTAGCTCTTTTAGACCTTCTAAGGGCCTCATTTTCTAAAAGTGGCTGCTGCACCTCCCTTTCATGCTCAACACGGGTTCAGTCGGCTCCTGACGGACAGGTTCCGGATCTTCACCCACAGTTGTCACGGGTGGAGTTACAACAGGTGCTTGCACCTCAACCTCAGGATTGTTGGTGCAGGTACAACAGGTAGTGTAAAAAATGGCTCCTGAATCATCGGAAAAGGTGCGCACACCCTCTTCTCCTCAAGATCAATTTTCGAGCTACCATGCTCCCCCTCATCATTTCGTCCTCTAAGAAGACTGCATGTCTCGTTTCTACAAATTTGTGTATCTGTCTGGACAGTAGAAACGAAAACCTTTTGATCTATCAGGATAGCCAATGAAGTGGCAACTGACTGTTTTGGGATCTAACTTTGCAATATTTGGATTAAACAATTTGGCCTCAGCTGGGCTCCCCCACACCCTGAAGTGTTGTAGAGAGGGTACTCTTCCTGTCCACAACTCGTACGGTGTTTTGGGCACCGACTTGCTTGGTACTCTATTGAGAATGTGAATGGCGGTTTTAAGCGCCTCCATCCATAATCCCAATGGCAAGGTGGAGTAACTCATCATACTGCGCACCATATCCGTCAGCTACTCCATTTTGCTGAGGGTCGCCCGGCATTGTATACTGGGCCACTATGCCAGTCTCCTGTAAGAACCTCGCAAAAGGTCAGGACTTGGCCATATGGAGTGTGCCGACCGTAGTACTCCCCCCCACGGTCAGATCTCACTATCTTTATTCTTTTATCATGCTGATTTTCTACTTCAGCTTTGAATATCTTAAATTTATCCAACGCTTCAGACTTTTCTTTGATTGGATAAATATAACCATATCGGGAGTAATCATCTGTGAATGTTATAAACGAGTCATAGCCATCCACACTTTTCACAGGAAATGGTCCACAATGTCAGTGTGAATAATTTCTAGTGTTCCTGTGCTTCGGTTTGCACCCTTTTTGTTTTGTTTTACATACTTTCCTTTAATGCAATCTATGCATTGTTCTAAGTCTGAGAACTCTAATGGAGGAAGAATTTCATTTTTAACTAGACTTTCTATTCTCCCCTCGAAATATGGCCCAAACGACAGTGCCATAATTTGATAAGTCATGAGTTCTCTTTCTTTTCTTTTGTTCTTTATCCGGCGCGGAAACATGCTCATTCACTTTACACACAGAATACACTTTTTCACGTAGGGATAATAAATAAAGCTCATTGTGAAGTAAAGCAACACCCACATAAGCATTATTAAACCATATGGCACACTTGCCATGTCCAAAATAACATTCATAACAATCTTTGTCCAAACGTGAAACACTAATCAAGTTTCTGTGTAATGAAGGAACATATAAAACATCTCTAAGAAGGATCGTGAATCCATCAGCTAACTCCAGGGAGATGTCGCCGACAGCTTCAACGTCTGCTTGGACTCCATTTGCAACTTCAATGCATCTTTCGCTTCTTTGCGTAGTCCGCGTCGAATGGAATCCCTGTAATGAATTTGCAACATGAAGTTGCACCTGAGTCAATCCACCAAGTAGATTTCGAAAACTGTGATACAAGATTCATTTACAAAGGAAACAATATTGTTACCTCTCTTTGCCATTATGGACTTTAGCCAAACGGGCAATCTTTCTTGTAATGCCCAGTCTTCTTACAGTGGAGACATGTATCTTTGTCCACTGGAAGAGACTTCTGCTGATGCTGATAATGCGCGGGAGCTTTTCCATGTGGCTTTGAAGGGGAACCATTGCTACTTTGATTGTAGTTCTTTTTCTTGTTATCCTTCACATAGTTCAGAGAACCACCATGTGAAGCTTTAAGTCTTTCCTCTTCTTGCACACACATGGCTATGTCTTTTCAATGTCCCATTTTTCAGGCGACATGTTATAGTTGACAACAAAAGTGTCAAACTGACTTGGCAGTGAAGCCATAACAAGGTGAACAAGGAGCGTAGGCTTGAGCTCCAAATCATCGTCCATGGGCTTAAGCTTAGCTGCCATGTTGCTCATCCTGAGGATGTGCTCTCTTATGCCATGTCCACCTCCTGTGTACTTTTCTGTCACCAGCTGCTTTAGCAACTGGGTAGCATATATCTTTGAAGAACCAGTGAACTGGCTCTTTATCTTTTCAAGAAACTCCCTTACGGAAGCACACTCTGCAATTGAGCCCACAATAGCGACCTCAATTGTGTTCTTTATGAAAGCCATGCACTTTTTGTTGGCGGTGAGCCACTTTTTGTTTTCGAGGGTATACGACATCTCCAATGGAGCGTAGCCCTCCTCTTTTTATCCCAAGCACTATCATCATCTTTTCATCTCTGACTGGCTCTGTGGTTTGACTGGCTGTGGAGTGTCCACAACCCAGTCCACCTCAGCACAAACAAAGGCCAGATCAACTTTCTCCATTGGAGTAGTTGTCACCTCTGAGGGTTGGAACATCCTTGATGCAGCTCATCAAGTAGTACCCTCCTGAAAAATCACATTGAGGTGAGAACAAAACAACAATTGCATGCAATAATCCAACGTTGGTCAAAATTAAAACATACAACTGTTTGTGCAATTAAAACTATATCACCGTTGGGCAGAAAATAGCAACAAATGCACATATAACAACAATGAATCATGATTATGTTATTAACAACGTTGTCATAAAATAACAGAATCATAATTGTCTCAATAATCACTTTAACATGCTCTTTAAAATTTAATTCTGACTTTAGTTCTATTTTACCTTTTAAAAAGAGCACTTTTATTTATTTTTGCAGCGGAAAACATGAATAAAATTCATGAACTTTATACTTTTCAGAAGCATTACTTTTACTTTTCTGTTTCCTAAACAAAATTTCGTTGGATAATTTTTGAATAGGAAAAATAAACTAAGCAAAATCCTCTAAAACTGTATTGAATTCAATTAAAGAAAAACATGCTTCTGGAAAAAATAAGTTATGTGCGGCCCAAAATAAACTGCCGCCCGAGCGACGCGTACACAGCCCACGGCCTGTCGCGCGTCCGCGCTATCTGCCACCCAGTGCGACGCCGAAAACGGCCCAACTGCGGCGGCCTCCTACATCTTTCGGCCCAACGGCCTGTTAGCGAGTTAGGGTTTTAATCCTGGCCGTCGGATTCCATCCGACGGTCCAGCATTCTTTTCGCTTGAACAAAACCAGTGCATCTGCCCCCGACCAAAAAATCTAGCCCCATTTCGCTCTGCTTTCACCCGACTGTCCGCCGCCCATCTCTGTTAGGGTTAGGCTGGCCGCCGGCCGCCGGAGACGGCAATGAACCGCGCCGCGCGACCCCTTCCTCTTCCTTTCCTTTCTCCTTCCCATCCAACGCCACCTACTCGACACAGAGAGACAGAGAGGCGCGGTCTCACGCAGCTGCGCCCCCTCTGCTCCTCTGCACACGGCAGCGCCCTTTCGATGGAGTGGCGGCGTCCCTGCCGACCCCCTTGCCGGTGTGCGCGAGCTCCCGAAGGAGAGCGCGCCGCTGTCAAGCGGTTCGTGTGGCGGTGCCCTTTGCCCCTCGAAGGGGTTCTGTGCTTTGGCGCCGGCGTGGGCGTGCACCCGCAGGTGAACGCACCGCCGTCACGCTCTTTGCCGGCGACCTTGTGGCCATGGCCGGTAAGCGTTTCCCTTTTCCCCTCTCTTTTTCTTGTTAGGGTTAGGGCTTCGAGATCCACGGGAGGGAGATGAACTAGGGGTTTGAAAAAAATCTTTTTCCTGTTTTCGATTCTAGAAAAGACTAGAACTCGATTTCCTTTTCAATTCCTTCTACCGAAAAAACTAGAACCTAGCATGGCTCTGATACCAATGTTATTTCCACTAGATCATCTAGTCTAGAACTTCTACGATAGATACTTTAGGAATCGATCTAACTAGTGTTCGGGAGAGGGGATACAGAGAAGATGGGGAGGAAGAGGGATACCTTCGCCTTGGCTCGTGCAGCCAATGGTGCCGTCCATGGTGGAGGACTGCGGTGGTGGCAGAGAGTGGGCAGTGGCGGCGGCTGCGGAGCTTCCCGTCACTACTGCGAAACCCTAATCGGTGGGTGTGTCGGTGGGGTGTGCGGCACGCGACGAACCTCGTAGTGCGTGCCGCCGGCCCCCACCTCTTTATATAGGGGCCCGTCAGCCATAGTGGGGCGCCCCCGATCAGGGCGCAGGTCAAAAGGGGCCCGGTGGGCCGTTGGGCCCACACGGAGAGATCAATCTAACATGTACTTCATCTTCCATAAAATCATTCTCAAATTTCCGAATTTATATAATATTTACCAACTAGTAAACTTATTTTATAGTGGATACCTCTTACAGATCCTGTTCTACTATTCAAGTCAAATATTCATCTTAGCTTAGCCTTCCAAGGTTTAGGATTTTACCGAATTCTATTGTTGTATGATTGAATTTATATTGTTTATTTGTTTCTGATTTTACTCTCATATATCTCCTTTTAAAGTGCCCCCTCCTCCACCAGGAATGAGTCTTCGTGCCGAATACTCTTTTTCCGGAAGAAAAAACGAGAGCTCGGTTGCCCCTCCTTTCTTTGGAATTTCGCCTACTGGTCAGTTCAGGTAATGATAAAATCTTGTCATAAGATCTTTTATAATTAATACAGTTTGAGGATAAATAACATCACAATTCATTTTGCAAAGTACCGCTTCTATTGTTTACTTTTCAAAAGCATTTAAAGAGCATTTGGCACCAACTAGTTCTGCACTCTATTCACTCTGGTATTTGTTTGTATATGCAGTTCCCTTGCTTTTTACTGTGGATGTCAAGCATCCGCAGTATGTGCCTGACTAATCACCCTGGATTAGATAATGTATGTTAAAGGTATCTCTGTACTCAGTTATCTATCATTACGTTCCTTTCAATAATCCTAAGTTTCTTGAAAGAGTATGGTCAGTGAGAGCATCTCCAACCACAATGGTCAAATTTAGCCCCTAAAACGTGTCCAGACGTGCCCGGATGGTGCCCGGACGTGTCCGCTTTGAACCCTCAAAAGTATGGGTCTCTAACCACATACCCCAAAATCCCCCCAAATTGTCCGGTCATTTGCATGTGATTGGTGGGGATGGAGAGAGAAAGACAAAAGAAAGAGTAAAGAAGAGATAAAGTGGTTTGGGGTGGACCGCGTCCTACGTGGCGGACTGGCCGGACACGCCCGGACACTCTCAAACTCCCCCAAACCCAACCCACATATGGGGTGAGTTTGGGGTGTGCCGGACAGCCCGGACATATGGGGACCATGGTTGGGTACACAAATTTACTCTCTCTCTCCTGTCCGGGCTGTGTCCGGGCTGTCCGCCCGGATGTTTGAGAAGGATTTGACCATCCCGCTTGGAGATGCTCTGAAGGTCCTGTTTTTGTAACCTGCAACCATACATTTACACCGATGCTCCTTTTTCTTTTTTATAGTCATTTATGAGCTACCCTCATTTTAGTAGTTGCGCAGATTAAAAATTCCGCTACAGAGATGATGTTTCACATGTAGCAACATTTCTATTAATTTTAATCATGATGCAATGTATGTAAATTAAATGGGGGAATTCACATTCAAGCAAAGGAAATTTGATGAGCTGAAGAAAAAATATACATAACTGATAATATAGGCAGTTTGATGTTTCTGTATCATATAGGAATTTGTAAGAAATCTCTTAACAAAGGCAGTTTTTCTTGTGGTGGAAGAGATAAATTTCTTGCATTTTTTGGTAGTCAGTTACATTGTGAAGTGGAAAATGTTCAAGGTTTCTGATTCTTTTGGTGTATTCATGATATGACGAGTTAATTTTGGTTCACATGAGTTCAAGTTAATTTTCTGTCGGTATTTCTTGACAACTATACAGGGCGGTATTCTGTGGTTTCATAACTTGACCGAGTTTACACATGGTGCTTTCGGTCCTGTTTTTCCTATCTTAGTTGCTGGGCTCCATTATTTGAATATTCAGGTACTGTACTGCTTTGTATCCAGGTTTTGTGTTTTTTAGATTTTGCTTACTATTTTCCCCCTTTCAGCTTGTTACCTTTATGTAAGTTTAGTGACTGGCTAACATTTGGTTCAATAAAATATAAGTTATGTTACACCAAATTGATATCATTGGTTTCATATAATCAAAATTGCTTTTTTATGATTGTGATTGTGTGCAGTCGAAATTTAAAACTGCAGAGCTAAAAAATGAGCCCTACATTTTGAATCAGAGCGAGTACTTGTGGTTTGGGCTGTGTGACATTTATTTTCAGTGGACACATCTGTTTGTTCTTGGAAAGAGGTTAACATGTCTTGGGATGATGGACATTCAGAGCCTACAAGTCCATCATCTATAAATACCTGGGAGTTGTAGCTTTGAACTCATGTGAGTGTAAATTTTGCAGTTAGGGCTTTGAATAGTGTTGAGCCGATTGGCAGTTGGTGTTTATTTTGGTTTTAAGTTAGCTGCTGACAATCATTGGCCTGTTAGTAGAGGGACCATGGCATCAATGTTTGACAAACCAGTCCACCTTTGAATTGACCTAAGACCAGAGTAGTTGATTTCTGTTTCTTGATGAAACCACTTATGTTTATTTAATCACAAAAAAACTTCAACTGAAAGTTGAATGATCATCTGTTCTTTTCATTGCTATTTGGATGTGAACACTAGTTTATATATTTTGTTGAGCTAGGGCTTGCTGCCGGTTTGCAGTAACTGGTCTGACTGTTGTTTCTTGCCTTCCTCAGATTGCCTTCCAGAAAAGCCATACCAAGCAGTTACCTGGAGTTTTTGGCTTACTAGCAAAGGCATGTTCCTGCAACCAATGGCATATTGGATACAAGTTGCTAGCTGTCACAAGTTACATGCAAATTACTCGCATAGCTGGCCTATTGCTAAGATCTTGTGTGACGAATGTGAATGATTGGCGATTCACTCGGCAATCTGCATACATTTTACTAGTTTAGTGTCAATCCACGCGCGCTTCTAGAGTTGGTCAGTACTACTAAGAATACACTCATGTGTTTTGTGCATGTAGTTAAATTTGATTCCCCTCTGTCAGATAACATATTTTTCATAGCTATATCATGAGTGTGTTAACGTTAGCATAATACGAGCTATGATCCTGAGGCTGCTACCTATAAATATGTATAAAACCTTGCTTAGGCATATGTCTGGTCCTCCGATGCTCTTGACCTTACCATCTGCAATATAGCATTAGTTTTCTCGATTAAGAAACTTGCTCTACAAGATAAAGAATTTGATATCGTGATGATATGATCATGTGTATCTCCACTCTTCTTATGTACTGAAAATATTTCTTTCTTGTTTGCAGTACTACAAGATATACCTTGATATTCTGGCTATTCCTTTATTTCTTATCGCTTATGTGGTCCCTCAGGTTAGTTCCTTCCAACTTGCTTCATTTGGTTAAAGATGAGTATTATGCATACTAGATATGATTACTTCATGCAGATTGTAGAGTTATATTCTGCTCCATTTCAGTATATAGAGGAGGGAGTGGGTTTGTGTACAGTAACATATCCTGTATCTCCACATATTCGTACTTGAGCTCTCCCTAGCAAACCAGGTTGGATAAATTAAGCATAGATGACCCGATTTGTTTGAAGTAATCAGAGTTCTTGGAGCAGAGCCTGAAGCTAATATTAAGATATGTTGTTCAATAGATGTTGTGCTTATTACCATTTACTGTGAAAAAAAAATCATAATTTAGTGCCTTTTTTCTTTCATTTAGGTCGCAGTGCAGATGATAGTGATGCATTGTATTTACCCCTATCATCTTTGATTGGCAGGGAAGCCTGGTCTATTGGACTACCAATGGTTTATTTAGTGTAGCTCAGGTCAGCTAAGTTATTCACTTCTGCAATGAAAGCCATTTTCTTGTCAACTTTGGATAGTGCTGTACCAGTTTTATAAGAACTCTATGCTTACATGTATGTTTGCTACTTGACAAATGCAAGGAAAGCTTGTAAGGCCCACTAGTTCTTTTGCTTTTTTTCTAGAGAAGAAAATATAAATTTGTGGTAGGGACTAATTTTGCGCCTTATATGGAAAAAAGGAACATCAGTCATAACAGATCTAGAAGAGTTCTCTCTTTCCTTTGTGCCTATTTGTTGTTAGTCCCATAGATGTTCCAGTATGAATGATGTAGGCATGTGTACATAGTTGCGTTGCAAACTTTATGTTTATGTTACTGTTCCAATGTTCACATTGCATATTTTGCATTGTATCTAATCTTTGCATGATAAAAATGCAGCAATTGTCCCTCAGAAATGATGTTATCCGCAAGATGTTGGGATTGCCTGATAGTGGGGCTCACTCTGGTAATGCATCACCAAGCTCTCTTCGTGAGGGTCAGAAGATGATGCAGGTTGTCTGAAGTATTTAATGCTGTAGCCATTGGCTGTTCCAACTATGTGCATTATGTGCAGTTGCCATCATGCTAATCTAACTTCATTAATTTCCCATCCACTTTCATCTCAGGCAGATTAGATTATTGCATTTATTCTTCGTCTTGAGCACACACCTGTTTTTCTGCTGAAGTTTGCTGTATTCTTTTGTTGTAGACTAACTTGCAGCAGTGGCCCCTTGGAGGTACTCACGTGCAATCAAAATTGGGATCATCTGATAATGAGACTCCAAAGTTTATGTTTGAAAATGGTACGATGATGGAAGAAAATGTATCTGAGCCCAGTTCACCTGAGGAGCTTCTCGAAGTATGAATGACCACAATCTACAGAATTTGTCATGAAATATTACTGTCATTGATTCTGAAGCATGTATCTGTATTTTTTAATAGCAAGCATTACAATATTTGCAAACTGGCTGTCGAGAGCAAGCTATTCCACTTATCAAGTAAGTTGAAATAACCTATATATGGTTGTTTCTTCAGTTGGCTAGCATTTTTATTTGCAACTAGTGGAAATTGATGAACAATTTTTGTTTTGCCTACAGAACAGCAATAGAGAAAAACCCAGATAATTTTGCACATTTGCTTGGAATGGGGCAGAACTTGTTCTCAAATATGTTGTTTGCCGAAGCCTCTGTTTGTTTTGAACATGCTATCCCATTGGTCTGTTGTAATCTCAGATGCTCTTTAGTACTTTGAAGGTTATGGGTTGAGGCAATATAACAGAGTGAAATAAGATTTACTGCTGCCTATTGTGTAGATTGAAGAACATCATCCTCTTCTTATACTTGCATACTTTGGTGCAGGTCTTTCACGTCAACAGCAGGTAGAGTAATGTTATGTTGTGACCTGTTTTTAAGCCATTACAAATAACAGTGAATAATATCAGCACCCTGTCATTTCCCACTGTAGGGCGAAAGCGAGACGGCAATCAAACTCCTGCAAAGAATAGGGGAGCTCAAGGAACCAGAGGAAATGATGAACAAAGCATGCTATTTCAAAGGCTTTATTGCTCTAGCAAGGTAACCAGCCCCTTTACAGGTCATATTACCAGCATAGGCTTCTGTAGGGTGGCAGCTTTCGTTAGTCTGTACACTTCCAAGTTAGAATCCTGGCCACAATTCAAAGCAAACAACTTCCAGCTTTCCCATAATTCTCAACTAACAGCAGCTTTCCCACAGCTCGTACTAGCAGTAGCAAAGCTGACATTAAGTCTTGCCATCCCTTCTAACACACTGCAGCATTCTCTCAGTTCACCATATTATGGCACAGAGAAACCCTCTGATATGAAATGATGGAAGTAGTAAGTTAGCTATAGGTTCACAGACGAAATTTAATTGTGAAGTTAAACTAAGTTACATAAGTAGCTACAAGCAGACAACCTGAATCAACGTGGACTTAATACTATGGGTGTGTTCGGTTCACCCTTTAATATGAAATTGACCTAGTATCTCTTTTGACCTCTTCGTTTTGGTCTTCTGGAAGGGAAACCTAATTGCTATATAGTAACTTTAGTCGCTGATTGTTTGCTCGCAGTATATTGCTGAATGAAGGTCGGAAATCCGAGGCTGCGAAGTATCTACGACTAGCCATGGCTTATGATCCTAATGCCGAGAGGCTTCTGAAGGAATGTGAAGACACAATGGACGATCAACCAAGTCAGCAGAACACTGAGCCACCAGACCTGAAAAGACCATGAGACAGGCAGAACAGGGACATTATAGTCCTTTCTTTTTTTCAACATCAGCACACGGTTTGCTCGGTAGTTCGATTCCAATTTTTCTAGAATCGCGAGTCGGCCAGTTTAGTTCATCCTTGGAGAATGTAAAATATACTTCAAAGATTTGAAATCAGATAGGGGCAGTGACCCAATATATATACTCTGAATCCCTTTGAAGTCGTGGGGCATATAGGTGTTTCAGATTTTGTAGCTAGGGCAATAATATGCGGCACAGATGTAGCCAGTGATGTATTATTATTTTGCCAGTATGGTGTTACTCCAAGTATCCAACAAGAAGAAGTATAATTTGATCCAGTCAATTGGATGTCTCTTTGGATCTGATTTTCACCTTGAGGAGGTATAGTATATTGTTTCTTGAAATCACAGCTGTACAGTTTGATGAATTTTAAGCTTGGACGATCTTGAAAATGCAAGACGAAAGTGAAGCGAGCGTGTTGAATCAACTGCTAAAAGGTGCAATGCATAAGTAATTGAATATGTGTCAAGATAATGAATTTTTGCTTTCCGATGAAAGGTTACAGGCCAGACCAGCAGCTCCCAGATGACCCATACACAAACGTTTGTACACCATGTTCATATCGTCACATGTCACAGCATACCAATACAATGAAGATCTACCAGTCGCTAACCCGCACCACCTCAGGCCCCATTGTAGATAACCACCGGTCATAACCGACCGATGTCGAGTTACATGCATCTCTCGAACCTTGATGTCTAGTCCGAACAACGTGCTTCTCGCCTTCCTGCTGAATAGGTTTTGACTCTCCGCTAGCTTATGCCGTAACCCTTGCTACGGGCACACAGAAGGCAATAGGGGCTTGCTCGATGCACAGGTGGTGTACGGCTGGCTGCGGTAGATACAGAAACGGAGTCACATGTTCACGAGAAGATTGACAAAAATGGGCAGATTTGATCAATGGAGATCTTGATCTGTTTTGCTACTTGTGTTGGAGTGTTTTACGCTTGATGGTGTAGTATGTGCCAACTGCCAAGTTGATCAAGATGGACTGGATACGATGAAGGGGCGTGTTAGGCTCTTTAGTCGGGAGCGTGTCGTGCAGTCGGATACGTTCGGCTGGGTCGCACTAGACAGTTTGACGGACAGACAGAAAAAGACGGCGAGATCGGCGACGACGTAGGCGCGTGATTCTGATAGTGTCCGAATTCTGTGGCATGGCAACACGTCTACATCACCTTTAGTTTATTTCGTTTGTTCCCTGCTATTCGTCTCTTGGGTGTGGTACATGTACATTTGACTTTATTTGGTCGAAATTGTTTTTCAGATAACCCAAATTCATAGGTTAAAAGTTTTAATCCTCGTCGTTTCATGCACATTAACCCCCTTTTTGTCTCTCCTTAGCAAATAAAGGATTGTGGGAAAACCGTGCAATTAGTTGGTTTCCCATACACTAAATTCATTAGAGGAAAAGCTTATACTACCGCAAATCACTTGGATTTGGATGGATATAAACTTGGTGATACGAATTTTTTATGCAAAATATGACCATCTTCGACTTGCGAAAAAGAAAATCTGAAGATGAGTTATTGCACGATAAAATCGGAGTCTATTGACACATATTTATTTATTTTTGCACTCTATCTACATGGTTATTTTTCTTTCGGCAAAATTTACACGATTGAGATTCTTCTACATGTATGGAGTTTCTATGCAAAGTCCGTTGCAATTTAGAGCCATCGCAACTCTCACTGAGGCACCCAATAGAAAATCTACCCGCTTGCCGCCGGCGCCGCCGCGCCGTCACGTAGCCATGCTGCGCCTCCAGAAGTGCATCCTCACCCGTCTCCTCTCGTCTTCCGCCGCCGCTCCCGTCTCCCCTCTCCGCCGACTACTCTCTGCGGCCGCGGCCGTCGTTTCCCCCAACCCTAGCTTCGCTGTGGAGCAGTACCTCGTCGACACCTGCGGCCTCACCCGAGCGCAAGCCCTCAAGGCCTCTGCCAAGATCTCCCACCTCAAGGCCCCCTCCAAACCCGACGCCGTCCTCGCCTTCCTCGCCCACCTCGGCCTATCCAGCGCCGACGTCGCCGCCGCCGTCTCCAAGGACCCGAAGTTGCTGTGCTCAAGCGTTGAGAGAACGCTGATCCCCAACGTCGCAGGGCTCACGGCTCTGGGCCTATCGCGTCCTGAGATCGCCCGTCTCGTCTCGCTTGTCCCCCGCAGAATCCGCCTTGCATCCATCGTCTCCAGGCTGCAGTACTACCTGCCCCTCTTAGGCTCCTCCGAGGAACTCTTCCGGGCTCTCATTTCCAGCCCCAGTCTCGATAGCAGCCTCGAGAAGGTGGTCAAGCCCAATGTTGCGTTCCTGCAGGAGTGCGGGCTAGATGTTTGCGATATTGCCAGGATTGTACGCTCCACGCTATGGGTGCTCAGCAGCAATCCAAAGCGCCTCCCGGTGATAGTGGCTTGCGCCGAAGGTCTTGGTGTGCCGTGTCGGTCTGTGATGTTCAGTCACGCGATGGCAGCAGTTAAGTCCCTCGGCGAGGACAAGGTCGCCGCCAAAGTGGAATATTTGAAGAACACGTTCAGGTGGTCGGATGCCGAGGTCAGCATTGCTGTTTCTAAGCTTCCGTTATTGCTGGCGAGATCGAAGCACATTTTGCAGGGTAGGTCGCAATTCCTTATCTCAGAGGTGGGATTGGAACCGGCCTACATTGCTCGTCGGCCAGCAATGGTCACTTATAGCTTGGAGGGCCGGCTCAGGCCAAGGTACTACGTAGTGAAGTTTCTCAAGGAAAATGGATTGCTAGATCATGACCGGGACTACTATGGTACAGTAGCCTGCACCGAGAAGGTATTCATGAAGAGGTACATATCCCCTCACAATGAAGCTGCACCGTACCTTGCTGAAGACTATGCAACCGCTTGCATAGGGGAAGTGCCTGCTAGATTCAGATTTTACGTGAACCAAGAACGTTTATGAAAATTGGTAGCTGCTTATGGCAGAACATTTTTTTACTCAGTTTATTAGGCTTACAATTTTTGATTTGGTGTTCTTGGCCTAAATAAGTGGTGGATGTCTGCTGTCGTATGTATGCTAATTAGTGGTTACATGTTGATTGGGTGTTCGTAGTCCCGGATGAAATTGAGAAACTGATTTGTGATTCCTGGTGTCATATTGACACACATATTGGAACTAAGAGAGCGAGATCACAGTTCAGGGCATTTTGCAAATGCTTTCAAGTGTCAGTGAGTAGTATATCTGCACACTATATCTTTATGTTCTCAAATGGCCGTTGCAGTTTTCAGTGCAAACTTCAGTATATCTCACCATGGAAGAAGGTTCTCTTGGTTTGGCAGATGATATGAAGTCCAAAAGTTTTTATCTGGATGAAAATCTTGGACTTCTTTTTTTCGCGGGATACAAGTTTGTATTTGTTAATGATAACAAAGTGTTGATCACTGCCAATGATGCAGTTTTGATCAAGTATGTTGGTTGCTTGCTCGAGTCTGACTTTGTTTACGCATATTAACTGTTGTGAAAGCGGGTCATTCTAGTTGTTTGTATCAGTTTTTTTGTTTTTTTTATCTTGTATTTTTGGATGGCCTACTGACTGATACTTTATCTAGGGACATATGATCTGTAAACTGAAGAGTGCAGTATTTGCCTAGTAGCAGTTTTGTTTATGGCCTACCCATGTTGCACTATGTACTACGTAGCAGATATTCCGAAGGCCCTGGTATTTGTACAGCCGAGGGAATTGATGCTTGTATGATATGGGTGCTGAAAAGTGAAAAACAGAGGGTATTTCATACAACTTTTAAGGTAACCCTAAAAAGTTTTATGGCATTACCATGTAAGATCTGCCATGCATTTCAGCAAATTTTATTCCATATTAGCGCTAAATGCTAATCTGTCTATATAGATGCTCACAACTCCCTTGGCATATATTTTTAGGATAGTAAGTCATATGCACCATCCTCTACTTTATATCTGCTTTTTTAGACGCTCTTTTATACTTGCTTTAGTTGTGTTGGTTGCAATATCTGAAGACATAATGCTGGAATTAGAGAGAAGATAATGAAGACTTTTACCTTAGCCAAGGGATGGTCCGAGAGTTGATGACTTAACCAAGTGTGGTCTGACACTTAAGGGAGTGCGGTACTTTTCTCGGAGTGCCATCTCTTCGTCACCTTAGGTAAGCCCCAATCTAGACCAAATACTATCTGTCAGATATTCCGTAGTTATAGAAGCTTGCAGAGTTCCAAACATAGGAATAGTAGGCTAGCTCTGTGAGGGGAGCCTGGTGCACATTTTTTTTGTTCCTGGTGTGAGGCTGTCGAAGTTGGAAAAAGTGAGACCTCAGCTGTGACAAAGAGCTCCAGTTTGAATTTTGAAATGAAGATTAGGTGTGTCCCTTCTCTGGTGCCTACCTTGTGGAATCATAGAAACAAGGTTATGGCCTTCTGGCTGATACTTTATATAGATACATTTGATCTATTTTTTTTAGCATTAGGGATATCTGATATCAAAACTGAAATAGTGTAAAAGTTGGCTAGTAGCATTTTTGTTGACAGCCTACCCATGTAGCACTATGTAATGGATTTTCCGAAGGCCCTGATATTTGTACTGGAGAGGCAAATTGATTCTTGTATGGTACGGTGATGAAAAGAAGAGGGCATTTCATACAATAAATGAACTTATCTCGTAGTTCATGTTTCGGTGTTCTGCCTAACTGGCCGGTGTTGGTTTTCTTCTATAGTATGCCTCTTAAATGCTGGTTTGGTTGTTGCCAAATGAAAGCTTTGATTCATGAGCCCTTGTATGTGATATGTCCATTACATAATCCATTAGAGAACGGGATGGTTGCTGATTCAATGTGGTGGTCGGGAGTAGGCGATGGCGTGTTCCTCCTGCTTGGCTGTCTATCTTATACCGACAAGCTTTGCTCCAGGATTCCTGCTGCATAGGAGGGTTTCGAGATATCCATCCATGGTGCGTTGAACACGCCATCACTTACTCCTGACCACGTGAGAGTGTTGTATTTCCTGGCATTCGGCAAGAACGTGGAGAGCAAGCATACACAGGAAAGCAGCAGGGTTGAAGAGCAAAGCATACCTCGGTCCACCATGTTGTCGTTGATGGTGATGCCGCTGGTGAGCGTGTCCATCCCTAGCAGCAGGACGGCGGTGGGGCGACACCAGTCCGTAGGTCGTCGGCAAGCAGCAGCCACGAGCCCTCCTTGCCAGATTGGATGTGTAAGTGCAGAGAAGAAGATGAGTAGAGTGGGCAGCAATGGAACCAAATAAGAAAATGTTGGACCTTGGCGATGTGGTTGTCACGGTGGGGTTGAACTCCTGCACGAGGTGGACGCCCCACCCGTCCAGCGTGCAAAGGTTCGCTGGCACGGAGCAGGGGATCGCGTGTGGTTGATAGAGGGGCGGTGGCGGTGTTTCTTTTTTTATTATTCTGTTGTTTGCTTGTAATTTCCGTTTCTTTGTAACCTGTTCTTCAACACCTTGAAGCCGTTTGGGGCCTTAATAATGTAAAAAAATGTATATTAATTATTTGTAAAACGGAATACTACTTGAGTTGCAGTGGTGCACAAGTCAAACGAGTTACACAACTGTCGTGGTTTATTTTAACTGGAGTAGCAATTTGGTTTGCATAACTTACACTTCAGTGAAGACCAGACCTTTGTTATCCTAGAGTTAGTCAGCGTTGAGGGACAGTATGAATTTTTTTCCAACACTACCTTGTGCATATGCTAGATGACTGTTGAATAATTGTTCATTCGTGCCTGGTCTGTAACTTGTTTTTGTCATTTTCTATAATCTTACTGAAGTGGCCCTTGGACAAGGCATGCTTTTTGTTGAGCTTTACAAACAAATGATCATCAGTGAAGCTCTTCAGTCACAGTTAACTTGTCCATTGTTTGTGTACCGATAAAGTTGTCGAAATCCGGTTGGGATTTGGCCGCATTGTTTTGGCAACAGATTGTCTAAATCTTCAGAAGGCCCTGTCCACTGCCGAGTATGATCTGGCTGAACTAGGAGCCCTTTTCCGTGAAGCGAAATTCCTCCTTCAAACCGAGTTCATCGATCATAAAGCCAGCTATGTGCCGCGTGTGTCGAATAAACCAGCACATGAACTTGCTGCATTAGGTATGGCTGGTGTGTCAAATGGTCATCAAGTGTGGATGGACCATGCCCCTGATGTTGTTAGCAGGGCGTTGTACGGTGATTCTACAGTTCAAGTTTAAAGGTATAATTGTTTTCCAATGTCAAAAAAAATAAAGTTGTCGAAATCGACCCAGTGAGCGTGCGTTATGCATCTCTAATGTGCAGTAGCTCTGGATTTTGTAGTGCCATTTTCTGTAAAAGAAAAAAGCAACAGGTTAACCTGGATGATTGTAGTGTATCGGGTCATAATGTTTGCATTTCAATTTCAGGTCCCAGTTTCCATCTTCAGATTGCAGGCAGCTCCTAGCGATCCATATTTCTGGGCTGTGTGTTCTGTACCTCAATACATACCCATGCCTCTAAATGTTACTGAATACCATAGGATTTTACACCTCAAGTAACCTGGATCATTTGCCTGCGTCCCAGCAAGTAACCTCAACCCTAAAAAAAAAACCCAACATTGCACCTAACATTATTCTGGGGGTGGACCGGTGGAGATGATGTAGAGCCAGTTCAAAAACCCAACATTGCACCGAACATTATTCCGGGGGTGGACCGGTGGAGATGCTCTTAACGCACACAAATAGTTTTATCTAATGCAAGTTTATTTGGGGATGTAAACAAAATTATAAAATATGGAACAAGGTGACAAACAATGGTGAATATATTGAAAACTTTGAGCTTTTATTACAATTTTGACACAAAGTATATCATATTGCAGGCAGAACCCCTGAATATACTGAATTTTTTAGCTTTTAACTTGTACTCCATTCATTAAATAAGTTTAATGGTATTTATAAAAAATAATTTAAATTTGAACTACAAGTGTATTATAGTTTGGCCCCAAAATTAGAGAAAATCATACTCACTCCATTCCTTAATGTAAGATGTATTGTTTTTTGATAAAAAAAAAATCAAAATATAGGGTGTATTGCAATTTATGGACAATTTTACCCTCTACAAACAAGTTCTAAATTATAAAGGAGGGATTTAAATGATTGTTTTCAATTTGTGACTATTAGGCACTTCTCTTTCCAGATTTTTCCAGGAATACTCGTGCAAGAAAATTATACACCTTACGTTCAGGAATGGAGGGAGTATAAAGTTACTCTAGCATGATTCTACGCAATAGCCCTGAAAAAGGTTTAAAAAAATCACCACCTATATATGAATGGTCACATGGACATTTCGCCTCTCTTTTGAAGAAAAAATCACATAAATAGAGAGATTTTTTTTTAAATGGAAAACTTGCTCGAGCTTCCTTTTAAGTCTACTAGTTATACTAAAAATTATAAACTTGCAATACCGCAATTTCTCATGCCAGTTCACGTCAAGAGAGCACACTCTACGTGCAAGTTCGTGTTTAGATCACGCTCCGTGGCATGGCACGAATGCACGTAAATATCAAATTCTCATGCCAGTTCGTGTTCAGACTTCAGAGTGGTCGTGACATGTCTAGACGATCACACCGTTCTCAGATTGGCGTATATTGACCAAACCGTCAGTGCACTTAAATTGTTTGAGGAATTTACAACACACGAGTCACAAATGGTTGTGACATGTCTAGATGACACGGTGTCATTGCAGTTATTGTCCTGTCATTTCATATGGACTGAGAGTCACATTATGACATCATGGTGAACAAGTGGTTAATGGCTTGTCTTGTCAAAACGCTTTGGGGGTAGGGGGTGGGGGAGGCGGTTTCATTATCCTGTCTCTCCGCACGCAGTTTCAATGTGCACTCGATCTCCTCACTTCGATTAATTGTTCCATCGAATAATCCAGTGTTATGCGCAATAAAATGATCTCATTGTTGCTGCCGAACCCAAAGTTCTCTCGCTCTTTTCCAAAGTTCTCACTCGTTCTCATAAACCGTCTCTCTCCACAAAAATGGCTGACCACTAGTGGCAGGAGGCCCCTAGCGATGACGCTAGGGCCGAAACACCAGGAGGACTTCATCCCCTAATTGAAAGGAGATCCCTCGGACTCCGACCCATTGTCTCCGAGCGACCACGACAACGACCCTGACGTCGAGGAGTTGGAGGAGGAGCACCCGATGCTGGAGGAGGACGACGACGAGGAGAAGACGACAGCGATGTGGCGGACCCCCACGAAGACCACAAGGCCGACGACGAGGCAGACGAGGAGGAGGCGGAGGAAAACGACGACGGCGACGCAAAACCATGGCCAAAGAAGCAAAAGTAGTAGTATGATTAGTAGGGTATTAGCACTAATATTAGTATTAGTATTTTAGATTGTAAAGGTAGCTTTAAGAACATATTTCGTAATGAAGAAGAACAAGTAGTAATGAAATCATTTATCTTAAAAAACAAAGATTAATGAGTTTTTAATTACAGTTTGAGTTGCGAATCTTAATTTTCCTTTGTATCTTGCATAGAGTTTCTCCATGACAGCATGCAGATAAACAACACATGCATATGTAACTGCGTACTTTAATCGAGGGAATTAGAAATGCAAGAGACGGCATACAAATGAAACAACTGAAGGGAACCACGTCTTTTAATCGTCAAATTGATGGTTGATCATGATTTAATCATCACAAATGAAACATCCAAAGTAAACATGTATTTTAATCGTCAAATTAAATTTTGATCATGATTTAATCATCGCGGATGAAACAGGCAAAGAAACCACGTTTCTAATCATCAAATTAAATGTTGATCATGATTTAATCATCGAATTATGTCTTATGAATAAAAAAATCGAGCTCATATATACCAGGTTGATCAATTGGTCAAGATGGTATATCTGAGCTCGGAATCAATAATTGCTTTATTTTAGGACTTATAAGCCGCTCAAACACCCTATAATTGGGCGAGGTGGGACTATACACCCCACTCTGTGACTCCGCAGCGAGAGACCACAATTAGGGTCACACCTGTTAGGGCAGTAACGGTCAATGTGCTTGACTCGACGGAAACTCTCTGTATGGGCATTTGCGAGGCTGGTTTAAGTTTCAACAGGAGAGCAAAAGTGAGGAAAGCTAACAATTGTGGACAAAACTGAGTAGTACTAAGCGAAATGGGGCACCAAAATAGAAAACGTTAGTAACTATGTTTGAAGCCAAACATGTCAACCACACACTATTCAAGGAGCCATTTGAACTTTATTCAGAGGGAACTCAAAGTTCCATTTATTCAAAAGAGACATAACTGAAAATGATTAACGGCTTCATTCTCATGTACAATTAATAACCATTAATTGGTTTCTTCTTGTTCCTTTGACAGAAGGATTTGATCCTATCGAGACCATCTTGAAGAGAAGAAGGAACAATAGCAAATGTAACGCGGACCCAATTTTCCATTCCGAGAACACTCCCTGCGTTTCGGAGACATGGATATATAAGTTGGGCTACATAAGTGCATTTGTAGTAATAAAAGTAGAACCATAACCAGGTTTCCTTCATTTCTCAAACAGTGGAACAAATAACAATCTTATGTAGTTATGGATTATGCCTCATATTTTCCTACATATCTCACATATTTGTACACTATGTTGTATACAACACCTATATTTAAGGGATAAGGATAACTTGTGTACATATGATTGTTGCTGTGGTACATTTTTTAAATGATTGGAGGGTTCTACATTTTGTGATCACATTGACTAACCACAATATCTGTCGTTCAAAATGAGCATATTATGATGACCTAGCTTTTTTTGAACCCAATAAAAATACCTCAAAGAATAATTATATAATTTTAAAGCTAAACTGATTAATGATTATTTGAAACATGTGACATTTTTTGTGAAAATGAACAACATGTGACACAGAAAAGGATACCAGATAGAAAAGGATAAGAAAAAACATGCCATGGTAGTCTTCACTAAAAGAAGAGTACTCTAATTAACAAAATAGTTATACAATTTCATGATGTCAGAACCATTCATATGTATAGTCATATGAGAAAATAGTAAAAAACATGTATATATAGAATAATGTACAATAGAATGTATTTGTGACATCTAAGAAGCATCCATCATATTTCTAAAAATCTCCTAGCAGTCAAACTAACTCTAATTTAAATATAGCAAACATTATTAATTATATCACGTGCAGGTTTTCCTTAAATTAGCATATACCTGGACATAAAATAACCGATTCTTCCTTGGCGAGCTTGCAGCAAAAATCAATGTCATCATGGATCTCCTCCATAAGATGTAAGTTCAGTTTGACCTGTTTACATTGAATTTAATATAAGTTTACTGAGAATCAGTTAAGCTTTCTAGAAAATAGTAGGGTTTTTTGTAACATAATGTTTTCACCATCAATGCATAGTACCAACAAATATGGACAAAGTATATTAACATGACTAGTCCTCACAATAATTTTTGACTATCACCGTATCTTTAGAATACATGAGTCTTCACAAAGATAAAAGAAAAAATAGTCCTTCTTATTGGCATTCCCTAAGAACATACTTTACTATAAAATAGACTTAACACTTACTAACATAACGCTTCATGACGCATTGCGGTTTCAAACCGACCCCTTTAATTTTGGCATTATCATACTTTATTATAGAAATAGACTTACCATTACAAACATGGATCCTTCTGGCTTGTGAGGACAGCTGATGTATTTGTTTTCCTTCATATTTCTATAGCATATTTCTGACGATTCCTTTAGCAGAGCAATAATCCTCGTAAAGAAATCTTCTTTCGTGTTCTCCAAAATTTGGGGAAGAGCTCCCTAATCAAATTCATAGTATGAAAAAACACTGAATCAGTTGTGTTAAATAAAATGCATAAGAGAACATCCATAACAGTAATACTAAAATACAAAGAAATAAAATAATCTTCTAGAGGTAGAGAAATGGTAGGAAAAATGCATGTACATTTAACAATTCCTCTCACTTCTAAATATTGCATACTTGATAGAGAATAGTATGCACTGTATATCTTCTAAGGTTTTTTTTTTTACTTGATCTTCTAAGGTTTTGGATATTAGTTCAACTTATTCAGGTTTATTAATCAAATATAACAAAGGTAAATAACTGCAGAATGTACCTTTATTTAGTCATGTTTGAGTTTCAAAGTGAACAAAAATACTAATTTATTACCGAGCATTTGGTATTACAACATTATCCACGGATTTAAAACAGGACGAGAATGGATAAAATAAAAAGACTAACCTGAATGAAAGTTGCCGGGTCCGTTGAGACATTAAGGTAGTTCGTAATTGACGTAGCGATCTACAAGAAACCATTACTTTTTAGCAAAATACTAATCCCCACAGGCCACAGCAGCATACGAAAATGGTGTTAGAGTTACCTTAGTTTCTTGCAAAATCTTCTTGGGATCATATACAGCAACCCAACCAAGCCGCCATCCCGGCACTATCCATGACTTTGATAGAGATCCTATGGACAATACAGGGGCAATGTGCCCAAACACACCCATTGGGATAAATGGAGCACTACCCCAAACCAACTTGCCATATACCTCATCAGAAATGACCAATATCCCAAGCTTTCGTGCTACCTCCGCCACCTGGACATCAAGTGCACGATTACTACTGCTGGCCAAAAGATAAGCAGAGCGTAATGCACATTCAAATAGACGGATCAACAAGGTACAAAAGATCTCTACCTTGGCCAAATGCTCGTAGGAATAAACACTCCCACATGGATTATTCGGGTTTATAATGACCATCGCAGTCGTGTTCTCGTCGGCGATAGATTCCAGCGAGTCGATATCAATCTCCCAGCCCTTCTCAGGAAGAAGATCAAAATGCCGAACTTCTAACTTGTTGAACCCCGCGCGTGCCTCGTAATTGGGATACCCTGGTCTGGGAAGCAGAATGTTGGCACCGGGCTGCTGGGCCAGAACAGGGATTATGACCTCAATGGCTTGAGTTCCGCCAGCAGTTAGGAAGACGTCATCCGCTGATAACTCGTAGGGCAGATCCTTTGACAAGTGTTCTGCCAGAGCACTATTATTTTGAAACGGTAGAGAAGGTTAGACTTTTGGAGAAGACGCTACATTTCCATAGGGAAGACACGTGCAGCGGCACATGCACATAGATAAACTAATACTACGAGATTTCATTCGAAAGTAGATCAGCAAATTCCGTTACCTTCGTGCGGCGGGTAGGCCGACGCCGGCGGGGTAGCAGTTGAACTCCCCGGTCCGCAGCGTGGCGGCGACGGCGTCCTCGGCCTCGACGGCGGTGCGGAAGGCCGGGAACACGGAGGGGTCGCCGTGCGCCAGAGGCAGCACCGGGCGCGGCCCGTCCGCCTCCACGCTCGCGCTGATCTTGTACCTTATCGCCCGGATGCTCATGTTGGCACCCGTCGTCGCCAGCACGCCGTCCTTGGCCCTCGCGAACTTCCAGTCCACCTCCGGCGCCCCTCATTGCCGTTGATGTGGCCATTCCCAGTGGCGGCGCTGTGGCCGTTGCTCTGGTGCGTCGTCGCATGCACATGGCCGTTACTCTTGCCGTTGCTGTGGCCGTTGCTGCGGCCGTTGCCAGTGGTGGCGCTGTGGCCGTTGTGGCCATTACTCTTGCCGTTGTTGTGGCCGTTGCTGCGGCCGTCGCCAGTGGCGGCGCTGTGGCCGTTGCTCTGGTGAGTCGCCATGACGAAACTAGTAGTGGTAGTAAGTAGGGATATGGGTACGGTTTGCTGTTTGGTGCTTGACTGCCTTGAACGCTGGAGGTCTTACTCATATGTATAGCGGTCGCTTTGGCCGGCTCGGCTAGGTTGGCCAAATGAACTGGGGTGGCAGTGGCAGACCAGGGCAGCAAGAAGCACGCACGATCTGACCACGCCAACGGCGGAACCAGGGGGGAACCAGCAGGGGCCATGGCTCCCCCCAACATGCAGAATTTTCTTTAATAGCCCCAGATTTTTTGTCCAAAATTTTTGTAACCACATCTATGTCCATCACCTAAAGCTGAATATGCTAGTTAGGATTTTTTTTGAGACTCGCGTCCCTCACGTCGTCTCCTCAGGGCGACCGGGGAACGAAACCCTAGCCGCCCCGCGCCGCCAGCTCCTCCGCCCATCTCCCTCCCCTCGTCGCCCCCGGAGGCGGCTGCCGGACTCGGCCATGCAGCGCCAGTGAAGGGGGCGGCGGGGATCTGCGTCCTAGGCTCCCCAGCGAGCAGTTGGAGGTAAGCTGCTCGGGTGGGAGCCCCTTGCCGGCGGCGGCGGCCCATCGGCGCGCGCCTCGCTCCAGCGCGGTGCGGCGACCCGGCTGCGCACCCTCGCCGGCATCCACCCCCCTGCGCCGTCACCAGAGGATGCCATCGGGCTTGCTCCATGGTGGACGATGCCGGCGCAGGCTCTCCGACGCGCGGCGGCGGCCCCGTGGTGGCGCGACCACCTGGCGGCGCGGCCAGTCCTGCTGCGGACCACTTCGGCGGCGCGGAGGTCCATGGCGAGGGGCATCGTGGTGATGTCCCTCTCCTCCGATGGTGCGGCCGCTCGGTGCGGCGGCTCCTGGCTGAAGACCTGCCGCCGCCTCCTTGGGTTCGCTTCTCCTGCTTCCTTGGCCTTCTCTCCTGTCCTCGATGTTTGAGGCCTCGTCCTCGATTCGTTCCTTGGACGGGTGGATGGTGGTGTGGGCTCGGAATTGGGGGAAACCCTTGGCCGGTTTCGGCCACGACGTCGACGACCCCGGCGCCGGTTCCCTCCTCGAAGGCTTCGTTGAAGTTCCATCCCCGTCACCCACCCCCTTGCCGGGTGAAAACCCGGTCCCCTGCTTGGGCAACGGTGGTGTTTCGACGTCGCTCCCCTCCTTGGAGGCCCTGCTCGGGGATGGCAAGGGGGTTCGCGAGCGTCATGGTAGATGAGGAAGGCTTGTGATGGTGTTGCGTTCGATGGTGTTGATGCGGCCAGCTTGGGGCCGACGGTGGTTTGTCTCTCCCCTTGGCCGGCTTTCACGGTGTCTCGTCCCCGTTGATGTGTTTGCCCAAGAACCCCCCATGGTTGTTGTTGTGGTGTGGTGAGCCTCGAGCTCTTGGTGTCGTCCGGCTCACATTTGCTCAATGACGACGCAATTGATACCTCTCCATCTTGCTTGTCGTCTCGACCTCCCGTGGCGGAGTTCCCTGCCTAGGTTAGTGCTGGGTGCTAGGCTTGGCACTTGCCGATGATGATGGTGGATGCTCCTGAGTTGTGCCGTGGGGTTCGATACGCTCGTCGGACGGTGCTAGGTTCATTGCCGGTTCTTGGTATTTGTGATCCTTGACTGCACCCTCATCTACTTGTGCCTCTCATGGTGGTTCTTGCTTTTCCTTTTCTTGTAGTCTTTTTTCTTGTATTTTATTTGTTCTCTTTCCCCTGTATCCCCTGTAAAACTGCTATTCTGTTGTAAGAACATGGCCCGCCAGGCTACTTTCGATGACATATAACAACCGGTGGGGAGTAATCCCCCCGGCATTCTCGAAAAAAAAAATATATATGCTAGTTAGAATATACGAAACCTGCTCACAGAAGATCCTAGAAAGACTAAGAGAAGTCTTTTTTGACTTTTCCACCTTTCCTCACACGTACGAGAGGATGCACATGCACATTCCCCATCCAGCCATCCCCACGTGCTTTCGCTATAGCTTCTCTGCTCTCTCTCTTGTTCTTCTTCCTGGAAGCAGCGGCAACGAAGCGGCAAATCCCTCAAAAATCATCAAATTGGTTCGATTTTTGTTAGACGGAGCACATCAAGAGGCTAACAGAGGTATGGAATTGAAGACATTTCACTCTTTTCCCCTGATTCGTAGTATTACTTTGTGGATCTAGTTTCTTCTTCTTCTTTTTTGGATTATTGCTTCCCTATTTCTTGGAATGATAAAATTGATATATGACGATCCATCTTTTTAAGATATGCATTGTACATTTTGCTTTCAAGCCACCTCTTTTGTAGATGTCTGATTATATTGTCAATACTTAATGGCGGCATAATAGTACATATTTTACTTGAAACATTGTTACCACCGATATATTTTGTACGAGGTTTTACATTTTAGAGTTATGCTCAAGGTCCGCCCTGCCACTTGTTATCACGATCCCTGGCATGCATATTTTGGTGTGTGTTTTGTTTTATGCAGTGGCTACATGCCCTAAAAAAATAAAATTAGATCAAAAGGGGAAGGTGTGTAGTAGCTGGTAGTGGCTACCAGGACGCATGAACCATGCTTGTCGACTCCACCCATCGCTGATTGGTTTAGTGACGGACTCCCACTCAATTCTGCTCAAAGTATAATGTAATGAAAAACCATCAGAGTAAGCCAAAGCATATCCCAAAGACATGCAAAAACAATTATCTCGACTCCAAGTCCATGTTCCAATACATCAAGGCCGAAACTTCGGCACGAAGCATAAAAGCACTCCCCTAATACGCAGGGAAATCGGGGTCAACGTCTTGTGCCCAAGACTGCAGGCCACCGACGATGTCCTTCGCGGAGAGGAAGCCCTTCTCACGGAGGAGCTGGACAGCGCTCTGCGAGTCATTGCCTCTCCTGCAGACCACGTACAAGGAAGGCTGTTGTTCATCGAGGAAGGCACCGTTTCCTTCAGTGAGGCCTCGAGCATAGGCAGCTTCTCCTCCAGATCGGAGAGCGGTATGTTCAGAGACCCAGAAAGCGAAACTATTTGGAAGTGATGGGCAGGCCGTACGT